>VWZF01006192.1:190637-243137 GCA_013396755.1 Sclerurus mexicanus | reverse complement strand
CAAATGTAACCAGTGCGGTAATATTTTGTGACGTAACAAGGGGAATGGCTTCCCACTGCCAGAGGGCAGGGATAGATGGGATATTGGGAAGGAATTGCTGGCTGGGAGGGTGGGCAGGCCCTGGCACAGGTTGGGCAGAGAAGCTGCGGCTGCCCCTGGATCCCTGGAAGTGTCCAAGGCCAGGTTGATGACCTCCAGTGGCCTCTTCCAACCTTATCCATTCTGTGATTCTGTGTGACTCTGGGAAAACACTTCCCGAGTTTATGAATATCTGATCACCAGGCATTCATCTCCTGAAGGATTCCACACTTCCATACAGGATAGTGACTGCACCCAAAACTTCTGCTGTGCACTTTTTTGCCCTCATTCCCATAAAGCCCAGGACATAAAGACCCCAGGGTTACCTCCAGCTGCTGCAGGACACTTGCTGTTTTGTGAGTCTCTCCAGCCCAGCTGAGTACTCTTTCACTCGGATAATTAATTCAAAATTAAATATTAAATATTAATAAATATAGCTCAGGTAATAAATTGCATATACTAATTTAATTAAAAATAGATTGCAGCATATTTTACAAATGGGACATTTTTGTAAGGAAATATAATGGACTTGTTATGTTTCTACTTTATCCTAAGAACAAGTAAGCTTCTTGTGCATTTAATCCTTATTGTGTCTCATTAAATTTTTAAAATCAGCTATTTTAATTGTCAAGTATTTGACAGACTGCTAGAAAAACCTGACACTTAAGTTTCAATTTTACAAAATGCATTTTTAATGATGACTTTTGCATCCTACTTTATTATCTATAATCATCTGGCAGAAAAAAAAAAAGGGGGGGAGGGAAAGAGGCAGAAAAATCAAATACAACAGAACTTTCATATGTGGACAAAGAATTTAGTTAAGCTGAGAGGGTCATTTGAGATGCCCCAAACAGCATCTGGGCTTTGTTGGGCCAAGCACTGAGTACACCTGGGCCTGTTTAGCAAAAACCACGACTAGTCCTCAAAGTTGTGAGACTTCAGTGAGACCTTTCCACAAATGAGTGAGAGGGTGCTGATCCTGAAAAAGCTGGAGTCAGGGAACAGCTTTAGATAAAAGAAGGGACCACATAAAGGAATTTTCACAGCAGGAGTGAGAGCGGTGGCATCTCCCTCTCCGGAGATATTCAAAACCCACCTGGATGAATTCCTGTGTCACCTAACTCAGGATCACAGATAGTTCTGAGTTGGAAGAGACTCAAGGGCCATCAAGTCCAACTCCAGGTGTCCCTGCCTGGGCAGGAGGGTTGGGCAGGATCATTTCCAGAGGTCCCCTCTAACCCCAGCTATTCTGGGACTGTACGAGGGTCACAGTGAACACAAAATATCTGAAACATCCTGTCTTTCCCAAGAGCTGTTTTTGGCAGGAAACGGGTGCCAAAAGGGTGATCCCTGCAATGCACCCATCACACAGAGCCCCGTGGCAGAGCAATGCCACCTCTCCTCTGCCTGTACCAGTGACACTTTCTCCTCCCTGGAAGGGCACAGACATGGGGAAAAGAACACACAGGGATGCAGAACGTGCTACGGACACAGATACAATCCAAGGAGCCAGTTTTCCCACCGAAGCCAAGCGGACATCCCCCCTTGCGGGAGGGTTCCCAGGCACCCGGAGCAGCGGGAGCATCGCGCAGCCGGGAGTGGCAGAAGGCAAAGGAGCACAAGGACCCGACAATCGCGGCCGCACAAAACAGTCGGAATTTACACCCCGAGCGGTGGCACCGGCCTTTTAACGGGAAAAGCAATTAGCGGGACTCTGCAGAGGGAGGCGGGCGCCCTCCTTATATCCCAGCCCTGCTGCCATCGCCCTCCCTGCTTACACACTGCTCCTGGCAGGGCTGCCCTGCTGGGCGAGGGATGCGCTGGCAGTGAGAGCTGCAGCGCTTAAAGCTGAGGCACGGAGTTTCCTCTGCACGGCTCGTGCTGTAATTAACTCTTTCTCATTAGTGCGTCTGTGCTCAGAGGTTTCCGAGTTGTTAAAACTGACCATGGAGGGGTTTGCCCCCTCAAAACAAAAGTCACTACTGAATTAGTTCTCTGGGAAATAGAGTTGTTGTTTCCTTATCATAACAAAAACTGCGCTTTTAGTCTTCATTTTCATAAGGAAATGCTTCCACCGGGCAAGAGTTTCTCTGCCTTTTCCCCCCACCCCCAGTTTATAACACTGAATGGAGTTCAACCAGGCTACAAGCAGCAGAGGGGAACTGTGGATAACTGCAGAGAGAACAATTTGGAGGGAAAGGGTTTGCACATCACACCACTGCCAGGGGAAAAGCAATTGATTCACTAACAAGTTAAATGGATTTTATGTACCTGTTTTCCATGTGTTAAATACCTGGCAACCCACAAGGACACTTCTCCTCCTTGCGGGGAGGGGGAAAGTCACACCCTAAAGAGAGGCACAAACGCGCCTACAAATATTTTATAATGTTTTAATGTGAAATACATGTTGTTCCAAGTTATCCACAGACCACTAATGTCAACAGAGGACCTGTTGCCCTGCTTGGCAGCCTCTCTGATGGCATGGCCCTCTCCCCCTGTTCCCTCTTTCCCTCTGCTCATCCCTCTTTCCTCCATTACCTGTGCCCTGCAGCACTGAGGTCCACACTCCTGACACGTAGCCCGTGTTTGAACTTTGTAGATAAAAAACAGGTCTGAGATTTCTACTTAAAGCTGCAAGTTCAGTCGAGAGGATGTCATCTCACACCATAATGACAAAAACCTCACCTCGCTCCACAGTATTGAGATAATCCTTGTAAAATTCCAAGCTTTATTGTAATAGAAGCTCCTGTCCAGTCTGAAACCTGGTGAGCTTTCCCATCACCTGCATTTTCTCCAGGTTCAGGTTGCCAGTGCCAGAGGACTCCCTTTCTGCAAACTTCTCAGCAGGAACCGAGTCAGCGCATTGCTGAAGTGTTTTACAGCCCTTCTGCACATTGAGATGGTGCTGTTCAAAAGGCAAGGCCCAAAAATGCAGGGGGGATTTATGAGACTGCCATACGGTCACTGGAAAGGTTAAGGATTTCACCTGATCCCCAGGTTTCCACTCTGTGGGGGTTCTAAAGCAAGAACTTACACCCAGAACCCACCAACACACCTTTATAATTCACGAAAGAAAATAAGTTTACTGATAAAATCCCACTGATTTAGTTATACTGTAATCCAGGCTATGGTGGGAATAGCTCATTCCAATGCACAATCCACAGCAGTGAAGAGGAAGAAGGGAATGAGAAAGGACCTCTGTTTCTCCCTCATCATAAGATGCTTCTGTGCAGGAGCACCACCAGGTCTCTTTTCCCACATCCCAAGCACTACATTTACACTCTAACATTCAACTTCCATTATTCTGCAAAAAAGATACTTTTACTCCAATTCAGACTTTTCTGACTACACTTACATCACGTCTGCCCTTGCTGTGAGTTTCCAAATAGAACAACACGTAGAGATGCCCTGTATCATCATCTAAAGTAGGATATACAGACACCCCAGGAAGGCAGGGGGAGCAAACACCCAGAGCTGTTCCCAATACCCTCTTTTCCTGAAGAATCACCGTTTGCAAGAGAGCCCTTCAAACCTATGAGCATCTGTAAACATTTGTGCCTTGTAACCAAACCCCTCAAAACCCGACTCCCCACTCTCTGTATTTGATTTCTACCTCTACCCATGCATTTTGCTCAAGCCCTGGTCACATGCCAGCACCCATCTGTGTAAATATGCAATTTTTCTAGCTGAATTGCACATCCACAGCCACGACTCAGCCACAGAAAGATCATGTAAATAATGGAAGCTGACAGCATAAGTAATTTTTTTCATGTATCAGACGCCATGGTTGACTGCTGAACTGTGAGATCTGCTGTTTTTAGACTGTGCTAAGTTCTCCCCTTTCACCCCTGAAGATTCGAGACTAAAGGATGAATCTTGAATCACATGCTTCAAATGTTTTTCTTATCACACAGTTCAGTCAACATTTGTTCACATCCCACGACCTTTTCCTGCAGTGAGCTGCATCTTTCTTCTACCTTTCAAGGCCACTTATGGAAATGGTCACTGGCATAACTGGGAACACATGAAGTGACCAGCTCAGACCATGTGGCTCCCCAGTGAGTTAATGGAGGGGGTGGTTAAGGAGGCACTAAGCCCTGACAGAACAACTGAGCCAAAGCTAAGTACCACAGAGCTTTCAGCATTTCCCTTCTCTGAAGTTCCCATTAACTGGAGAAATGCATCCTGCAAACATGAGAAATTAAAGAGGGAGAGTCCAAATGCAGGGAGGAGCACAAGGCTCGAAAGGCAGTGCCAGGTCTACAACACAATGGCCTGTGTAATTGGTTCTTTTGAAGTTTCTAATCACTTTTGGGAAGATCAAGTGGAAGTGACAAGTGAGGCTATCGGAACAGTGACTCCGTACAATGGTGGCACATGGGACTCGCACTGGGTTGTGTGGCAACTCTTAATTGTTTGGGGGCTTCCTTTAAGCACAAAACGTGTCTGAAGAGTTGCTAATAAAAAAAAAAATCCTCCCTCCCAGCATAAATTATCTGGTCAGTGTTTCAGATCTCATACAAATCATTTGCCTGTGAAAATGTTATCAAAATATGAGCTATCCCTTTCAAATATATTTTAACCAATGTTAATGTATTTTCACATGTCATCAGTTGACAGCTCCACCATCGTCGCTCGTCAGCCACCAGGGAAATTTGCATGCATTTGAATTCACCCTGCCAAGCACAGGCAGCCCAGACTGACAGCCCATTTAACTGGGTGATAAGTTAATCTGTACAACATTTGATAGATTTCTGTCTTTTACCTAAGCCAGAGTTTGTGAAAGTGATTCAGCAGCAGGATTTGCAAACCGGCCGCGTCTCCGCGTTCGATCTCAGTGGGAGGCGTTCTGTTTCTTCATGGGTAGTGCTGATCTCCACCCAAGCTGGACACACCAAGCTAAACCAAATACCAGCCCCAACCCACCAGGATTCACTGTCTCCAGTCCTTTTTCCTTCCACAAATACAACTTTTCTGCTAAAGCTCAGGTTAATTATGGAATCAGGGAGGGTTCTACAAGGATGGCCAATGATCGCAACCTACCACCTTGTCACACCCGCTCCTGAGGACTTCCCTGTTTCCTTGGGTCCTCAAACAACATGGACCATCCATTAGTTTGTATCAGAGCCTGGGTCAAATTCACCCTGTCCCATGGATCAACACAACACAACGTGGCCATTGCACATCACAGCATTTAAAAGTCAAGCAGAAGGTAACGTCTGCCAAAAGTCATCCACAGAACCCCCAGATCTTCACATCCCTCTGATGCTTCCAGTTATCATTAAGCAACCAGATACCACGAGGTTTAGACACATCCCTTGCATTGCCAGAATTTTTCATTAAAAAATCCCCTACCTCCAACAAGAACTCCTGTTTCCTTGCAGTAACTACAATTTCTGAAATACCACTGAAATTCATTTGCGAGGCCACCCAAACAGGGGTCTCAAGGCTTCTGATGGGGTTGTACATTTAACCACAACAAAACACGGAGGGCATTTTGATGTTTGGAAATGCCCAGAAGGAGATTTCTATTTGCTTTCTCTTCCCCAGTACATTACCAAAGCCAGGAGCCTCAGTAGTCAGCAAGCCATTATTTATTTATTCAAAACATCTTTCATTTCCTGAGCTGCAGTATGTTATTTACAGGGCACACACTGTGTTGTTACATGAAGGAAATTTCAACAGGCAGATTAAACTCGGGATACTTCACCCACGATGATACATCCTGATAATGACCATTTTCAAAGAGTTGCTAAAATGCAAGTAAATATCTCCCTGGTTTCAGTAGGAAATGCTCTGAAAGGGCAGCCAGGGCGTCAGAGCTGCTGCCATAGGCAGAGGAGCTTGATGAATTAAATTTCATGGATAGACCTTCTACTCCAAAGTTGATGGAGAGCTACAAAAAGCTTTGGAAACAGAAGAGATAAATCTGCCCTGAGCCCTTTGTTCAGATGCAATTTCAAATAAAAGTAACCATTTGGAAAGGATTGTTTCCTCATCAAGGGAGAGGCTCAGGCTTAAAATAATAATTAAATAAAACTCAGGTCTACTTAAACCTTGAAAGCAGATGCCAAGAAGCTAAATATATTGAACCTAAAGGTAGGTTAAAGTAGAAATACCCATGGGGCAAGTTCCAATGGGGAAATGTAGGTCAGGATCCTACTGCTCCAAATGCATCACCCATAATGCTCCCAGCCTAATGTATGGAGTGTTAGTTTTAGAGACAATGGGATTTTATGCATCTTTTATGTCTATAAAATCTTGATACGAGCAACCAAACTTTATCCCCTCCCCAGGACTGCCATGAGTCCTTCCTGATCTTTACAGATGATGTAAAGGCTGATCTGATAAAACACCTCTACAAAGTCTAATAATTGCCTGAAAAGCGAGCAGATTCTCCAGTTCATCCCAAAACAAATACATTATGGACACTGAACTATCATAACACCCCTGAAAATCACATTTTCCTCTGGTTTTGTGATGCAGACCTGTAGCTGCTCACTAGGCAGAAAGTAGACATTGAATGGCACAGGGACAACCTGTGAATTCACGTAGCACAACAGAAACAGAGCATAAAAATTATAGGAATTATGGTAAATTTAGAAAACCCTACATGTTCAGAGGCCCCTCAAAATCACACCTCTATGAACACCATGAGCAAGGGTGTGCAGAGACAGGTCTGAGTGGTGGGAACACCTTCACTGTCCACCAGGAGAGACAAATGTCTTAAAGAAAATCAGCTCCTCTTTGCTGGACCTTTAGAAGCGGATATCAGGATAAGGAAACCTGTGCTATTACTAGGACTGCTTCTACCCTAGGAGCAATGGGCTGTTCATCAGTAGACCCACTGAAGTCTCTGCAGCAACCCAGGAGAAGCCTGGGGGTCCATCAGGAAGCCACTGGTCTGAAACAAATCCGAGCCCTCCTCACTGCAAGTGATGCTGGGCAACCCAGTTCACATGCCTGAGCCTTAGTTTCTCCTCCTCAAAACAGAGAGAGGAATCCTTGCTCTCTCCTACTACTTTCAGCTCTGAAGGCTCACGCAGATACGCAAGACCTCGCACAAAGGGACCCAGATGCTGCTTTAGCAGAAAGAATTTAACATGGAACAAACAACCATGATATTAGGCGGGTGGAAAGCCAAGAGGAGAGTTAATAGGAAGATGGGAGGTGGTGTGATGGGTAATGAGGTGCCTACAGGGGACAGAATAGGAGCAGGGGCCAGGGACAAAGGGTTTCTGCCCCGAGCAGCTCAGACCTGGGAGGGAGGCAGAGGGCACAGCACAGCTACGGCCAAGGGCTGGGGGGAGTCTGAGCTGCTTTTCAGGGCTTGGGATTCACTGGGATGTTTCATTACCATTTCTTTGTCCTGGGAAACCCCTTGGCATGGGATGCACACAGCATTAGCTGCAGGAATAGCAGCAGGATCAGCGGCTGGAGCTGCTCCCCCTCCACTCCCATGTCCCCTTCACACAATGGAGTCAGCTGAGGACAAAGCAGGAGTCACTGGACCCCTTTTATTCCTCACTGAAAATGACACAGAGTGAGAAGTGGAAATCAAAACCCCTCAGAGAAACTCACAGGACCTTTTATTCTATGTGAGGTTTTATTAGTGCCAACTACAAATCAAGAATTAGGAATTTTACTAAGACAAGTTAAAATAAGCTCAGTAAATTAGTAATCTCCCACCTTATTTCCTTAAGGTAATGATTGATTTATCAGCTTTTTGGTGCCATGGTGTGTGCACTGGAGACCGTAAGGGCACAGTCCATGTTTTCTGCACCCAGTATTCCATCTCGAGGCACAGATTTGTCTATTCTACAGCCAAAACTGCAACATTAAAACCTGTAATTGCAATCTCTTGGCCACAAGACCAGATTTTCCCCTTCTGTGTTGACCAGGGGTCAACACTGATGCGCAGCACTTCATCCAAAGTGTTTGGCAGCAACTGCTGCATCCAAAAAAAAAATTCCACTCTGCAAGATTCTCAGCCAGGATGGGGAAAAAAAATTAAAAACAAAAATGCCAATTTGTGTGAAAAAATACGAAGGCTGGTTTTAAATAATTAAGACTTCACTCCTCTGAGGAACAAAGCAGAATACTTTACAAATATTTTCTTATTTCTTTATGCCTATTAAAAGCAACCACAAAATAAATAGAGTATGTGTGTATGCACACATGATGGATAGTTAGAATTTTTTTAATTAATACCTTGAAATTCAGCGGGAAAGAAAGGAGACAGAGAGGCAATCACGAAGCCTCCACTTTCCCTCCAAAGAAACCTCAGTAAATCAAGCAGCTTCCCTGAGTGCTGGAGAATCCATGCCCTGTGCTCACACATGGATACCAAAGGCTGGCTCCCCCCGCGTGGTAACTACGGGCAGGAATTCCGGGTCCTCTCCCAGATGGCACAGCAGCCCCAGGTAGCAGAAGGGGACACGGAGAATCCAGCCTGACTTGGAAGCACATGGGGCATAGAAGAGTCAAACTGTGCCTCATCTGCTCCTGGAGCAAACCCACCAAACCACAGGCACTGGCATCTGCAATCCAGAGCATCATTTAGCACAGTTTAAAATCTGAAAGAAATTTTTAGGATTTTTATTTTCTCCATCCCCTCCCACCCCCCTCCAGTTGCCACACGGTGATTTTTGTCCTTTGGAGAGTCAAAGGCAAATCCAAGCATGCTCAACATACTTTGTCAAAGGGAGAGGTTTCCTAGCAACAATGCTGGTATGAATGGAGCCCAAGTTTCCTTCCCAATCCCTTATGTGACATTAGAGCAATTTGTAACATACAGGGAAGGGGAAAAGAAGCATCTAAGAAATCTGGCTATATATTGGTCCCCAAATAAGCAAGTCAGTCTGTCAAGTTTTCCTGGCACCACAATTACCAAGTGCTTTTAAGTGTGAGTTACAGCCAGAAAGGAAAGAAATCCTGGAGCCTATTCCCATCCCCTCTCCCATCCCCACTCCTTCCCCCCGGGTATGCAAGCCCTGACCCCAGCCCAAGGCACAAGGGTAAAGATGCTGTCCACAGCAAGGAGGAGCAAACAGACTCTGCTGCTGTGCTCTGCTTCTCAAATCACCGTAAAAACCTTGGCTTCAGCCAGATCAAACTTCAGGAAATCACCATTCATCCAAGCTCCAGGCCTGGCAGGGTATTTGTGGTGTCTTGGCAATAGGGCAGCAAAAGAAGCACTCAGCACCACCCACATGGTGCTGGATCCTGCACAGCCCACACAGGCCACATGGGACAGTGTGGGAATCGCGAGAAAACAACACCAGAACAGGAGAGCACAGAGGAAAACACGAGGGAAAACCAGCATTGACTCCTGGGTGCTTCCCACCAGCTGCTGCTCCATCAGGGTGGTTTCTGCTTACTCCTTTCCTGCACAAACTCATCCACACTGCAAGATAACACAGCAAATCATTGCTTTCATCTTTGACAGCATGAAACATCACTTTGTTTCCAGCAGTTTTGCTTTTTTTTTTTTTTCCTTCTGTCCCCCCTCTCTCACTCAGCCTCTCTAGAAAGGCAAATATGGTCCTTCCCTGTAAAGAACCTATAACAGAATTCATGGAATAACAATGGTTTGGGTTGGAAGGGACCCCAAAGCCCACCCAGTGCCACCCCTGCCATGGGCAGGGACACCTTCCACCAGCCCAGGGTGCTCCAAGCCCCGTCCAACCTGGCCTTGGACACTTCCAGGGATCCAGGGGCAGCCACACTTGTGCCCAGCCTCTGTTTTTAATCAGTGGTATGTGATAGGTTCCTAAATTAATCCTCTCTTCTGACAAAGCAGGAGCCAAAGTGCTTAACTCAGAGACCAGTTTTAAATGCCCAAAGTTACAGCGTTCGAACACCGCACATTGCGTCTAACAAGGGAACAATGACCCCTCTAATCTAGAATAGGACCAGGTTCCACATATCCCAACCTAGTTGTGGGATACCAGCCGTAACTCAGGGAGGGAACACCCTGCATTTGTCATATCTAGAAACCACTTTTGGAGTTTGTGGTTTGTTGGGAGCTCTGGAGGTGCTGGATGTTTATTTACAGGGCACCGTGCGAGACATCTGTTTGCTCTGGCTTTTTAACTAAAACAGGATTTATCTTTGGCAAGTGGGTTTTGTCAGTCAGGAACTGGTTTCATGACAGAGTTTGGCCAACACTACCATTTAGTTTGGTTTTTGTGCATTCTCTTAAGCACAGCAACAGAGGCCACGATCAATCATCAAGGAGATACACAACTAGAAGGGATTAAATAAAATTAAAACAGTTATCAGAGCAGTGTGGATGCTTTTGACAGATGAGTTTTGAAATGCTTTTTATGAATTTAGCAGGGACTAAGAAATCATTGGAAATACTGCAGGGCTGAGACCTGGCCAAACACATCGTGTGCTTGGCAGGGTGGGTTTATGGACACACCACCTTCCCCTGTGCATCACCAGGGCACAGCAGGGCAGAGCAGCTGGGCCTAAAATTGCTGCTAAACCGCATGGAAATCCTGAAAAAGATTCAGAAATAAGCCTGGGGGATTTCTATTTTATTTTTTTCATGTAAGCTATGGCCAAGCTCTTCTTTGTGTCTATTTTTTGGCACATACCTGGGGAAAAAAGGGTGCCAGCCCTGCTAAGGGACAGAAAGTGGGCACCAGGTCTTCTTAGCCACGGCATATACCAAACCCAAGCAGATGTGAGCCAAGATCACGTAACAGAGCAAGGCACCAGCACCCCATTAAAGACAATCTTCTTGCATCAAGTCATGGCTATTTTTTTTTCCACTTGAAAAAAAAAAAATCTAAATGCATTCAAGAAATCTAAACATTTACTTTAATAAAACATTTACATTCATTATCAGGCGAGGTATTGCAAACAACTCTGAGTAAGTGAATTTAGCTGAACTTCTGAGCTGTGCAGGATAATGACTGTGCTGACCAGCTTCAAAACCGTATTAAGACTACTGATTATTTATTATAAAATGCCTGCACAGAGGGAGAGACCTAATTGTCTGATGAAGATCCCAACCCCTGTGGGTATCACAGCATACTATACCTGTAAGAGTCAGGGCTCATTAGCCTAATCACAAAGAATAATACTGGGAGCAGAGCTCTGCAAAGCTACTGATTTTTTACGTCCTACGAGTTTCACAGAAACACCCTTTTTTTTCTATTTCTAGCTGGCAACTGAAAGCTTCCCCCCCTCAGTCCTCACCGCAGACATCAGCCAGCCCAGGCTCCACAGGGCCATGAATGTTCAGCATCTCCTGCAGTCCCTGATTAATCATATCCATCCTCTCCCCACGTGTGAAGCCACGAAGCCGGAGCAGGGGAGGGTGGTCAGCAGATATGTGGGTGGTGGGGCTGGAGAGGGAGCTTTTCCTTTGCATTAATTTTGTGCATATAGGCACTGATGCAGCAGGGATTTTTTTCAGGCCCCGTAATATGTCTCACTGATGAGAAGCTTCCCCGTTAGGCTGCTTTGGAATACAGATATAAATTCATTCAGTTGGAATCCCTGTGCCTTGTTATCATCTTACAAGTTCCAAGAGTGGATTCATCCAGGATAGGATTCACACCTGCACATTTCATTTTCCTGTTGCTCTTCTCTGCTGTCCCCTTCCCTTTCTTCCTCAGCCCTGTCCCCTCTCTTCCATGAGGCAATACTGAGCAAAGGTGACAGTGACCTTCCACAGCAAGAAATATTGCAGAGTTTGCCTCATCAGGCTGGTTATCTGTACAGACAAAATCACAAGACTCCATTTTACAGCCTTTCCCTCCACCTTGTAAATAAAGAAATGCCTATTTGCTCATCAAGACCATTTGAACACCAGTGAAAGGTCTCCTCCTTACAGCAGATCAAAACCTTGCTTTATAAACAGGGCACAAAGTGAAGGCTTAGTTTTAAATTACACCAATGACAGACTCCTTTAACAGACTACAAGTCTTAAGAGATCATTCTGCCAGGAAGTCACCTCTGACAGTCCACCTGAGCTCCCCTGGTTCTTGATCTCATTTTTGCTTCCAAGGTTGGCCAATCTGTCTAGTCACCTTTTCCCTTGCAGCTGCACCTCTCAGGTGCTGCCCAACTCTTTTCCCTGTTTGTGAAAATAAACTCTTCCCTGGCTGTTTTCTGAAGAGGTTGCAGCTGAACTTGTACAAGCTTCAGGCTTTGTCTATCCACTTTAACCTCCTCACCTGGACTATTTGCATTTGCCATTCATTCCTTCTTTACTATGTAAACTCCAGGAGAGCCGGGAGAAGCTCCCTAGCTCCAGGTGCTAAGCAAGCCCATCAAACTGGAATGTAACTCTCCACATTCTCCCTTTCCACTGAAAAAACAGCAGGAAAAGTTTAGGTTCGAAAAAATAAAACCACAAAAGTGGGCACCTAGTCCCTAGGAGGCCCCAATTCTCTGCTCTATTCAGATCTCTTGTATCAAAAGAGGGCTCCAGATTTCACCATCTGATTTGGTCAGCTTCAGAGGCTTCTTACCAAACTTTATTCCACCCCAAAATCCTAAAACACCTGGCGCAGCCAAGGATCCCAGAAGGCACACATGTTCCACCAAGGGGTCCCTGAACTTCTCGTCACATTCACACCACATTCAGCGCAGGGGAATAGACACAAAGTCTTCATTTCCCAAATGAGGCCAGAGCTGACAAAGTATCTTCCTTTAAAAACTGGACTAAAACAGAGCACCCAAAACTAAGGTACTTGGCTTTAGCAGTAGTAAATTAATTTTAGATGGAGTCCAAATGCTTATTCTGAAGGGGAACAAACGTCCAAAGGCTTGAAAATTAGTAAACGTGGATTGAGAAATGGCGGGGAATAAGAAGACCAAGGAATGCATTTGGCCTGCTCTTAGAACACTTTTTCCAGTTTTCTGGAATTCCTAGTATAGAGACATGTGAGATGTTTATTCTTCATGCCACAGAGATGAGATGTAAAGACATGCAGATATCACAGAAACTCAATCCAAATCATTTTATAATAGTTGAAGATTGTCATTATCTTGGTAAGATCCATTTGGACCGAGATTCTGTGAGATCAGAGTATGAAATCTAACAAAGGAGCCCTGCAATGGCTTTAAGGAACAACCATCTCCTCAGCTGTTTCTCCAGGTATTTTTCAGGATCACAGGAGGTGCCCTTACAGGAGCTGTGCCCACCAGCTGGCACTCACCTGCCTGGCTCAGGCAGGATTCCAGGACATTGATGGATCAGGCTTCAGAGAGGAGCCAGAACCTGCCCTGGGTGCCCTTGGCTGCTTCACAACATGCACAGGGAGAGCAGCTCCCTGGACTTGAAGTGGCTCCTCCAACAGCCCAGCACCATCCCAACCTCCCAGCATGGAGAAAATCAGCCCAGGGCCCTGTTTGCTGGGAGAGCTACTGGAAATGCCCTGGATTATGGATTCTGCTGGTTCTCAAACACTCACTTCCAAGCACTGCTTCATGTCCAGAGCAAGGCAAAGAGCTGATGTGCAGTTTAGCTGGAATCTGGTGCTGTCATCTCTCAGGGCACATCTGTGTTCTCTGAGAGTGCAAGGGCAGGCTGTAAACCAAGCCCTTAGAGACATGGGGAGTATTTCACTCTATATCCTTCCAGCAAAAGGGGGACCTCATAAATGCTTTTTTAACTCCCAGTTAATCCTCCACAATGCTGCTGGTCCACTTAAATCCACAAAAATGAAGATGTGTGAAACTATAAACTCAGAGTTCCTTGGCTGGTGGCAGTGCTGGAAAGGGTTCAGAGGCACCATGTGCTTTTTAAGTTAGATGTTTTCAGGCCATGCACTCGGTGTTCCCCATTAACTGAGAGAACCAGCCTGACCTCCCTGGAAGATCCACGCAGACCCTGTGTGCTCTTGCCCTTCCACAGAGAGTGCTTTGGCACCGAAAACCTGACACCCAGTGAGCCAAACAGATCCCTAACTATGTGCACAGCCACTGCTATTTCCTTTGACTTGCTCCAGAGGTGTCCCAAGGGCTCAGTGCTACTGCCAAGAACCCACGATATCACTTATGTTATTAATAATTACAATATATTCACAGATGGATGGACAGATGGACAGTCATACGACAGAGTTTTGCTCAAAGCCATACCTCCCTTATCCTCCTTCCCACACCCCCAGTTTTCCCATTTGCTTATCTATTCCCTCCCAGGGACGAAAGGTCAAAGGTGGTGGTAGAAGAAGTTGAGTATTTTTCCTCTTAAATAAACAGAAACCACCTTACTCAAATGTCTCCTCATTTTCAACTCCAAGCCCTCACTGAGAATGCAAATTTCCAAGTTCTTGAAGAGAGAAATGACAAAACTTAGTTCCTTCTCCTGTTACATGACTTGCAGAAGGAAGACTCTCCGATAAAAGCTTTGGAATGGGAAATGCAGAGCAATAACTACACAAAGCCAGCCCCAGTCACCCTCCTCATTGGCCTGAGCTGCTTCACAGCGGCCAAAAGCACGTTAAGTCTTTGCAGAGCAAACAAGCGGAAAGACCTGGCTCCTGCTGGGTTGTAAAGAGCCTGGCTCCTGTTTTTATGGCGTGGAAAAACACAGGGAGGGGAGGGCTGGAAGAAACAGGGGCTGATGGAGACAAAGTCAGACCGTGAGACAACATCAGTGCATGTGCTCACTTAGAGTTACACTCCTTGTTTCCCATTTCTTAGGGGCCCCCAGGAAAATACAGATTTTCAGGAGAGCACCAGTGGTTTCACACCTGGCTCAGAGCTCCTTTGCTGGCTGGAATGGAGGAACCAGCAAGGATTAGCCTGGAGACTGTCACCTTCAGGTACATAAAGGCAGAGAGTTACCAAAGCCCAGAGCATCACCCGCTCCAAGAGGACCAAATCCATCTCAGCACAGGCTTCTTGGCTGAGAGCATCCTGGCTCCAGCTCAGGGGACATTTGGACTGAGCTCTGCTCCCCTGAGCACCCAAGAAAACCCAGTTCCATTGGTGGCAGGATAGAGGCTGGACAAATCACTGTTATGCACCCAAAGGGGAAAGGAAGGAGCCAAAAATGCTCCTGTTCTGAGCAAAGGTTCAATCACTAAATGTGTCTTGACAAGTCTCAGCTATAGCTGGCAATTTTACTCTAAGAAATTTAAATTATTGTTTTAGAAATTACTTAAGAGTACTTTCCCCCTCTACTCTGCTCTGATGAGACCCCCCCCTGCATTGCTACCCCCCAGCCCTGGGGTCCCAGCACAGGGAGCACATGGAGCTGCTGGAGAGTCCAGAGGCCATAGAGACTCTGTGAGGGCTGGAGTCTCTGTTACAGAGACAGGTTGGGAGAGCCACGGGTGTTCATCCAGGCTCCTGCCTAACGGGGCTCCAGGAGAGCTGGAGAGGAACCTGGGACAAGGGATGGAGGGACAGGACACAGGGAATGGCTTCCCACTGCCAGAGGGCAGAGATAGATGGGATATTGGGAAGGAATTGCTGGCTGGGAGGGTGGGCAGGCCCTGGCACAGGTTGGGCAGAGAAGCTGTGGCTGCCCCTGGATCCCTGGGAGTGTCCAAGACCAGGTTGGACGGGGCTTGGAGCAACCTGGGCTGGTTGGAGGTGTCCCTGCCCGTGGCAGTGGGTGGCACTGGATGGTCTATAAAGGTCCCTTCCAACTGAAACCATTCTGTGATTCTATAAAATACCTGCAGCCACCTCATTTCTGGCCTGGACTATTTGCTAACCCAATCCCAGCAAGCTCTGAAGAAAACACCTCTGCACAAACACATGCAGCTATGGGTGGCTTTGACTGTGCATTCATAGCTGTGGCCAAACATTTGTTCCAAAACAAGGTTCCCACCTCCCAAAGTCTGCACAGCATTAAGCCACATCCCACTAGGTCTTGGAGCACCCCTTTGAAAGCCCAGGAGCCCACGCATCTCAGGGAGATGATCAGAGAAAGCAGGCAACGAAGTAGATTAAATCTTTGCTCATTAAAGAAAGAAAATTCCTGGAAACCTGTATGAACTTATCATAAAAGAAGTGTTTTCTTTCCCTTGATAGCTTTTGTTCTTAAAAATAAATAAATAATGCCTCGCCTACCTCAAAAGCACACAAATAAACAAACATCCGAGTCACCTTGGGTTTTGGGGTGGTGCTTGTTTTTCCCTTTGCCTGCTGCTGGCAGCATTACAATTTTCTCTGAGCGTGAAAATAAAAATAATATTTTTTATTGAGAAAGGAGACAACCTCAGGTTTGACAAAGCTCTTTTTCTTAGTATCGACAAGCAATCATCATCCATCTCACAAATGGGTACTTGCCTCACAGCACATTCACATGATCACTGGGTTTCTGGTCCTTCGAGGACTGGGATAACAAACGAATCTTCACCGGCTTCAATGATTTCAAAGCTAATCAGAAGGTAAAAAGGCTGGCAGGACAGCTGACAATACATTAACCAACAGCAGAGCCAGGCCGGACATTTAGATATTTAAATTCCAAGTGTGGGGAAGCCTGGACACACTTCAGAGTACAGGGTTGCCAGAGCAAAGCGAGATGGAGCAAGAATAGTGTGATATGGACACCACAAAGGCATCGGAGTGTCTTCCCTGCATCCCACATGGCTGCACAAGGCTGTGCCACCAGGTTGGCACCCACACTGCTGCAAGGTGCCCAAAGGCAGCCCACTCAGCCCTGGTTTATGGAGAAAGGCAAGACAAACAGAGATAGTAAATCCCAGTGAGCCTATCCAAGAACTGCCAGGAGTCCCTGAGGGAAAGAAACAGTGCCAGTGCCAAGAGACCTGCGTGGCACAGCAGAGCAGTGAGGCACACAGCCCTTCCCCTGGTCTCAGCAGCCAGGAGAGGCGGAAAGCTTCTTAAATAGGATTAAAAGGAACTTGGGAAATGTATTGAGAACTTCCCTGATTTTAAGGGGTTTCTTCCTCATCTTGCTTCCAGGGATTCTTGTCCATGCTATTACCTGAAGGCTAAAGTCCCAATTGTTCCTTCCACTGGGTGTGGATATTTGGAACAAGGAAAAAGGTTAAATTCCTGATGCTTAAATCAAGCACAGCTTCCTATTTGTCACTGAGGCCCCAAATTTCCCTGCATTAAGTTCCACAGCCAGATTCCCATAAAACAGGCTCTGCAAAAGGCAAAGGGCTGGATCTCGACCATTCTGACACTCTGTGCTTGGGACTCAGTTTTTGTGGCCAAAAAAGGTCAGTTTAGGTATTTTTAACAGATCAAGAGGGACCGCGGTCTCAGTAGTAAAATCTGTTCAGAACCTGATGTTCTTCCTTGGGCCGTCATAACAATGAGCCACAATCACAGAGTGGTTAAGGTTGGGAAGGACCACTGCAGGTCACCTAGTGCAGCCCAAGCAGGGTCACTGAGGGCACATTACTCAGGAGACACAGCCCCAGATGTCCAGGGACAACACCACACTGGTCACAAACACTGATGGTCAATAAAAATGCTCCTTCAGGATGTACCGTGAGAACTCCAACCTACCCACAGCTCGCTGCTCAGAAGGGTTTGTTCTCCAAAGCAAGTGCCTACGTCTGTCTGACGCGACCCACGAGCAGCTACCCAGAGACACCAGTCACCCAAAGCAATTCCTCCAGTCTCCACCCAACCAAGGCTCTGCAAAGGAGCAGTCTGTATTCCCCAGCGGCACGAGGCTGATGGGACTTGGAAGGGGGGCCCACTAAGAGGAGTTTGGGGCATTTGACTCTGCCTTTGATGAGGGAGCGGCTCATGAAGAAGAGCTGTGATAACCTCCTGACTCCACCAAGATGTTAAGCTGTGGCTCAGCAGGCATTTCCCACTGTTCTCTGCCACCTCCTGACTCTGGCGTTCAAAGCGGAGAAGCCGTTTCAAAGGCAGACAAATATATTTAGATTTTGGAGAGCAATCACAAGTTTCCCAAAAGCTTCCATATTCATCCTAATCGAAGAGGGATCACTAAGGGCAGCTGTAATTGGGCCAGGGGCCTCGTGCTTGCCTGGAGAACCAGGTAATCTGCAGATAAAGAGCTGTCAGTTTGCTCCGTGGGGCTCAGGAGGAGTTTCGGTGGGAGAGCAGAGATCCTGACGAGCCCTTCTGACACCAGAGCTCTCCCATCATGTCCACTTAGAGCCACTCCAAGGGGCTGTCACAGACCTTCTCCACCCTGACTGAACCTCAGCTACCTAAAGGAAAATAAACACTGCACAAGCCACTTATTACCCACCGCAGCAGCTTCGTGGTTCTCCTCGCAAGGGTTGAGGACCTGCCAAAAAATCATCTGGAAAAGTGCCTCCTCTGCAAGGAAAAGGGGCTGATGGGCTGGGGGAAGCAGCTTTATCCCCCACAGAGCAGCTGCATTAATTTATTGCATTTTAGTCTTCGGTCAACTTTGAGACAACAACTGAAGAGTGAGTTTCCATTACAACATCCATCATTTTATCAACCTTATTTTTTGTGATATTTTGTAAATTACAATAAATTTGCTTTCTTCTGAATATTCAGATGCTTCAAAAGGTACCCAAAGGATGCAATTAGACCCTAGGGAAATATGCTATTATGTGCACATATCATGTTTTGCATAGGCTTTCCAGCATCTACATAATTTATGTTTTTCTGCATAATTTCCCCTTTTTATGTTTCCTATGTGTTTGTGAGATAATGCAGAAGTCAGTTCTCTACCACCAAAAACACAGAGAGAACTTAAGTCTGTATTCTTACTTCACCCAATCTGCTTTACTTCCCGCAAAACTCTTGGAAAAACCCCTGGAGAAATCCTTTCATATGCACCAAACATCAATGCCTGAGGAAAAACCCAGAAGGTCGAGGCAGCTTCTGAAAGGAACCAGAACCTTGTCCACTCCCTTATTCATCTGGGCATTCAGAGGGGCCTCTGATGGATAACGTCGGAATGGGAAAGCTTTTAAACTGTTTCTAATCCTCGCTTCGCATTTGAATCACACAAAAATAATTCTCCAAAACTTTCAAGTTGCTTTTTAGCTTTCCATGCCAGTCACTTGCATCCAAGCTTGCTTTTAATTAAAAATAAAATAGGAATAATAATAAAAAGGAGCAGAGTTTTCAGACAGGATGTAGTTAAAGGTGATGCCTACTCTCGCTTTTTTCAACTCTGTTGGATGGAATTTTTAGTTTGTGGCTTTTTAATATTTTAAACGATTCCAAAAGGAAATTAAAGTGATGGGGAGGGAAAATTTCATGCAGGTGAGTTGGTCATAGGCTGAACCCCCACTCAAGTACTCAAATGTGGATATTCCCATTTCTCAGGGTGTGAAAAAACTTGTGGCCTGGAAGGAGCTGCTTAATGTCTTGGGTTGGATTTTTGGTGCCCTCTCTCAGGTACCACCTAGGGATTTCTCTCCCAGGAGGTGATGGACAAGAAATGAGGACCTTTCTTGCACCCCCAAACCCCAACCTCACTGCACATCTCAGCTTCAGTGGCTGCTCCTGATTTCCCAGCTCCCAGAGTCATGGAGAGAATGAGAAAGCTGCCCTCAAAGTCAATAAATACATTAAACAATGATAATACTACTACTAATATCAGTCTCATCTTTGCATTCATATATTCAAGTGCTCAGAAGACTGAGCCCTTCAGACTCAAAAATAAATTTGTCAAACATAGAAACACAGTTCCCTCCTTCTGCTCCAAAATAAATCCAGCCTAATACAAATAACCACCCCCAAACCCAGTCTCTGCAAGTGAAATTGAGAGGAAAAAACCACATTTCCCTTTGTACCTTACCCAGAATAATCTGGGGTAATCCACTTATTTAAAACTCACTCCTGAGTCCATGTAAAATCAGTCATGGACCAGCAAGGAGACACTATAAGAATGTTTTCTTCTCCACAAACCATGACAGCCTTCAAATTGCCAACACAAAAAAAAAGTCTCATGTGAATAAAAGAAAATATTTATGTTGTGAAACCCGCAGCGTGAAACAGCAGGAAAAAAATAATCTGGCAAAATTTAAAGAATAAGATTCTTTGTAGAATACATAAGAGAACACCTGCTGCTTTCCTTATTTTTTATTTATCATAATTAATAAGCTCAAACTAAGCAGTATGCAGATGGATAAAAACAAACAGCCAAAAAAAATTCAAAAAATGAATACTTGTCATTAAAAAGTTCACTTGAAGTTGAGAAACTGTATGATTAATTAATCAGAACAGAACCTGCTCACTTAAAAGCCTACTGACATATGTTTTAAAATCATTTGTGTAATTCGAGATAACTCACAGCAAGAAGCACGTGCAGGATGTTCTCCAGGAGCCACCAGCCCCCACAAGCACGAGACTTGGTGGAATAAAGCTTGTTTTTAAGATTAAAAACACAAAAGACCAGAAAAAACCCCCTCCTTTTAGAGAAGATTTCAGTGCCTCTTTCTTCATTAATCAAATCCTCCCCTCCTGCTCTATTTATGAATAATCACAAAAGGTCTCACACTTCCAGCAGAAATCAATGATTCCATATAGCCCACCTGGATTCATAACAGATTTCCTGATGAGCTGAAGGAGGACTTGGGAAGAGCTGAGGGTTTAGCCAGGGTGAAAGGCACCAAAAGGAATCCATTTGTTCTAAGGACAACACAGTAGGTCAAGCCTGGGTTTGGGGTGGTGAGGAAGGCAAAATAGTTAAAGGAATTTATTCAGGAAGAAAATTACAGGCAGGAGCGACTAGAGTGGGGGGGAAGTGGAGGTGGGAGTGGGCTCACAGACCCACCCGTGGGTGCCTTTACAGCCTCACCAAGCCCTTCCCAAGCTGTGAGAGCAGCAGTGCCTGAAGGTGCCTTCCATTGCATGGTGTTTGAGGAACACCTTCCCTGCCTCCTGTCTTAGGAAAGCAGAGACATCTTATGAGTCGAACTGTTTGGCCTCACCTTTGGACCTCTAAGAGAGAGAGCCTGTCCAGGAAAACATCAGTCCCCTCTTATTCCCAAAATGTTGCTCTAATTCAGAAATATCAAGTGGCTCATGAATGGCCAAATCATTTGGGTTGGAAAAGAGCTCCGAGATGAAGTCCAACCACTAACCCAGCCCAGCCAAGTCCACCTTGCAGCCCTCCTGAGTTTTCTGCCCCTTTTTCCAAAAGTCATAAGCTCTTACATTTCCCCATGGAATACGAAAATTAAACCCTGTGGGATGAACAGCATCTTTTTCTCTGTGGGCAGAGCAGAGGTGGCTGCTCAGACGCTTGGGGAGCAGCCAGGACACTCCCAGAACAAATCCATGCCAATCACCAGCTGATCCTGAATGTGCATAAACTGGAATTCAGCTCTGTCAAGGTGGGGTGAAATATGGGAAGTACAAAGAAGAAACTGGAAAGGATGTACTTTCTTCCACCCTGCCCTTCCCAAAGCATTTAATTTCTGTTCCTCCTACTGCAGTGTCAGCATCCAAACCAGACCTCACCTACATCTTTGTCATGCAAGAAAGTAAAAATCCCTTACAAATCTCTTTACACAAAGTAAAACGGATTTCCAAACAAACTCTTCTGAGCAGCATCCACCATCAAGACTATTGGATGGCAAAACAGCACGGGGAAAAAATAAATAAAAATCAACAAAGTCAGCAAAGAGAAAACAAAACGCAACAACTGAGTCCTTTGAACTCTCTGGTATTTGTAAACCAACTTCTTCACTATCTGAAATAGCTTCATTTTCTGCAGAATTCACATCTGCCACGTGCCACCCTACTCCTTTCCAGCCTTGCCAGTACGTTAAACCATTTTCCCTTCTGAGGTGTCCAGGAATCAAGACACTTATAAGGCCACCAAGATGATCAAAGGGATGGAACACCTCTCCTGTGAGGAAAGGCTGAGAGAATTGGGATTGTCCAGCCTGGAGAAGAGAAGCTTTGGGGTGACCTCACTGTGGTCTTTCCAGTGCCTGTAGGAGCTACAAGAAACATGGAAAGGGATTATTTACAAGGGTTGGAGGGACAGGACACAGGGAGTGGCTTCCCACTGCCAGAGGGCAGGGATGGATGGGATATTGGGAAGGAATTGCTGGCTGGGAGGGTGGGCAGGGACTGGCACAGGTTGGGCAGAGAAGCTGTGGCTGCCCCTGGATCCCTGGAAGTGTCCAAGGCCAGGTTGGACGGGGCTTGGAGCCACCTGGGGTGGTGGAAGGTGTCCCTGCCCATGGCAGGGGTGGCACTGGATGGGCTTTGAGGTCCCTTCCAGTCTGGGATCCTTTAACTTGAACACACGAAATATTTTCATCATTCAGCCCAACCTTTTAAAGACAAAGCACAAAGAGCGACTCCCTTTCCTTCTGATGGCACTGATGCTCTGAGCCTCCAAAACCAAAAGCACAGATTTACATGGGAGGAAGCTGTCACAACATTTTCCTCCACAAGCTTTCTTTCCCCAATTCAAATGCGTTCTCCCCAGGTGTGACTATACCCTGTTCACATGTGTGGAAACAAAAATCTCTCATTGCTTTTCAACCAGGACTATTTATTTTTTATTTTTCTACAAATAAACACTACTGAACAAAATTATAAAAAGCTGGTTTGAACCCAAAATTCTGTTGAAACCTCAAAAAAGTACCTTTGGACCACAAACTCCTGACTTAAGTGAGAATATGTATCAAAACCTGCCTTTTCTCATGAAAACCCCACTATAAATTGCAGGGTTTGAATCCAAAAGCATTTGTAAGGAAATTCCCAGGCTAAAATGGTAAACCTTAAAGCACATTCAGCATTAAGAAACAATAGCCAGGGGGTTTAGCAGGCAGATTTTCTTTCCCCCTAAATTTTTTGGAGTCTGCTTGGCATCTCGTAGTCACCAGGATTTACAATCCAAGCAGGAATATCCATGTTTTATGTAATGCACACATAAAAAACTGTGTTCCTTGGTTTCAGATGGGTGGTGGAGAGATCTCAAGCAGTTTTGCCCTGTGCTATTTCCAGAGACCTTTCCTGGCAGAGGCTGCGCTCCCAAGTCCAACAAAGACATTAATTTCTCCCTCAACTTTTTTATTTATAGCATTATAAAAATAAACGTGACATATTTAGGGGCTGTGTCAGGTTTTAAAAAGCTCGAGCAAGGCACATTTTGGACTTCTCATTTTTAAAGTTCATCCTTTTGAAAACAAATTTCCTGAACCATTTTCAGTTTTCTGTGATGAAAAAATTATTGTAATGCTCAATTTTTGTACCACTTCAGTTAATATCTCCAAAAAGCAAATACATGGAGACTCTTAGAGATCTTAGTGGAAGCAAAAACGATACTAAAATTCCCCTTGTATAGCCAAGAGTCAGGAAGCAGCACTGAGAATTAGACCCAACTCCAAAGGGAGATGAGCAAGTGCTCATTTTTCTAGCAGGTTCCTACACACTGTCCCCATCCCAAGCAGGCACCAGAAATAAAATAAATAAAAAACAGGACTTGGATTTAAGTCCAACTTAGTTACAAATAGTTCATCTGCTCTATAAAAATAGGTGTTTCATCCAGGTTGAAGGGAGCTCGAGGCAAATATTTGTATTTCAGGGTGCTGAAAAGGAAAAGAGCCAGGCAGCTCTGCAATGGAGCAAGTGGGATATAGATTTGGAAATGGAATTTCCAGAGGCCAGTGTGGCAAATTCCCCACCAACTGATGAGACAAGCCTCGTCTCACAAATAGGCTGGATTAAATCCCTCCTTTTATCTCCAAACACCCACAGTACCTCTTAACTAATGGCTTAGAAAAGAGGTGACTGTTTTTAAAGCAGCCCTGTCAGAGGGGTTTGTGCCTGTGCTGGCACAAACCTCAGGAGTGTAAATGTCTGCTCCACTCCCAGCCCTGCCCTTATTGCTCTCTCCTGCCTTTAAAAGCCACCAGTGTTGATATTTCCCCTCCTTCGCCTCTCTCACTGGAAATAAGGGTGGTTTGACAGCTCCCTGTGGCACAGACATGAGGCGAAGCAGGGCACACAGGGCACTTCAGGGCTTCAGGCTAAAACCTTGCTCAAGCCTCCCTAAGTCAGGTCTTAAAATCATCAGGATGGACTCCCTGAAGAGATTCTCACAGTGTAGTAACTACCAGCCCAAATCACTGAGGCAGCATTGGCACAGCATAGACATATTTGAAATAGAATGCCCTTTAAAAATATTAAATCCATTTATTATACTCTCTGCTTTTTAAAGTGCAGATGTTTCCTAAAATTAACCTAGGAACTCTAGCATCAGTCCTCTCTGTCTACTGCCTGTCAGTAATTCTTGACCAAATTTGCTCAACTTTCACCAAGACAACGTTTCCCTCTTGGCAGCCACCAGACTAGAACTGGGGCTTAAAAGTCAGGATGGTCCTTGTCTGGCTCATCCATCACTTCAGTGTAAGGGGATCCTGCAGAGATGGTCACTCCATCTTACCAACATCCAGTGCACCAAGAGAGACCTTTCTGATGGTGACAGAAAATTGCAAAGTCTTACACATCTGCTTATTCAGTAAATTCTCATTTTCACACACAGGGTCATCTCTTGTTAATGGCACCCCTGATGCAGAGCAGGTCTGTGCAGTTCATGGAATGCCAGACTGGTTTGGGTGGGAAGGGACTTTAAAGCCCATCCAGTGCCACCCCTGCCATGGGCAGGGACACCTTCCACCAGCCCAGGTTGCTCCAAGCCCCGTCCAACCTGGCCTTGGACACTCCCAGGGATCCAGGGGCAGCCACAGCTTCTCTGCCCAACCTGTGCCAGGGCCTGCCCACCCTCCCAGCCAGCAATTCCTTCCCAGTATCCCATCCATCCTTGCCCTCTGGCAGTGGGAAACCATTCCCTGTGTCCTGTCCCTCCATCTCCTGTAAGTAGTCTATCTCCATGTTTCTTGTAGCCCCATCAAGTCCTGGAAAGGCCACAGTGAGGTCACCCCAAAGCTCTTCTTCTCCAGGCTGAGCAATCCCAATTCTCCAGCCTTCCCCTCCCAGCAGAGCTGCTCCATCCTCTGACCATCCTGGTGCCTCCTCTGGACTCTCCAGCAGCTCCGTGTCCTCCCTGTGCTCTTCCCCGGGGCTGGAGCAGCTCTGCAGGTGGGGTCTCACCTGGGGGAGCAGAGAGGCAGAACCCCCCCTGCCCTGCTGGGGATGATCCCAGGGCACAGGAGATTCCTGGGCTGGGTCATGTCCAGCCTCTCCCCTCACCAGCACCCCCAGGTCCTTCTCCCAGGGCTGCTCCATCAGTTCATCCCCAGCCAGGATCAATACCTGGGCTTCACCCAACCCAGGTGCAGCACCTTCCTTGGAGCTACACGATGCCCATTGATGGCCTCAAAAAGCCTTCACAGAACAAAGTTGCCCAAATCTCCCGACATGAAAAAAAAAAGTCACTAACTAGAGCCAGTTGTAATAAATGAGCGTGTGGAGGGGAGGGGGGAGGAATCCACCAGAATATCGTAATTGATTATTTAGTGCAAAAAAAAGAGGGAAGGAATCACAGGTGGTGATGGCAGATGCAACAGCACCAGGGTACTTGGCAAAATATGGAGTTTATTTAATTACTGATGTGGAGACTTCTGCAGGGCTGATGGTCCAACTTCTTCTAAGTCCTTCCAACAGCAGAGTCACATATAATGATATAAGAGTACACATACAGAATTTTTTTTCCTCCCAGTTTTTGGGGTTTTTAAAATACCTAAATCATGGTCATCAATTGGCCAAGGAAGCCTCATTCATCTACAGCATGAAGCTGGGAAGGCATGAAATTCCTGTTCATTGTGTTGCACATTTGGGGGAAACAAACAAAACAAAAACATTAATATGACTAAGGCTGTTTAATCTTTCATGGGATGTTTGGGGAAAAAGCTAAGAAAAAAAATAATTTGCAAGGCCAGTTTGTCCAGGAAAATCCATTTATCCTGTACCTTTTAAGTATCTGAAAGTGAAGAGTATGCAATCATGAAGGGACTATGCTCAGAACACACACACCACCCCACAACACCACTGCAATCCCTACTTTTTAGGAAGTTTTACTGGTCTGCAGAGAGAGCACAAGAACAACCTTCAAACAGTGAAAGGGACTTGAGCAAAGGCTGCATCAGGACAGGCACCTGCTGAGGCTTAAAAACAAATGGCTGAGACACAGAGTTTGTGCTCACCAAGTTCACGTGTCTTTGCCTCTGCTCAGAGCAAACAAATGGCTCTCCATATGCTCCATCTGCACCCTTAACCTCCTCAAAGACCACAGAAGAAAAATGCCCCAGGGAAACTCTCAGGGGGCTTTAGCCTTGGTGGTTCAGCATTTTATTTTCCCTCCCTGAAATATGGGCCAAGCATGAGCCCCCACCTCATACAAACCCTGCCCAAACCTCCCTTTGCTCAGAGCCTTTAGACAAAACAGAGAATTTAATACACAACATCCGCAGGGAGAAAGGGGAGGTGGAATGGCCCAAAGCCACCAGAGAAAGGTGTTTCCAGGTCACATCTCCAGGGCTGTGTCCATCCCCCCCATTGCCACCAAGAGCTGCCCACCTGGGCCTGAAGGAGATCACAGAGCACACAGGGTGGGCACACCAGTCTCCCACTATAAAGGCAATAAAATAGAACCCGCATTGGCCTGGACACCAGACAACCTCCATCTCCCTTAGCAAGGAATAGAAATAAACTGCAATAATATTTCTATTTAAAAAAAAAAAAAGAAAGAAAAGAAAGCCCTTGAGCCATCCCTCCCCTTGCGAGCAATCAGAGTGTTTTTCCCTTTCATGCTCAGCTTTTCTTTCTTTGTGCCATGAATTTGCATTTTTTAGTCTGTCTAATTCTAGCCACACTTTTTTGTTGGTTTTTTTTTGGTGGTTTTTTTGGGGTTTTTTTAATGTAAAAATCTCTGTCGTTGGGGAAGAAGTCGGGAAGAGAAGATGAACTTCAACTGCTCACGTGTTTTCAGCATCCTTGTGGTGGAATTGGCCCCTCAGAGAGTCATCTTCTGACCTGCCCTGAGTTTCTCTTCACAGAGACATTAAAATAAAAAACCCAAATTCCTCATTTTACAGCATCTACTTTAACCTAAACTGTGCTTTAATTTTTTTAATTCACTTGTTTACAGACAACCATCCTCACTTCAACCCACCACCCACATTCAGCAGGGAAGACCCTCCTTCAGTTTCACACCAACTCTTCCACGATTGAGCCATAAAAGTGACTTGTAAAGCCCCATCCTTTCTGGACAGCACCTTTTTCACCCAGAGATGAAACCCCTACAGCACAGGGACACCCGGAGGAGCTTGTCCCCATCCTCACCTACATCTAGTGGGAAAAAAAAGACAGCAAAACCGGTTTTTTCCCCAAACCAGGAGCAATGCAGGTGATGGGAGAGGCATCTCCTGGAAGTCAGTAATTACCCACTAATTCTGGGACATCCTTTATCCCAAAAATCATATATTGATGTAACGGATGTGAAGGGCTGAGAGAGACAAATATACAGAAAAACCATGTACACACAAGGGCTGCAGTGCTGCCTTAGCCATTATCTCCCCCTTTATTTAAGCACATGTCTGGAAACACTGCCCAAAACCACTGCCTGTGTTTAAACAGCCCCCAGTTCTCCTCTTGCTTTGTTGTAGCCATCTCATTCCTGCCAATATCCCACTTGCAGCCCCATCTCATCCACACACAGCCATTTATCCACCAGAAAAAGACACGTTGTGATGTGAAAACAAGCTGTGATTTTTAAGCAATTTGATAATCAGTGTTTTCTGAGCACTAAATAAGAGTTTCTGTGCATGGGAACAGCCACTGTTTTACCATTCACTGATAAATTACATCAAATTAACCCTAATCAAATCAGTGCTTCAGCTGGTACCAAATTGGTGACTGTGCACCCATCACTAAGGGGTGGCTGAACAGAGGAAAGGCAGAAAATACAGAGAGAAAGGTTGGACGGGGCTTGGAGCACCCTGGGCTGGTGGAAGGTGTCCCTGCCCATGGCCAGGGGTGGCACTGGATGCGCTTTAAGGTCCTTCCAACCCAAACCATTCCCTGATTCTGCAATAACTTCAACCACAATCTGCTTTGGTCAGCTTGCCTTTCCCAGAAATGAGATTTTCAGCATCCCCATAGCCCAGCACACCTAATTTAGAGGTTGTAACAGCTACTGGATAAATTTACTTAGTAAGAAGGTGACATTATTCATCTAAATTCAACACTCTACTGCTTCTTGTTGTGCTTTTGATGCTGCAGTGCAAAAAGAGAGACACTTTTCCCCCCTGCAGTGCTGACCAAAACTTTGCTGGCTCTGCCAAAACCTGTGAGGAAGGAGGAGGTTCTTGGCACCACCCCACATCTGCTGACTGCTCACCCTTATTCTTGCAAGCAAACCTTTCCATGGATTAGCTGCCATAACACACATCAACCTGGATGCTGATGCTGCCCAAGACTAATTCTGCTTTGATGTGACCATTTCAACTGATATTTTTCCCTATGTGTTTGGGAAAACTATCTACAGCTCAGCGATCAAAACTCCTCAGAGGTGGGCAACAGTACACGAGGTGAAGGAAGGCCACCAGCAAACCACTGCTGGCAGCATCCAAAAAGGATTTCAAACCCTTAACTCAGGGCTCAAAATAATGCAAAAATGAGTTGCAGCCTCCTCAGGAAAGTCATAAGGAATCTGTGTGTGTTTTTTCCTGTATCCATGATGAAGAAAACCCTTGGTCTGCACTGCCCTGGTGCCACCCCTCTCTTTCCCTGGACAGAATGTGTCTTTTTCCTCACCCAAAAAATGCATAGGGGGAAAAAGGGGAAAATAGATAAAAAGAATATTTAAACAGCAAAAAAACAAATCTGTGGGGTTTTTGATTGTTTTTTTTTTAACTTGCTGAAGCCAATAGAGTTGTGCTTGCACCCACCAGCTCTGAACTGGGCTCAGGAAGATCCCACGTAGGGAGCAGTTATCCCTCAAAAGGTCCCCTGCTGATGGCTGAGAGCAGAACTGAGGGGAAAACTGGCAAGAAAAACATTTGCAACTATTTTAATAGTTGCCAATTTTCCTGATGTTATAGTGAGTTTGGCTGGGGCTGGAGATTTTCTTCAAGCTTCAGCTTTCACAAGCAGTGATCAAATGAGAATCAGAGCCTTCCTCAGATAAGCAAGGATATCACTAGTCCCCATAGCTGCAAAAAAATCCTACAAATGTGCTCCAACGACAACATACAGACTCAGAAATAAAAGGCCAAGCTTAAAAAAATTTAGATAAACACAAAAAAACCCCTACAACCTCATTTTTTGTTATTAAACTGAACTATTTAATATAAATTATTGTTGGAAGATTTTTCACTGAGTTTTAAAATAATTTTTAGGTTTCTTTGCAGGCTGCACATATTCACATTAAAAAAAACTAACAAAAAATCAGGCCAGGGATAGTTCCTCAGTGAAAGATTCTCAGGAATTAGGGATTTACATCCCCTGGTTTCTTCTTTAATACAAGGCTTGTGCTCTGCTACTTGTCTTGGGGTTTTCCCTGTTGATGGGGAGAGGGGTCTCTCCAGGGGGAGAAGGAGAAACCTCTGCCTAAAGCTGCTTTCCTTCTCCCCACTGACTGCAGCGGCAGCAAGAAGCTGAAGTCACGTCTCTAATTGCCAACTTCCCAAATCCCAGCTGGAGGGACATTCCTCGACATCACCTGGCACGAACCACAAGGGTCAAACCCTCCAGTGTGGGGCTGGGAAGTTGTGAGCAGCTGAAGGGAGCAAAGGCACAGACAGCGACCGTGAGTTGGAATCGAGGAGCACAACTGATCAGAAACAATCAATAGGCAGGAAAATCACCTCAATTAATTAATTCAGGCAGTTTCCACAGTACACAGCAGTGAGCAGAGCTGGGATGATGAATCCAATGACAGAATTTTAATGCCTTTCCCAATTTTTTTTCTCTGTAATCTCACCTTTATTAGCTCAAAAAGCCCAAAAACAACGTGAGCTTGCGAGACTCTGGTGACAGGAGCACTCAGGGCGAGCTCTGCCAGCCCATTCCTGGTGCAGGCACTCACTGGTGGTGGGATGGGCTGGTGGGATGTCAGGGGAGATGCCTGGAAGTCATTGCCTTTGGCTCACCCCCAGCCAGCCACTCAAGATCCAGTCCCAGTAAAGTTCACGCCACGAGCAGAGAGATGTGAAGTGCAGGGAAAAAGCATGGGAAATGTTACCTCTGCAGGGAAAGGGGCTGATGAGTGTTTGAGGAAATGGCTGCTCTCAAGACCCTGCTCTTCCCTGGAAAATTAAGACCTTGCTTGGGTTGCGTCATGGAGTTTGTTGTCTCAATGCATTTGTGGGGTACTGCGTGATCTTCTCCCACCACGTTGCCTTGTGATTTACCTTGAATCCTTTCCAACCCTTTCCCTGCCCCTCAGCAGCGAGCACAGCAAACATTTTTAGCAGGCGCCTTTCTTCCCAGTTCCATTTAGGCTGGCCCGGGCTGACGCCCCCATGCAAAATGCAGATGCCAGAGCACTTCTGGAAATGCCTTTTGCAGCTCTTACACCTCTTTGGGAGGCATTTGTGTTGGTCTCCTCATTGTTCAGCAAAGAGCAAGGCATTTATGAGAAGGCTTTAAAAGCATGATGTGAACCCCAGAGAGCACACTGGAAGGCCCTCTGTGTCCCCAAGAAGCTGAATTGCACAGAGCTGTCACATGGAGCCACTCAGAGTGCACAGCCAGGGCTGTGTTATCCCACCACTCCTTGGCTAATTGTTCAGCCACACAGCAGCTCCTAAACAGCAGCACTCACCTAAAAGTACTAAAGGACTCATCCAAAGCCAGGCTGGACAGGCCTTGGAGCATCCTTGTCCAGTGGAAGGTGTCTCTGCCCATAGCAGGGATTTGGAATGAGAGGAGCTTTAAGGTCCCTTCCGACCCAAACCATTCTGTGATCCTGTATTTCTGTTCAATGACAAAAAGCCTCTCTCCAACTCATCCCTTTATAGCAGTACCTCAATTTAAAACATAAAAATGGCCCTAATCAAAGTCCTTCAATACTTGCAGTAATGGGTGCAGGCTTGGGAGTGCTGCTGTGAATGACCCTGAGCTTTGAGCATGTTCTTGTAGGTCAGGAGTTTAAACTCAGAATAAATAAGAGCTGATAGTCATTTGAATCAGGATGGTGGGTCGAGTCCTGTTTGTCACAGAAACTCCTGAGATGAAAGGGACCCATCAGGACCATCAAGTCCAACTCCTGGCCTTGCACAGGACACCCCAAGAATCCCACCAGGTGCAAAATTCCAGGTGATAAAACCCACCACAAGAACAGAGGCTGTTGGCACCTCTGGCCAGCAAACCCAGCAGAGAGGACAGAAGAGGGGAGGTCCCAGCTGATCCCTGGAGTCCGCTCTTTTCAGGAGCAGTCCCAGCCCAATTCATTGATTCATGACAAGGAGGACACTGAAGGGCTGGAGCATGTCCAGGGGAGGGAACAGACCTGGGGAAGGGGCTGGAGCAGCAGGAGCAGCTGAGGGGGCTCAGCCTAGAGAAAAGGAGGCTCAGAGGGGACCTTCTGGCTCTGCAACTCCCTGCCAGGAGCGGGGAGCTGGGGGGAACAGGCTGCCCAGGGCAGGGGTGGAGTCCCCATCCCTTCACGGATTTAAAGCCCTGTGGATGTGGCACTTTGGGACTTGGGGTTAGTGTGGCCTTGGCAGTGCTGGGGGAATGGTTGATCATCTTAGAGGGCTTTTCCAACCTAAAGGATTCCATGATTCTGTCTTCTAAACCAAGGAGTGCAACTATGCTAAGATGTGGCTATTGGGGAGTTTTAATTTCTGAATTCGTTAAACCAGTAACAACCTGAAAACATCTATCATTAAATTTTGCCTAAAAGGTAGAAACATTGCAGCCAACAACTCGTGTCCAGCTTACACAGCCCTACAGAGACCCATCTCTGGCCAAGACATCAAGTCCCTGTCCACCCTCATTCCATGGATGCATCTTTGAGGCTTTAAAATTCACAACCTTTTCATTTAGTGAATGTTGAATGAAACATCTTGGACTTGTGTGCAAAAATAAAGTGATATTTGGAGCAATTTATATCTGAGGGACACAACAGAAACCTGCCAGCAGTTGAGGAATGTGCAATCAGCAATTAGGACTATTTCACGCTGCCAGAAAGCAAGGAAAAAACACCCATGGAAAAGTGAGATTTATCAGGCAGTTAATTGCAAAGCATTTTAAATTAAGAGTTGGGAAACTGTAATTCTAATTATTACTGCGTTATGCAGTCATACATTTTCATACTTGTGTAATGTAGGAACCTCAGAATGACATGACACTTTTTAATTAAAACACAATTACTTATTGACAATTAGATCTGTTCAGAGTGCCTAATTCTAGTACCTTTCCCTGTGTTCTTCACTCTTGAATGGCACATCAGAAATAAGAACATCTTGGATGTGACAAATCAGATTTTTTGATATGTTATTTCCTTTTCTTTATGAATTGATTTTCTTAAGGTTGTCTCTCTGTAAGGATACAGAGAATAACTAAATACACATCTCTCCTTTAGTTGCCGGATAATTTGGGATTTTGTTTCCCTCTTTGCCAGCCACATAAGGAAAATGCACCCCAGTGTTAATTGTTCAAACTGAGCACGTGAGCCATCCTAAACTTCCCATTATTTTTGTCCAAAGCAAGTTTTCCATTCACCACCAGCACATGGAACAAGCCAAGCTTTGAACCAAAACAAAACAACAAAGCAGATTTCAGAAAGACACTTCTCCAGAGAAATGGGGACACCTTGGCCACCTTCCTTGGTGAATTCATCCCTCTCTCCAGCCAAAAATCTATTTTCAATTTTTTTCATAAGCACATGAAAGAACAACTTTCAGGTTTGTCAGCAAAACTAACTGAAATAGATCTTGAAACTATACTCAAACCAATAAAACTTGGGGCTTGGCTGTAAATAGGAGAAAAAGGACAAGATACCAGAATTTTAACCCATTTTTTCCCCACTTAACATATTACAGAGCATTTTAAATAGCTTCAAGATAGAAAAATAAAGTACTTATACCAAATAGACTTGTAATCCAACACACAAATACAAAAGACCTCTTTGATCCCCAAGAAAGCAAAAAGTCAACATTAACATTGCCCCTTATTTGTTAAAGCCACAACCAAAAAGTTCATTTTGGTGAAAAATACACAGTCTTTTACACTCTTACACAAGTTTTGCATGTGAAGCAATGAACAGAAAAAAAATAGCAGTTATTTTTTATCACTTACCTCTCACACTACAAAGTCTCCCTACAACCAACACTCCAGCTCCATCACAGCCACAGTTGGGTGTGTTTTCCTCTATTTAAGGGCTTGTTGCCACTAATTAAGGCAGATTTTGCTTTACAGTCCTAACCAATTAGGGCAATGAGGAGGTCTTACCCCTCTACTTAGTGAACATCACATTTGTGTTGGTGCAAAAACATCAGATCTGATGGCTCTAAAGGTCACTTTTAGCCCCGAATTGGGAATTATTGCAGTGCAGGGCACAAAACTTGGTACCCAGGGGAGCATCAGCTGCAGAAGAGGGACGTGGCAGCCAAAATATTCCCTTCAGAAGGGAAAGGTACATTTGGGACCAGCAGATCCAAAATCAAGTCTAAACTGCCAGTATAAAGAGCACAATTAAAGGCCTGGTGGGCAAATGAGGTTCTCACAACGCGTCCAGCATCTACCAAAAGTGTCCTCAGATATTTAGGAACTGCAGGTTGCAGCCCTGCATCAGCCTCACAGTCCGTGGGAAACTGTGGGAAAATCTTTCATTAATAACATTTCTTCTAAAGCCATAATGTTTTCCTGACAAGCTTTTCATCAGGTTAAAACTTTATTTTTTTAAATTTGTTTCATAGGATTTTATAGCATGGTTGTCTTGGCCTGCTCTATTGGATGGGATAGTAGTATTCTCAACAGCTTCCCTGTAGGAACTTCTAGTCTCAGTAAAAGAATTCCAGAAGAAATGTGCATCACGTGAAATTTATTTGTTTTTTAGCCTATATTTTGGAAGCTCACACGGGAATTTCATCCCATGCTTCATTATTTTTTTTGGATAATGAGATCTTTATTCCTTATGTTATTCTCAGTTTTACAAATATTCCTCTTTTCCAAGTGCTTCGGTGAGCAACCCCTGGAAAGCAGCAATGCCACACACTGTGTCCCACCCCATCCATGCCTTCAGGAGTGGGAGTGATACAACCTTCCGCAGGGATTCAAGGTTTAGTCTGCAGGGAAAATATTTATAAAACTGCTGAGCTATTCTGGGGTAAATGACAGACTTGAACTTCCCAGTGACTCAGAACCTCAGCCACGCTTGGCCTAATTACTAAGCAGGTAATTGTAATTCCTTGGGAGATGGCAGTTGTGTCATAACACCAGAAATGCAACCCCCTGCAAATAACTCTCTCCTTCTTCTCCCGCTCTCCCAGAGAAAACCTGGGAAGCCACAAAGCAGGTGGAACACAGGCACATTCCAAAGGGGTTTTGCTCCAAGTCCACCATGACCAGCAGCAAAGGGAGCCTCTAAAGGCACCACGGGAAGAAGGAGCAGTTTTCCAGGGTGATTGGCAAGGGCTGGGGTATCTCCCAGCTCTGCCAAGGACTAGGACACAATGAGATGTCAGGCACAATCCAGCACTCCCTGCTGCACTCCAGCCCGGCCAGCTCCTGGCTGGGGGTCACTGGGAGCATCCCATGGGCACAGGCTGGGAAATTCTTCACCTGTGGGCACTGATTTTAAACTGCTGCCACTAATCCTGTGTCTGTGGGGATGTGTGTGGAATGTCCTGGTAGGTATGAGGAACTGGGGAGGGGAGGAGAGGGAGACCTTAAAGCCCCCTCTGGTGCCCAAAGGAGCTCCAAGAGAGCTGGAGAGGGACTTGGGACAAGGCATGGAGGGACAGGACATGGGGAATGGCTTTAAACTGAAGGAGGGCAGGGTTAGATGGGATATTGGGAAGGAATTGCTGGCTGGGAGGGTGGGCAGGGACTGGCAGAGGTTGGGCAGAGAAGCTGTGGCTGCCCCTGGATCCCTGGGAGTGTCCAAGGCCAGGTTGGATGGGGCTTGGAGCAACCTGGGCTGGTGGAAGGTGTCCCTGCCCATGGCAGGGGGTTGGATGAGATGAACTTTAAGGTCCCTTTCCAAAATTCCCAGTTTTCAACTCTGCAGCCATGGATTTGAGTGAGATCCTTCCAGTGGTTAAAAATGTTCTCTGAACAACAAGCACTGAAATGTTTTCCAATCCTTCTTCCTTCACCCAAGATTTGTGCTGAGTTAGAAGAGCAAATACTGGCATGACGTGACATTCTTGTTATTTATGTTACATCCAAATAACTGGGAGATAACCCAGGCAAATTTCCATTATCTAATTATAAAAACCTCCTCATATTCCCATGAAACTAATTTTAATTTGATGAAAAACAGACAACTTGGATTTCCTATGATTTGAGCGATAAGATTCTTTCTCAGTATGTTCTCAATTTACCAAAGGCTCCAAAATTGGAGATCTCTATTAATAAACATTGCTGGTTGCTCATGCACTGACTTTATGTTATTATACAGCAAAAAAACATGGAAAAAAAGGAAAAAGATAGCTGGATTTAGCAGCTGCATTCAGGGGGAGGAGGAAGGAGCCGCATTGTGCTTTAATTTCAAGAGGGAACTGTAGCAGGTGAAGCTTCTGCTTTGTTCAACCTGTGGTGGTCATAGGTGTTTAAAATGTCTCTTAAAATACCACAAAAACTGTCTTTGGAGAGCAAACCCCACGGCAAGAGGTTGGAACTGGATGATCTCCAGGGTCCCTTCCAACCCAAACCATTCTGTGCTTCTCTGAACTACAGAAAGCACCTCTTAGTGATGATATGCAGGGAATTATCTGCGATGGAAATGAATGGTGTTTTGATACTTATGTCCTCTTAAAGGTCACCATCCTGCAATTCCTTATGCATGGACACCCCATAGCAAAATTCTTTGCACTACTGTGCAGACTCCTGAGCCTCTCCTGAAAATTCCAGCATTGGACAACCTGTGAAACCACCAGGAATGAGGAAGAACAGGAGACATCTCAGCTCCAGACCTGCAGTGCTGCAGTTGAGACCCAGCTTTGGCCACTTCTCCTGCAAACTAAGCCACACCACCCCCCAGTTTCCTGCAAAATCTAAGAGGAAGATCAATTTAACTAATGACGTGGAGGTTCTGTGTCCCCGTGGACCTCACACATATTATTTATAGAATGCATTAATATTTCATTTTTCCCATCCCTAAACAGTCTTTGAGGGCAAAAAAAAAGAGATAGCTTGAGACAGGTAACATTTTAATTGAAATTAATGGGATCGGTTTGATTTCACCTCTGAGAATACAAAAATCATTCATTTTTTTTTTGCCACGAACAGGATCTTTATGTCTCACCAGTACCCTGACAAGCACAAGCAACTGTTGGTCACACTGAGAATCCACCTCTCACCTCCCTCTAAACTGTGCTGTGTAAACCATCACCCTCCTGTTCGTGAGAAACCAGCAGGAAAAACTGCAGAGATCGTGAAAAGGCAGAGCTAACCTCTGCTGTTCCTTCTTCTCCTTTGGTGTTGGGCTTGGTCAGCACGAGGAAACACCATCCCTTGGATGGGATGGAGCACAGATGGATGTGTTGCCATCTTGTCATTCCTGCCTGTAAAGGGCTTTAACCTCTGACCAGGAACAGCCAGTAGAAGTCTTTATGCTTCCTCTGTGCTAGACCTGGGCTGCTGAGCGTGCCAAATTAATGTGCTGTACAGATTGTTGTCCTCCAAAGGCTTCTCTGAAGTGTTGTTGGACCCTTTACAAGAGATTTGCCAAATCGCTGCGAAGCTGAAGCATCACCAAAACTGGCAGTGCCAGCCAGAGGCAGGAATCATTTCATTACTCCCCTTTTATTCCTCCTCTAAATAGCTTTGTGCTGCCAAAGTAGGTGCACGAACCTCTTTGCTTTCATTTATATTGCTAGCATTTGTTTTTCCTGGGAAGGGTTAGAATGGGATTGTGTTTTCTAAAGCACCTGTGTTGCTGAGGAGGACAAACCACCAAGATTTGTGCTGTGAACTCACGTCTGTGTTTGAAAAGCTGAGTCAATGGCCCTCGTGCTCCTAAGTCACTTATGAGCTTTGGAAACCTCACTAAAACCTTTCATAAGCTTAAAAACAAATGGATCACCATCCCCAACCCCAGGTTTCCTCACAGCTCAGTCCCAATTTTCCTCCAGGTGCCCTCCTCCTTGCCATTAGGAAATAATTTCTCTTTTTATCATTAAAATCTCCTTTATAAAATTCCTTACTATACATTTTACAAGCACAATCCCAGCCCCACAGCCCAGGAGCTGCCTGGTGCCCTCACTGAGCTGTGCCTCGTCCACGAATTCAGTCCCAGCACAGAGGAAGGTCTTGAAATTATTCATCTTCTGCTGTGATTTGCAAATTATAAATGGGAAAGTGCAATGCAGCTCCCAGGCAGAAGGGAGGAGCCAGTAAAATCCCAAAGGAGCTGCGAGAGGGTAGATGGACAAGTCAAATGCAACATTCTCCCCTTAGAAATTTTAAGGAGGGTTGCAAGATTCACCTAAAATTTATTTTCTTTGCCAGCTAGTGACACTGAATATAAAAAGGAATTGCACAGGATTTCTTGTTAGCTTATTTACACCTTTTTATTTTTGTTTGGGAAAGCCCTTGAAGCCCACATAAAGAGACCTCAGGAGTTCTCTGTGAATAGCAGCCTTTCCTCAGTCCTCCTAACCTGGTTTGGTGGAGTCAGATGGGATCCAGGGCACAACTCTTGAAACACCCTGTCCATGCCCTGGCACCGCAGAAAACAGGCAAAATCATCCTACAAAGACCTTCAGCAGATTATTTTATTTTTTATTTCAAGCCACAGAGCAGTGCCTTTCAAGGAATTAATAGATAACAATAACAATGGGATGCTTGTTTCTTATGAGGAAAAGTGACCCATATTCCAGGTGAGAAAATGCTCCTCCCAGTGATGCACAGGGTAGATACTGGCAGGGAATGCTCAGCTAATAACTCTGGTTGTATTATTTTTCCTCTGGGCACCCCAAGGATCTCCCTCCCCTGTTAATGCCCAGTGCAGGGCCACCCTTTGTTACAACATTCAAATCTGCTTAATATTTTTTTATCATTTCACATCACAGCCCCAGTAATTGCACCCTCAGGAGCAAGCCTCCTTCCTGCCCGTGCTCCTCACTATTATTGGCATCTCCCTCATTTGGGGACCTGGGATGATCTTTTTTGCATTTTCCCCATGAAATGACAAACAGGGCTGGTTGTGGCTCAAGCACTATTTGGAGCATGACCCCCTCGGCTCCTGGTGTTCTCCAAATTAGATTTTGATCTTTGGCAATTAGGCTTTGCCACTGTGGACCTGCTGCGCCATTATCAGGAGAATCACTGTCAGGCTTGGGAAGTCAGTGAACTTTGCAAGCCTTTCTCCACCTTCCAGGGATGCAGCTTTTACTATTAGAGCTATTTAAAAATATAACGATAAAATAAAAATTTCTGCTCACAGCCCTATTTCTGGCAATCTTTGCACTGTTTGCCCTTAAACCAAGATTCACTTGCAGCACGGAGAGCTCTGCCTTCCCATGGCAAAAAAAACCCAAGCAATCCTTATTTCTGAAGACTTTTTGGCTTTCCTTTTGCTCCTTTTTAATGTTCCTGGCTTTGTAAAGTTCCCTGTGATGGATTTGTCTGGGGGCCAGTTTTGCTTCTGGAGGGGAAAAATAGTGGCCAACTGAATTAAAAAAAAAGGAAAAGATGAATAAAAAAGATGAATGCCAGGGAATCTTCTCTGGTTGTCACATGGCAGGGCCGTGATGCCCAAGGGCTTTGTCAGCTGGTTGGGCTGGAGTTTAAACTGGGCAACTAAAGGGGGAACATTGGGCCTTGGAGCAAGTCACCCTCTGCTCCACAACCTGCCAAAGGAGACATCCCAAGCTGCTTAATGGGGAGAGGTTGGCTGCCAAAAAACTTCATTTTCCTTCTCCCATTTAAATTCTGGCTCAACATTTCAGCAAGGTGCACTTGGAGTGGTTTGTTCAGAGCTGCACTGAGTGGGGCATGGGACCTGCTGGAGCTTCCTGGCATGGATAGTGTTGCATGGTTCCCAAACTAGGATTTTCCAGCAGGAGAGAATATTTCATAGGTTTTAAGGCCAAGAACGATCATCAAGTGAGCAGCAAAGATTTTGCAGAATCAGCGCCTGTCTGAATTACAGCAGCTCTCAAAAATCTTCCCAGGAAACCTTTCCAGGATAAAATATCTCCTATTGATCAGGGGCATGGAATGACAGGACAAAACAGAATGGCTTCCCACTGCCAGAGGGCAGGGAGGGATGGGATATTGGGAAGGAATTGCTGGCTGGGAGGGTGGGCAGGCCCTGGCACAGGTTGGGCAGAGAAGCTGTGGCTGCCCCTGGATCCCTGGGAGTGTCCAAGGCCAGGTTGGATGGGGCTTGGAGCAATCTGGGCTGGTGGGAGGTGTCCCTGTCCATGGCAGGGGGTGGGAATGGATGGTCTTTAAGGTCCTTTCCAACCCAGACCATTCTGGGATTGTTCATGTCTTACACTGCTGGAGGCTGCAGCACATTTAAGGGCTCCTCCTGTTTCCTTGAGAGCAGCAATTCCCATTCTTGCACTCCAGTCCCTGGTGCAGACCCAGCCTTTCTTCTGCCCGGAAGGTTTCCAGTGCTTGGAAGTCCCAGGACTCCCAGGCTTTTCAGCTGCTCTTCCATACATTGCCGCTGGAAAAACTGCTCTCCTGCACGCAGCTGAAAGTCCAGGGGTGACCTGTCCAGTCCCTACAACAAGAGCAGCAAAAGTATAAAAATAACAGATAAAAATAACATGCAAAAGGACAAGAAAAAGATATGGGATAAACATGGAATGCAGGTAAAATCTAAAGTCTGCTAGTGCAAAGTGCATTAAGGAAAAATAATCCAATGGCTTAAAAATAATATCATGGAAACGTGGGAAAAGGTGCCAGTAACATGAAAGGTAGAAGTGTTACAGCAAGCAGAATACAGCTCAAATAAAAAAAAACCAGGAGGAAAAGTAATGCTCAAACTCCAGGAAGACATATGATTTTCCAAATTTATCAAACTTACTGTGAAATACTGGGAGAAACAGAAAACAGATCTAGAAAAGTACATAAAACAAACACATAAAGCAAATAAAACTAAATATGTCATATTATTGTATTTTCTTCCTTGTTCTTCTTACTGGCTGAGTTATAAATCGAACATGCAAAGGAAACATATCCTTGGATTTCAAACATAAATATGCAGTTGTAAAACAAGAACAGCCCACAAGCTGATATGCCGTGCCCCTGTCTCCCAGTGAGTATGTGCTAGGAACACATGGAATTTTAGCAGGACACATGAAACATTTAGAGTTTCTGAGGGGAAATGGCACAAACCTGCCTTTCTTTCATTCCTTCCCCTCCCTCCTGCTGGGTTTGGCTTTCCAAGCGCAGGACCCAGACAAACTTCCATGGAAGCAAATGGGTGGAGCTGCGGACAGATCTCCTGGGTTCTTCTGTCACAAAGGGCACACTTTGGGGATGGAAGGGTCACTCCCCAACCCCATCCCCATGCTGCATTAACTCTGGTCTAGTGGAAGCTATCCCTGCCCACAGCAGGGGGCCGGAATTAGGTGATCTTTGAGGTGATCCTCCCAACCCAAACCATTCCATGATCCTACGATAATTCTCAGAGCCCTCCAACCCATCTCCCACATCCGGGGGACGCAGCTTTTGGCACTTCTACCTCTGCAGCCGTTTTTGGGTTAACCCGACATCAACACTTGCTTTCTTTTCCCACAACCAATTCCTTTTCCCATGCAGGATACAAACATTCCCTCACGTTTTGTTACCGAGCACACGCAGTAAGAGCCGAGGAGCCGCACGCGGCCACGGGAGCTCAGCTTCTCCCACGGCGACTTTCTTGGGAATTCTGGTGCGATCCAGCGATGGCAAAATGAGCCCCCACGCCAGGCTGGGTTGGTCCCTCGTTGCCCTGTTAACAGACAACACCAGGAGCCTGGAGGGAGGAGGTCAGGCTCTGGTCTCGCAGCTCCTCTGACCGGAATACAGAACACGGGAGAGAGGAGCGAGGACAGGAGGGTTTCTAACACCTGCCAGCAGGGAATTGCACGTGGGAAGAGCGCTGGGAGCCAACCTTCCACAGAACACTCCCAGCCACGGAAGCTCTGGGTAAACAAGCACATGAAACCTTGGAGAAAATGGTTCCCACAAACTGCCCTGGCCGGAAAGGATCGATTTCAGCAGCACTGTTTATAGGAGGGGAGGCAGGGGACGGGTTGCGATGGTTTGGGGGATTATCACCTCCTGGAATTTTTTTAACCGAGCCAATTTGACCTAAATTTTTCCACACTCTGCCTTCAGTTTTAACCAAATAAAACTTGTTAATTTTTCTGCAGGTACAGAGAGCAAGGAAATTTATTTTCTTTCAGGTTATTTTTGATAATAAAGACAAATTACCAGTTCTGAAATACCTTCTGGAAGGGACATTGTTGTCGTTACCCAGTCGTCACGCAACAAGCAAAGCAGGGCCAGATTTAGAAGAAAGCTGGTTTCTAATTGACCAGCTTGTTAGGGTTTGATCCAATGCAGTTTGATATCAAAAGGTTTTGGTCCAAGCCCTTAAAATACACACTGCTGATAGTTTTCTACTTCTCAGCTTTTTCAGCATGTTCAAGAACATGGACTAAGCTGTCTTGGCTACAAATTAGCTTGGTAGAAGAAGCCAGTACTAGATTTTTAGGATATTTTATTGTATAGCCTGCCTAAGAAGTGAGGCACGGATTGGGAAGTTCATATATCATTTTGCAGCATTTATTTATTCTTTCTTGCCAGCTCAGCTCCAGCTCCCAGAGGTCAAACCCTACAGATCTTGACACCCATAGTTTTGCCACTGACTTCATTGATGGCATCATTTCAGGCACAAAAACTAAGTTCTTGGTCGTGGCTTACTTTCCCGGTTTAGCTGTGCACTTAAAACCCTTCCAAAAAATCACTATAAAAACTGTAATGAGCACTCAAATAAATGGGTTTTCCCACTCAAAACCAAACTATCTAAAAAATGTATCAGGGAAAATGAATGGAAATTTCTATCCAGGCCTGGCTTTGTCATCTCATGCTCAGAGTTTTTGGACTCACCGAGTGAACTCTTGGAAAGCACTTCTGGACTTTGCATTTTTCAGTGGTTTTAGCTGCTCTTGACAACGTGTGATATTAACAGTTGTGGTTATTAACTGTAAGATTATACTACTGCAAATTAAAGTATGTGCTGTCTTTCTAGAGAGCTCCAGCCAACACAAGAAATCAGACACGGTGCCAAAACAAGCCTTTTGTCCTGCTCAAATCCCACTTCTGCTCCACATTACTCTTCAAAGTAAGTGACCATCAGACCTCGAGCTGGCCCACCATCACCCAGTGTAATTCCCACTCAACGTCCCAGCCTCACCAGCATTCACGGAATGAATGTCTTTCCAGGTACAGCCACGGACAGATGAGAATCATAAATGCAGTGAACGACTCATTAAATGCAAAGCTTATTTTCTCACACACCTGCAAACACTTGTGTGGAGAAGTTCTGCAGAGCAAAGCCAAGGCAAAGGCAACCTCCAAATATCCAAGTGGAACTCATTAATGCGGAGGCCAAGACTTCACCAGTGGTATGTAAATTGAAAGAGAGGCACCTCATTTAATGGGAATAATATCTTATTTTCACTTCACGTGTGTTTAAGACACATAAAGCTGGTAAGGAATTGCACATTGTGTAACATAAACAGTATAAATTAATGTTATGAAATTAAGGTTGGAGGTCATTGGCTACTGGGGTGTGCCCTGAATCTCCTTCTGACTTGCTTTGATAAATGATATGGGAAGCTCTTCCAATAAGGGTTGATCTTAATTATGGAAACACAGAATGAGAGAATAATTAAGGCTGGCAAAGCCCTGCCAGCCCACGGAGCCCACCCTGTGCCCGATGCCCACCCTGTCCCCCAGCCCAGAGCACTCAGTGCCACGGCCAGTCCTGCCTTGGGCACCTCCAGGGTGGGCACTCCAACCCTCCCTGGGCAGCCCCTGCCAAGGCCTGACCACCCTTTCCAGGCACAAATTCCTCCTCGTTGCACACCATTCTGCATATCCTTACCTCCTCTTGCAATGGCAATGGCAAGGTGATGGCACTTGCAGGGATAAGCAGGCCTGTCCACATAAACCCTCCAAGGCTTGGTAGCAAGAGGCGAACACTGGTATGATTGAAACCAGCATAACTTGTGCAGGATTTCACACTGAGACTTTACAGCTGAATTCTACAAGAATGGCAATCTCTGACTGAGCACAGAGCACAGCCAGTTGTAGGAGAGGACTTTGAAACCCCAGCACTGAGCAGTGATTTGTGGGTGCAGAAGCAAAATCCCTCTTTCAGCACTGACAGTGAAATTTCTTGTCTCTGAAGTTGGCAACAACCCACTGTCAGCAGCTCCTTCTGCTGATTTGCCCCAGTTTTCCCATCTGTAAAATGGGAACTACAAGGCTTGCCTTTCTGAACATATATTCAATTAATTTATATTAATAACTTTAATTAATGAATACAAAATGATCACTGGTAAAGGCAAAGTATTGCAAATTTACCTAAATTATTATTAATAAAATGCCTCATTACAGGTGCTTATGTTCACACATATAATCACATGCATATTCATATGTGTTTATAGACATTATAAATAAATATGTGTGCACCTGTAAAAGTGTATTCCGACCTTGATTAATGCAAGACCACACCAAAACACGGGCTAAAGCTCCAATTCTAAGGCTTTTTCCTGAATTGTGCTGATAAACAAGGCTGGATCCACTTTTATCTGAACCCAAGGGCAGTTCAGCAGCAGAGCCAGGTGTGGAACTGCAACTTCACAGGCTACAACAAAAATAAACCAAAAATCCTCTTCCCAGCCACTCCCAAAGACTGGATGTTTATGGCAACACCCTGATCTGTGCTGGCTGAATGGTGGTTTTGCCACTGACCACAGTGAAACCAGGACCCTGGAGTAAGGACCTGGTTTGTGTGATCTGCAGGAGAAACCTCTGGAGAAGATAAGGAAGTTTAGTGAACCTGGCTACAACTCGGATTCTGCTCACTCTGCTCTGACAGCATAATCAAAGCTATGCTGGAAAGCACGGGGTAATATACAAATATATATCTATTTTCTCAAATGGCTCTAAAAACCCACAGGAAATTTTTTTTTCTTTTTAATACTTAAATGGGAAAGAGAAAATCTATATCTTGGAGAGTGAAAAACAAATTAAAGGTTCTTGAAGGGTGTTTCTTAACATTTACCAGTGGTTTTCCCCACGGAAAAGATGAAAAATTAGCTTGAACCCCAGAGCTTTTGGTCTTTTGTAATCTTTTCCTTCTTTTTTTTTTTTTTCCCCTCAAACTCCACAATGAATATAGATTTTTTAATCCTATATGCAGAGAGTTCACATATTTAGATTTGAAAGCTTTCTTATTGTTCTAGGAGGCAGTTTTAAATTAAAAATGCATATGGGACTTACCTGTGCAAGGAGGGCGGAGGAGCACATGGGCCATAAGCACCATATGAACCTGAGTCATTTTTGGAGCATGTTCTTGGAGCCAATAACGAAATAACCCTGATATCAGGAGAAATGCTGTGCTGTCAGCCTTCCCAGGGTAAGATAAGAATCTCTGCTGTCTGTTCCCATTAGGATCCGAGCAGGAAAACATCCGTGGTCATTAAGGAGAGTTTTGCCATCTCCCATCTGGGTCCCATCACTGCCTCACGCACCCTGGAAGAGGAAACGATGCTCCAGCAGAGCTCTGGAGGGAAGGGGGAAACCATATTTTTATCGTATTTATTTTTTTTTATTTATTTTATAGGTGTATTTTATTTTTTATATGCATTTTATTTTATATATATCAGCAAAATCACTTCTGAAGTGGAATCTTAAGGTTCAAACAATGAAAGGGGTACAAAAGTCTGGGATAATTTTTTTTTTTTTTTTGCCTGTATTCATCTTTAAAACACCCAATTCACTGTTGGCAAAATGGGGATGGTGTTGTTTTCTCCCTTTCTCTACACAGCTGTTCAAATGTAAAAATGCAGAGGAAGAACCTTCTCAGCCTCTCTCATGGCTAAATACTCATCTGCAGCCTAGAAATACGAGGCAAATAACATTAGTAAGATGAACCTATGAAGCAAGTGATTAAAAACCCCCACAGACTGGTTAAAACAATTCACATTTTCAAAGTGTAATAGGTAAATTAGCTAAAAATAATTATTATTTTAAGCAAAATTAATACTGATATATTCACTATTTACTTTTAGACACGTTTTTGAACACCCATTTCGAATCTGTGTTTTGATGAGATTTCCTCTCACGTGTTTCCTTCAGGGATAGCTGTGGAAAATGAAGACCAAAAAAGGTGAAAAATTAATTCATTTCGAAAGACCTATGAATATTTGGGGAAAATACTTTACTTAATGTGTTTCAATAAAGGTCATTAACTGAAACGAAGTATTCTGTGATGGTTAATGAAGGGTTTGTTTGCTTAGGAGCCAAATGAGGATTGTGTTTGCCATCCCAGCTCACCTAATTCATTCCAATACGAGCGTGAATTCCACACTTTCGATATTGAAGGAGCTTCTGTTGACATTAAATGGCTGGTTTTGTGAGTTTTGCCCAACAGTTCAAATATTTGAAGGGAGATACAACCATATGGTGAAGGGGAACGGGTTGCCCAGAGAAGCTGTAGCTGCCCCTGGATCCCTGGAAGTGTCCAAGGCCAGGTTGGACGGGGCTTGGAGCACCCTGGGCTGGTGGAAGGTGTCCCTGCCCATGGCAGGGGTGGCACTGGATGACTGATCTTTAAAGTCCCTTCCAACCCAAACCATTCCACGGTTGCTGTCAGGATTTGGCACAGCTCACCTCGGTCACCAGGAGCACGTTGCTGCAGTTGGAATGATATAGGAGAGAGAAAATACTTCGGGACTATTTGGCAGCGTTGGAAGAGACGTGAGATAAGACCTGGATGAAAATAAAGCAGAGCTGCTCCACTTTTTCATGCATTATTAAAACTGAGGTTTTAAAAATTAAAACTTTATTTTTTCCCTTAAAAAATGCAACAGATGTGTGTGAAGACAAAGCTGGTGCCTGCACTACCTCGTGGAAGCTGTTTTATAGTTATGTTGAGCAGTTACTGGAGGAGAGCACAGCGGAATGACTGCATGGATCTGTCATATGTTAATTAGGGGGACCGGTGTAGAGCCAAGTTTTATAACCGTGTTCAATTCTAAGAGGTTTTTACAGTTACTGAATGCATTAAACCCCAGAAAACGTTCTGGGGATTGTCCATTGAATTCTGCACACTGGAAAGCTCCCTCGTTGGGCCTACGGGGAGAGCTGATTTAGTTTTGCTGTACAGCCATAGGAGCACAATAAGCAAAAATAATGTGTAAAACTGGGCAAATCAGAGTCGGCCTCAGCCACAAGACACTGGGCAATAAACCTTAATTTGACTGCAAAAGGCAATTTATAAAAGGGTGCAATTTATAAAAGAGTGCTCTTGAACATCTCTGGCTCCTCTGATCATACATAATTACGGAGAGAGATGTTCTGTACGTGGAACACCAGAAGAAACAGGGTGTGTTTGAAGGCCAGGTTGGACGGAGCTTGGGGCAACCTGGGCTAGTGGAAGGTGTCCCTGCCCATGGCAGGGGGTGGCACTGGATGGGCTTTGGGGTCCCTTCCAACCCAAGCTCTTCTGTCATTCTATTATTCCACAATTCCCTGTGTTCCTGAGCTCGTGGTGAATGCTGGAGCCCTCACTCAGCCAAAATTCCACTTGGAATCCATCCTGTGTTTTCCCTCAGACATGAAGTGGTTTTGGTGAAGTGCTTTAGGTAAGCAGAGGGATGGCCCTGTGAGCACCAACAGCAGGGAAGGAAATGCTGTACTTTTCAAGCTGTAACTGCAGCAGAAATGACCCCTTTTTTTCCTCACAGGATCCGTTCAAGTGGCCTCAATGGCCCCACTGCCCCTGCATGACTGCAGAGAGTGTAGAGACCCTCTCTCTTCTGCCTAAGACCTTTCCCATGCAGGTTGACATGGAAAGGGCAGAGAAGAGCTGCCACCGCAGCACTGCTGGGTATCTCCCTAACTCAGAGCCAAGGTGCCTGGCAGCGCCTGGAGCGGTTTCTTCTCTGCTCTTTCACCTCCAGGTATACAAATAGATCATGTACTTCCCAGCTGGAGATTGCATGGCATCTTGCAAGGAAGCTGGGATGAGGGCAAGCCAGGACCTTCTCCCCAGGATGGGCTGGAGGATGCTCCGATGAGCTGCTGGGGCACAGCAGAGGAGAACCTGCCTGGTCTTCATGGCCAACAAGACTGGAAGAGGCAAGAAGCAGCAGAAAGGAGGAGGTCAACCCTTGGGATTCACCACCCACCCCAAGGATGACCCAGAAGCACAGGGCTGGTGGTGGCTCACACCACCAGCAAGGAAAGAAGCAGCCACAGTGTGAATTATCATTGCATAATTCCAAGATAAATTGAGTTAATAAAGCTGTGGCCTAATTAAGCGCCATCCCTTGCTCTCTCCCTTCTCGAGACTGTGTGAATCCCTGCAGTGTTTTTGTGTCTGGGCAGGCAATCCTGGAGCTTTCTCCCAAAAAATAAAACACCCACTAAGGTGTTTGTGCACATTGAAAAGCCGGGCCCTGTGAGAGCTGCAGGTGAAAGGGGCTGAGGAAGCAGAGAACAGCAAACAAAACCAACACACATCAAACACCTTTGGTCACCCAGTCACTTAGTAATTACATCAGAAAAGGGCCAGATTGTCTAATTAACTCCACCAAAACTGTTCAGACCGGTGACAAGATTTGAATGAGCATAGATTTTAAAATAAGTGTGTTGAATACACACCTCAGGACAGTGCTCTGCTATAGAAATTACATGTATATATCTGAAATTTCATATAACTGTGAATGTGTCAGAAACACTTCCACAAAAAAATACAATTAAGATTTGGCCCACCACCCTTATTTCAGGAGATTTAAAATGTAACAGCAACAAATAACATGTTTTCCACAAGAAAATTGTGAATCAGCAACTTGATCTGTTCCAGTTTTCACAAGCAAAGTCCTGTCTATTATAATCTTGTTTTCCTCAGCCGTAAACAAAGTGTGAAAAAAAAGGAGGAATTTATGTTGAATATGGTTATAGTTATTATTTCCCTTCTGGGGATTTATTAAGCATGTGTTAGGAGTTTAAGTATAAAATGAAATTGTTTTTTTCACTACATGGATGTCTTCTGTGACTATCTGTAAAATTTCATTAAGGTGTTAGACTTGATATTGCAGATCAAAGTAATCCCAAGAGATTAAGGAGACCCTGCTAATTGACTAAGGTCATGTACTGCACTTCCCACTGGCACTTTGGCCTACATTGACAACACAGGAGCAGCCCCCTCTCCAAGGACCATTCTATAAAAATACCATTTTCTTTATCTCCAGTCCAGTTTTCACACCGCTACGATAACAAGGGATTTCATAAATCCAGGTGGACTGATTAGAGTTTTGAGTATGTAACTTTCTGAGTAAAAAATATACATGATACTTTTGAACAATTTTGACATTTTATCTTACCCTTTAAAACTCCCGGGAACATCTTGCACGTTAGGTGTTTAAGAATAAAAAGTGTCAGCATATATAGCAAGTTCCATCATTCAAACTTGGCACTAAAGAGGATATTGAAAGCGTTGCTGCAGACCATTAAAACCAGCTAATTTACAACCAAAGACATTGTTGCTTGAAGTGCCAATTTGGTCAATAATTAAGCTTTGGAATATATACCCAGCCCTGACAAGAGAAAATTCCTAAGAATCTTTCCCTGTTGATCAAAACGTGGGATATATTACTCTCAATTAGACAGTGGCTGTTAGTACCGTATTGTGGTATTATTGAAAACTATGGACTATCCAAAGGCGTGGGGAGGAATTATTGCTGCTGTCAGCAAGATTTGTGAACCCAGCACTGAGATATTTGCTTCCCCCAGGATCCTACCCCTGGAAATGTGAATGCTGGAAAAGTTGGAGGGAATTCACAAAAGAACTAGAGAAATGAAGCGCAATTTGGAAAATATGACTCTTTTCAACATGGGACGAGAAAGGAACTCAAAGATGATTGACCAGAACTTTAAGGGCAAGATTTATAGGGAAATAAACAGGGGGCTGGGATCATACAGCCCATTAATTTAACAGACTATGAACAAGGACTGACAACAGCAAAGTGAGTGAGAAACATGCAAATTAGAACTTACCTGCCATTATTTAACTGATCAAGTTGCATCCCAACTGATTCCACCAGTTTTCTTTCACTAGAAGTCTTAAAATCAAGGTTTCATTATTTTTTTCTAAAATTGTGACATTACAAAAAGGTTTTTCCCTTTTAGGTTTCATTCACTGATCATTTTTCCTCAAGTTTATCCAAGTTTTCCTTGAAGGGAAGAGTCAAACTTGAGGCAAAGTCATAAGCAATGGGTTTACTGGGTACATTTTCGTGCTGTTAATGGATGTAACAACCACCCTTCCATTCAGTGGATGAAATCTCCATCTAAGCAGAAGGAGAGTGGGAGGCTTATGACATACATAAAATGTGTGTCGTTTGCATGGAGATGAATTTCAGCCTTTAGAAGCCAACAGAATCCCATTTTCCATTATGTTCAACCAGCAGAACGGATTTCATTAATCAGCCTATCATCAAGGGCTCGGTCCTACCACATCACTCACACTAAGTAATACCTAAGATGCAAATAGGTCCACTAAAGCAAAGGACGCATCTGGAGAAGTTGTGTCGTTCCCTGAGCAAAAAGGTGCCTTAATGGACTTGAGAAATGCCTCGTTCCACAAGTGAAAGCCTCATACCCTTCCAGCTCTTCGGAAGGGTCCTGGATAAATAAGTCATTCAACACAAGTATTTAATCACCTACAACGCTGGAGAACTATGACAAAAGTTAAATTGTTGAATTAAAAAGCAGATAAAATTTGCTATTTGCTGCTGCTTGAGCTCAGATACAAAGTTCAAAATCCCTTTCATACAGCAGTTGACATTGAACTCTTAAAGCCACCATTTTGAGTAAGATAAAGGAGGCCTTAAGTCCTGGAATATGGAGAGACTTGGTGTAGATAAGGCTTTTTTTACCACTGATTCATTGGAATTCAGCATACATCCAGTAATTTCAGTCTTCATATACCCATTTAGCCATGCTGCGTTTACCCATGAGAAGTAATACCTATCTTTATACTGAATAAAATGTTTGTTTTCTAGCTTGTTAATATCTTCCTGAGGTTGCCTGGATGCTGTATTTTCCTTTCTCTCTAGCCCAAGCAGAACTATAAACATTGAATGACCAAAATGGCTGAACAAAACACTCACTCTTCTACATTCCCATGGTGTTGCCATTTGGTAAATCCAATGAAGTTTTTTGGCCTTCCTTTTACCAAATTCAAGTGCAAAGTAAAAACATTTACTATTCCCAATGAATTGAGCACTTGTTTGTTATTCCTTGCACAACGCTTAATATATATTAGATGATTTTTGTGCCTTTTTCATATACTGACTTTGTCAGTTGTTTCCCACTGCCATCAGTGGTATGTGACTCATTTGAGAGGCTCTTTGGGTTAAAATGTGGGAGAAGAATGATATATTTGTTAATTGTTGTTGCTGTTCTTGCTATGATCTTTGGCAACACCTGCTGGTGGTAGAATGCAGTGCTGGAGCCACTCTACATATATGCCTTCAACATATAGACCTCCAACTGGCCACACAAACCAAAACAGCACCGGCGCAGTCAGCGGGCTTAAAACCATGAGGCCAAGTTCATGACAGCATTTGCACAGGGTTTGCAGGCTCAAAATCTCTTTCATATTAAAATGTGCCTGGTTTTGTTTATCAGCACATCCTCTGTGATTTGTAAAAGTTGTGGTTTTACAGTAACTTAATCCAAAGAGAATTTTGTACAGAACATCTCCCGTCCGCCTTGCAGTAACGAGGCACTTTGAGCAGCAAGATAAATAACATTTAGGCATCTAATAAAACCTGCCTCGGTTTTTTTTTATACTTTTTTTTTGTCTCAAATCCCCTTTTTTTACATAGTACAGCAGCAAAGCCTCGCATTGTGGGTGAAATTTGCAGTAACTGAAAAATAACAGAAGGCGCAGCAGCATTCTTTATGTTAGTCTATATTGATCGGCTCTAATGAGCACCAGTGGAGCTGTAGCTAATGGTGGTATGTCTGGTGTTAAGGGCAAATGTGGGAGAAGATTATCAACCCAAGGGGTTTAACAGTTGCTGGACTGCCCTCAGCCCTCAGGGCAATGATGCACTTGAGAGGTCACTGTATCAAATGAGGGAAAAGATTCAGCCAGCGCTGCTGGAAGAGATGCAGCAGGAGCCGAGCGTTAGCCGAGACTCCCGGCATCAATAAAACAGTGCCGGTCCTTTCTCCCCCTCTCCCCTCTCCCAACCACCACCTACCCAGCCTCGCATTTCTAATTCAGAACCACAACACCGGCGGGCCAGGCGGGGCTGGAGCCTCTCCGGATCAGCCAGGCTGGGGTTTGCACAGGGGCACGGTGCCACCAGCGCCAGGGACACGCGGCTTCACACCTGGCACCTGCTCGTTACCTGGAGGGGGGGCCACGCTGCCATTTGATGTGAATTTGCTTGAAATTCCATTCACTGTGTTTCTTGCCACCCCCTTTGGAGATCTGAGAGGGGCGAGATGAGTGACCACCAGAGCAGAGGAGGCCACCGGGCTTCAAGGGGAAGTTAACTGGCACAGAGGAGAGAGCGCTCGCAGGAAAATGTTTGTGCAGAAAGGAAGCTACAGGTATTGGCAAAGATAAAAATGAGCCCAGAAATGCCTGGAGGTGGGAGGCATGTTGCACATTCCGTGCTTTAATAGCGTCATGGAATAATTTGAACCGTGTGAGGCTCCCAAACACACCAAGAAGCTGAGAACCGAGCAGTGAGATTTCAAATATTTATCACAATAAACACTGTTATATATTAAAGAAAAATAAGAAACAGAGTATTTTACTTAATGTTGTAAATAAGCAGATTAAATATTACCTTAGCTCCATTATGCCCTGGCACCCTGTGGTTGTGGCAAATTATTTATTAGGTCTTTAAAAATTCTAAGACATGGATTCCTCTTGTTCCTTGGAGACTGATGATGGGTCAGATTATTAAAAAAAATCTTCACAGTTCTAATTTTTTTGCAGTGTTAATAAGCAATAAGATGGAATCTTTGTTCCAGCCAGAGATTTTTCCAACCAGTTTTGCCTGAACGAGAAGAAAGTGACTCAGGATTTGGTCAGAGAAGAAGAATATTTCCTACCACTGTCAGTGGAAAAAAAAAAAAAAA
>VWZF01006192.1:93269-189969 GCA_013396755.1 Sclerurus mexicanus | reverse complement strand
AAAAAAAAAAAAAGAGGTTTTAGAGTGTTCTGGGGCTGCTGACATGAAAATCCCTGAAATAAGTGGAGCAGGCACTAAAGCTGGCATGCACACTCACAGGGAGCACCGGGGCTGGAGACGCTCAGCAACATTTTCTGCAGAGGAGCAGGAGCTGACACATCCGACGCTCGCTGCCTGATGGGCTCCAGCTCAAGGGCTTTCTGTCTGCTGCTCCCACCACTGCCCATTAGACAGGGGCGCTGCAGCCACGAGTGACACTAATGCGCTCACGGGGTGACACCGGGGAACCCACAGGAAGATGTGTTCGTGCCCGTGGTTGCGTGCACAGTTGGAAAGGGAAGCGCTCCGGCACAGCAGAGGGAGAGATGGTGTCCCCAGCCCTCCGTCTGCCCCTCTCCTCGGGTCTTGTTAGTGAGGAAATTCCCAAAGATCTCAACAAAAAAAAATAACCCGTAGTATTTTGAAGTACAGCCTGAGAAGAATCCTCACAAGGGGCAGAGGAGGAGCAGGACCAATCTCTGCTCTGTGGGGACCAGGGACAGCACCCAGGGAATGGCTGGAGCTGTGTCAGGGCAGGGTTAGGTGGGATCTCAGGAAAAGGTCCTTCCCCCAGAGGGTGGTGGGCACTGCCCAGGCTCCCCAGGGCAGTGGGCACAGCCCCGAGGCTGCCAGAGCTCCAGGGGGGTTTGGATGATGCTCTGGGGCACAGGGGGTGACTCTTGGGGATGGTCCTGGGCAGGGTCAGGAGTTGGACTGGATGGGTCCCTTCCAGCTCAGCCTATTTTGGGATTCTGTGATTTCCTGCTGTAGTTTCAATTCCTGCCTGGTTTAGCAAGACCAAGGTGCTTCTTTACAACAAGGCCCCATGAGCACACTGTGAGGCAAATTCATGGCATTTTATTCTCCACAACTTGTGTTCATAAGCAGCTGGAGAGGACTTGCTGATTTACACAATTGCTGAGAAGTTCTGTTGCTCTGAGCTGGAAACAGGAGCAGAAGATGACCATGTCCCGGCGCCTGCAGAAATGGTCACAGAATCACTGAACATCCTGAGGTGGAAGGGACCCACAAGGACCTTCAAGTCCAGCTCCTGGCCCTGCACACTCCAAGAACCCCACCATGTGCTGGTGATACTGAGTTATTGACAAAGGCTGGATTTAGAAGTTTCAGAGGAAAATAAGATTTCCACCTCAAACTGAAGCAAAGAGTGCTCATCCTCTTCAGATGGATTCTTACATCCAGATATTTAACTATGAGGTTTTGTCCAGTTCATATTTCAGACTGAAGAGCTCCATTATCCTTGTAAAGTTGGATACCCAGAAACACAGAGGACTGTGGTAGTTTGAGAGGTGGGACCTTGCTTTCATTCATGAAGTCTTCCAATATTTTAAACATCTTCTACACTTGTTGAATTTTAGTTTTGGACATATTTGATCTCTGGAAGGTCATAAATAAACTTTCAGATGCTTTTTTTCTTCTAATGACAGAAGTAACCACCAAATTTCTATCCCCACAGCAGAAAAATTCCATAGTACAGAGGAAAATACATATAAAATACATTTTTAAAAAAAATTATCTTTATGCACCTAAATGAAACATTTTGATGAAATGTTTCTGTGAAAGGACAATGTGAATACTAGAACAGGAACTGCTCCCCAGTGACTTTTTTTGAGGAGACTTTACAGTTTTTTAAGGCATTATTTAATTTATTTCATACCTGCTGTTCCTCGTGCTGCACCTTTGGACAGACAAATGTCTGGGATGTGCAATCAGCTTTTATTGGTTTGGCTGAGCTGGCAAATCACACCCAGGTAAGAAATAGCTGTCACTGAATCCTCTGACGTTTCTCTTTCCACAGTTGCCTCTCTCTGGTCTCAGGCAGGCACTCTGTGTGATTTGAGAGTCAGAGCCTGCAGGACAATGAAGTGAGAACAAACATCTCAGACTGGCAGGATAGTGGGTCTGCACCTGGGGTCCTGCTCTATTTACCCACCCCATGGATCTTAACTCCAAAATCTAATTAGTCCAAAATGCCCCTTTCAAAGCAAACACAGAAATGTAAATGAGCACAAACTTTCACATTACCAAAAGCTAAACCAAATAACTCGGTGTTCATAATGACATTTAAAAAGCACTTTTAGAAGTGATTGGTTTGCTCAGATCTTCGGCTGTGACGGGTGTGTAAAGGTGGCATCTTGCTCTGCAACACCCTCAACCAAAGTCTCTCATAGTTTAATGATGTTGCAGTCCAGCTAAGGAATTTTTTTCTTTTAATAGTTGGTATTGACCAGTCATTTTGCAGTGTTTGCCTTGAAAAGGACATGCTATTTATTTTTTCTTTCCATTTAAATATCAAAAATAAAGACCTTGCTCCAGCTCAAAACGATAATCCATACAATGAATAACCACTCGGTGCCATAATAAGTTTCCTCACCCAAATGAAGGAAGATTTTCAGCTCGGGAGAATAAACGACGACAAATTTTACCCCTTTACCCTTCAGTCTCAAAAAAATCCTACAAAGCCATTATAACTTCGGCAGTAAATAAAATTTTGCCTGTATATATTTTTTCATATGCATTTCAACCCCTTGAAGGAAGTGCAGCTATTTCAGGGGTTCATAAGACATGCACCTTGTTTTCTGCGCACTGCAGGTTTTCTCTGGGCAGTGTCCTGGCCTTCACCCCTCGGACACCTCGAAAGCCCATAACTCATCCCAAGATGATGCTGTTTAGCACAGCAACATTATTTTCAAGCCACGAGCACATGGTGGGAGGAGGGTTTCCTGGTCCTAACTGTCCTGTCTGGAGCATCTTCCTTGTGATTCAAAACAGGTGAAATGCCAGTTAAACCACTCAAACTCAAACCAGCACAAATGCTCATGACTTTGGCAGCAAAGACATTCTGCCATTTACCTTGGCTGAACGTCCAGCATGTTCCCCCATCACAGGGATATCTGTGACATCTTTGGGTGATGGAAAGCTTTGAATCCTAAAATGTTCTCACAGGTCATTTGAAGAATGTTTAATGACAACATTCTTTGCTTGCTATTAGAGCGAAACAGCCAAAAAAGCACGACATTTCTCAGTGAAACACAACCCAAACAACACTTCTCACACCATGACTTCATGGGACTTGATCCTCTTTCCTTTTAACTCTTTACATCTTCCCATCTCTGTGCCTCAAGCCCAAATCACCACAGAAAAGGAACCTTCCCACTGTGGTGTTTCCCACGTGCCCAAATACACGTTCATAGGAATTCAGCAAGGTGGTGGTTTCAGGCCAGGTCTGCAGTGAGTCTCAGCCCGCTTCACTAATTTATTTGAGATAAATCTGAGTCTTCTTATCTAAACAAAGCTCCAAAATTGCTTGAGGACAACATAATCCAACAGTAGAAAAGGTGCATATACCCAATTATTCATTTATTTTATAAAGGCAAAATATTAAACCTCATCTCAGCCCTGGGACTTGCAGGGCTTGAGCCTTCAAATGCATGATGTGACCAGACTTGTCGGTAGAGGAGGAGATCCTCCTGCTTCCAGGAACTTGGTCCATGTTGGCTTCTTGTCGCCAAAGAACAATGGAGAGAACATCTACTAAAGCTCGTTGTGATGAGCTCTGTTAAGAGATCTCCTAAATGAAGTTATTACCCCTGGCTCCCTTCACTGGTTTTGACCTGCAGCTTTCAGTCCTCAAGAGTTATTCCTAAATTTTTCCTTCCAAACTGTTTCTTCTGGGGGTTTTAAGGGTTTGGGGATTTGGTTTTTTACTGGTGAATCACCTCTACAGTGCTTTTCTCTCCATCCACATCAACTCAGTGCATTTCTTGCAGCTTTCTTAACATCCTTAAAGCTCTCAAGGCTCCATATTTATGCCCACTGCCACTTGGGTTGGTCATTGGGTTACTGAGTTCAATCATCTTTGATTTACCTTTTTTTTTTCCTTATTTCAGAGAAAGAGGAGATTAAAAAATGAGCCTGTTAAATATAATCTCACAGCATCCAAGGATGGGCTTGATGCCTTCCCAGAATATATACCTGGTTCCCCATGCCTAAAACTGATAGTTTCATATTTAAAGATTTACCAACAGCAGTGTCACTACTAGTTCCTTGACACAGGAAATAGCAAAACCCTATTCAATATGGTTGATTGGAAAACAAAGAAATGTATCATTTCACTCCCCGATCATATAAAACCATTAGCGATAAAAGGACAGCAAGGAGAGAAAAATCAAGTGCTGAATCATGAAAAGAGTCAGCAGATCAAGGTCTTTCTTCTAAAAAAACCTTTACCAGGGAAAAGAAGAAACAGTGGATATTATTTCCAATTATTTCTCAAATTGGAACAGAGAAAGGAAAATAAAAAATAGACACACACACAAAATAAAAAAAATCCCTGACTTGGTGCTACTGGAGTTCGTAGCTGGAAGGAAAGTCCTTGCTTATATTGAAGTAAAGTTCTGAAAATAAGCAAAGAACAGATTTATTGATTTTTGGTGAAGTCTGGGTGTAAAAAAGAGAAAGAATAAAGAAGTGCTCTTTGCCCGCTATGTCCAAATGACATCCCCAGTGGCCTTCTTAATGGTGGGGGAGGGGAGGGGGCAGGTGCCTACCCCGGCACACGGACACAACTGCCCTTAGGCTAGGGCTAATGGTATTGGCTGAGCCTGCTCTAAGCCTCTCTTTTCTAATAGCCAACTTTCTCTGTGCGAGAAGACAGACAGATATTGATTGGTCCAAATGCCCTTGAGTTGACAACATCTGAAATGAAAATCCACAAGGCGAGCACAAACTTTCTGCAAGTTCAATTCCCGGCATCTGATTAGGAGGCCGGGCTGCGGCAGCGCTCGCACACGGCGAAGGGCTCCCTTTGTCGTCAGCCTCGCACATGGAATTAGCCAGGTCCCGGCGTTTGCCACACTAGTGGCAATTTTAGGGGGCAGTTCGAGGATGGTGACGTTTTGGTTAAAGGGACGAAGCGAGTCAACACCGCCGAGAAGTTCAACAACAAAGTGGCAAAGAGACAAAGTCACATTTCCCATCTCTGAGCAATAATGATGTGTAAACAAATAAAATACACATACAAGGGGTGATCTCAAACTTGCTGCGTGGGGGGTAGAGAAAGCCCTACAATTCAGAGTGCACCTTTCAGGGAAGTCACTTCATCCATGCAAAGACTAAAGGTTCAAACTAAGGTTGGCTACCAGCAAGTCTGGCTTTATTTCCTAATGGCTTTGTTTTCCAGAATTAAAACACTGGAGTCCCAGTTTGCAAATGTTAAGGATGAAGAATGGAGAAAGCTGGAGGAGTTTATTTGTACCTTATTAAGCATTCTTTTTTTATTCTACAAATTCGTCCTAAATCAATACATTGACTACTGTATAAACCTTAAATAAAGCATTATTAAAGTGGAAGCAGTGTTCCTGTCCTACTGGGTTATTTAGAAGCATAAAAGATACACTCTTAAGAATCAGTCTCATGCCAGGTAAAGTACAGCTGGAATACACATTAAATTTATTCAGTCATTGATTTGTAATGTTGATCCTCCATGGCTTCATGTTTCTTTTCTCATTAATCTTAGTTAACCCTCTCAAAACAATGGCAACGTTGTCGTTTGATGTATTGAAGATCCGACCTGCAGAGGATGCTGCTCTCTGGGCTCTGATTCCTGCCATCAGTAGGGATAAACCACAGACCCAGAGAATCTTGGTTGCTTGATTTTGTGTTAAATATGAAGAGGAGAGGGGGGTTTTTTTCTCAGATGAAGGAACAAACAAAGAAAGAAGATGCATAATTCCAACTCCCAATGGGTCGAATGACATGATCTTTAAGGTCCCTTGCAACCCCAACCTCTTTATGAATCTTTGCTGTCCTAAGACAAGGCATCTGAATGATTTGTCTACAGAGAATTAACAGAGGTCTCCTGTGGGCAAGGAACAAACTGCTGCAGTGACTCCACTCATGAAGAATTCGGTCCAGGAGAAAGTCACTACAGGGAAAGGCAGAAAGCTGCAATTTAGGAATTAGGATCTCTGACTATAAAGTGTCATTAACTCTCCTATTTGGAGACTCTTAGTAGAGGATTTTCAACCTTCTACATGCAGCATCTTCCTGCTCACCTGATTTAGGTGCCTTTGTAGAGAAGCTGGCTGAAGAGGAGGAGGAGGAGAGGTCATTTCTCGAGGAACCAGCAGCAGATACACACAGTTGTGCAGACACTCAGGATCCTCAGGCATTCACCATCGTGCTGGAGGTGGCATCTGTCATTAAAGCCCTGTCTGCTCCTGAGGGGAATGAACTGGGTTTATCCCATCGTTCCTCTGGACTTCATGCTGGCAGCACCTGAGCTGTGGTAGTTCCCAGCCACTTCTGAAATTCTTGCTGATCTCCTTTTGGCAAGTATGGGTGACAATATATTTGTTATCACACATCATGACACATGAGACAAATGTCAGCTGTTTAGACTAAAAGGCCACCTTCTTATCCCATCCCTTGCTGCCAGACCCTGAGTAGGTTCCTAGTGCTTCCTGAGGATGCAAGTGCTTTTGTTATGGATCAGCTCCATGGGCTTTGACTTTAGCATCCAGCTCTCTTTAAAATCCATCTGCCTTTTAATTATCATACCCACACTTCCCTTTTAGCGAGCTCAGAATCCCAGCAATACATTATCAATATAGGCCAAAAACGAAATAAATAAATCAATCCCCGGCCACCATTTGGCCTGTCATTATTTACAGCCTGTAGGAGACCAGGACACAAATGAAGAATGGCCACCCCCTTTCATATCCACAGAAGGTACATTCAGCATCAAGGGGGACATGACTCAGCTGCAGACAGACTATGAAGTGAACATTAGCAGCAAATGCGAGGCTTGTTTGCGGTAAATCCATCCCTTGGAACTATTTCTTCCTTCAGTCCCAAATAGTCTTTCTAATCTTTTGTCTTTTCAAATAGCTGTGATAATATTAAAACCATGCTTCACAGCAAACAGCATTTCTGGGATTTTCCTAAGAGATGTGGCTTTGGATAAGAAAGTGCAATTGAGTTAAAGCAGTAGGAGAGCCCGGAGTCAGTGGGGTTTGTTGTGATCCGCTGACCACTTCCCAGTAGGATTCTCTGCAGTCGCTGAGAATTACTAAACACCATTTCAAGGAATATAGGTAATTCAGTCAACCAAAAAACCAAACAAAATAAGCCCAGCATAAAATACATTTTAAAAAACCCTACTGGCATGTGAAAAGCAGGACTCTGCCAGGCCCGCTTTGAATCATTGTCGGTGTACTTAGCTGGGTAAAAATCAGATGGGCGAGATTTCTCAGTGTGCACAAAGATTAGAAAACAGGTATTTCTGCAGCCACTGAAAGTGGGCTCGAGATAGAGAAATGACAGAGCTTTTTTTGCCCCAGTGAACGCATCACACCTTTCGTGCAAGCTTGCCACAACACTTCAGAGAGAAAATAAGGATATATTATTTGATATGGCCATTCAGAGATGACATTATGACTAAAGAACTTCCTTGCTGTTAGACAAAAGCACCGAGTGTGGCTCTCCGTGGCTGGGCTGGGATTTTTGCTGGAGTTCCCAGGAAAAACATGCTGTATTTCCCCATAATTTTTCAGGTGGAATTGAAGCTGATAGCAACCAGGACAAACAGCTGAGGAGCTCTCAGTACAATTCCCACTATTCTCAGCCTGTTGCCTTTTCACTTAGAGCTCCTGATTTGTCATTTAAAAAAAAAAAATCAGTAAAAAATNAAGAAAAAAAAAAGTAAAAAATTCTCAGGTGAATTTTCAGAGCCACTATTGACAAGTAAATAAATGTATATATATGTATTCATATGGATGTGCTGCCCTTTTCCAAAATACTGGTGCATGCCCAAATGGAACGAGCAGGTTCTGTTGGTATTTTATCATTACTGGACTTCTAAGACAATACTCTGCTACCTCTGTAAAGAATGATAGGACAGGCAGGCTGGAGTAGCTGCAGGGGATCCTACGCCTGTTGACTGCCAAAGCTGCTTACTACTTAACAACTGATCAACTGGCCCCCAAGGCAGCAGCTTAACAAGCCCCAGTAGAAGTGGACTCAAGATTTCTTCCTCAGCAAAGAAAATGAAACCATTTACCAGGTATGACCAATATCCAGAAATCAAGGGGAGCAGCCCCAGCGACACTTCAGCTCCCCAGCTCTTCAGACGCAGCAAGGCATTTTTAGGCTGAGCTCCTGGAGCCGAGCAGGGCTTGCCAATATTGGGCTAAAGGAGGGGGATGTGGTGTGGGGCTGCTTTTCGGAGGCTGAGCTGTGCCCTGCACATTTGGAGAGTGCAGTGAGGAGGAGGAGGGATGCTCGTGGGTGCTCCGGGGCAATACCCTGTCCTGTGTGTGTGAGAGGGGGAGAGAAAGGGAGAGTTCAGTCCTGAAACGCAGCAATTCCTCCGGGGGCAAATGTGGCAGCTGTTTGCCAGCACAAAGCAATTCTGCACAGCACTTTCGGAGAGGAAATGAAGGATACTGTACTCGGCTGGAACTACGGGGGGGATTTTAGGGAAGCAGGATTTAATTACCCAAGCTGGAATTTGGCCAGGACACCAGGGCTCACACCTCTGCTCCCCTGAAAAGTGCCAGGGGTCTTTAATAGTAACAAACAGTCAAGATCTGGGGTTAGTGTTTCACCTGAACCAGGGCACCCTCAGTAACATTTTGCTCCTTAACAGTGTTAACAAAACTTTATCCAAAAGTCCTTGGGTTTGCAGTGGGGTTACCACAAAGAACAACTTTCCTTGGGAAGTTTCTCTTTATCTCAGGATCACCTAGAAAAAGGCACCTTCTAACACATCCCCACATCCACTGCAGGAAATGAAAGGAATATTTGCCACTTTCAGGCAGGGCAGACCAGAGAGAAGGTCACCTAATACACCTGGATTAGCTGAATCAGCTCCATAACCTCCCCAAAACCTCACACATTTCCTGAAGCATCCATACTCTAATTCCTCCATCCCTCGAGTCACCAGTGTTCTCCTTAGGAGATTTTTTTCCCAAGCAGCTTTTCTGAAGGAAACTTGAAGAGAGGGGGTTGGCATTTTCCAGTTTGTTTCTCTGACTTGCCTTTTTTACAGCCCTAATCCTGCAGCCACATCAGGAGAGGTGTGAAGGAAACCTGTGAGGACAAACCTTATTTGAAAATTGGAACGAGCTGTTGACAACCGCCCTTCCTGCACACAGATTTATTAGCACGTGTTACTGGGGCTTTTAGTGGGATGCGTTGCTTGGGTGACTGAGGGAGTGTTCTCCAAATTTTTCCTCTGTTTTCCCTTCTGCCATTTCTTCCTCAGACAAGTTAAGCCTGCAGCTTTGTGAATGTTTTTTGATGCATGCCTCCAACTCTTCATTTCTAGGTCATTATTCACTCTCTCCCTACATGAATGTACTAAAGAACTTGACCATAATGAGGCTGCAGATTGCTGGAAATCCCCTGTATAATTGTAACCAATATCACATATTTTATTTGTATTTTCCACTTGTAAAACACGCTTTATGCTTAGATTGGAACTAGAACTGTTTTCTGCTCCGTGCCTCTGCATTGCCTTCTGTAGAAGGGCTCATAAACGTTTTTGTAATGACCAAATAACTATTGTTAATTAACAAGATATCAACTCTGAAAGTCTATAAAGTGTCCAGACCTTCTGCCACCTGCAAAAGTTTCTTGGAAAAAGTGAGGGTTCAAAAACCTTGGCTCGGTCTAAAAAGTTTGTGATGGCAACTAAAAGGGTGAGAGTCCTTAAGAAGAGGAAATTGTATAACCTTGAGGTCCTAAGTTTTCAGAAGAGCTGTGTCAGAGCTTCAGAGGCAGCTTTGGGGTTTGTCAGGAAACTCCAGAGCTCTGAGCTGGTCTAATGGAAGGTGGCCCTGCCCATAGGGGTTGGAATAAAATGGCCTTTAAAGTCCCTTCCAACCCAAACGTGTCATACCCAGGATCACATTCAACACATGAGAAAATTGATGACATGTCTTGTACATAAAATCACAGAATGGGTTGGAAGGGACTTTACAGGCCATCTTGGGCAGGGACACCTTCTACTGCACCAGGTTAGCAGATCAAACCTGAGTGAAATAACCTAAATACAAAGGAAAGGAACAAACCAGTGCAGACTAACTCAATAAAAAACATAAACAGAAACTTTCACTCGAGATTCCAGGCATGACTGCTCTTGTGCTGCTGCAACAGCATGTGAAATGTGAGCTCCATGTCTGGCAGCACCAAGAGGATTTCAATATCACAAGGCCTAATGATTTCTATTGCCTCATTGTAGCATCCTCTGAAAGAAAACACAGCGCTGGATCAATGCAGTCATTGACTGGCTCAGTGTATGGATAACTGATGCACATTAACACAGCCTGCATTGAACTGGAGTGGCCCTCAGAATGCCAACGAAAGGTATCACAATGCAATCTTCCCTTTAACCTGAGCAAGAGCCCAATTGACTTTTCCAGCTCTGTTTTCCAGCAGATGCTGCCAGCCCCGTGGCAAGGCAGCCTGGCAGCCCCCGAGCCTCACCATGAGGGGAATTAACCCTTAGCCACAGCCCCTCACAACACGCATCTGCACCATTTAAAAGGCCTTTGCTCTGGTAAAGCATCTCTGCAGAGCACACTGATCTATAGGTGCTCTATACATACCCTTAAAAACCTCGCCAGAGACGGTGAGAGATAAGAATCAATATTCTCATTTTATAGATGAGCAAGCAGATTAAACAGGATACCAAAGGCTGCCCAATTTTTTATACCACATGTTCATAAGCTGGAATCCTATTCCATGGCTGGGATGCATATAGGATTTTCTCCTAAGCTATAAAACCCATCTCTCAGCCACGTTGAATCTGCCTGTAGCACAGAACTATTGTGCAACTGTACAGCTTCTTTTATTTTTCCCTCTGGTTGTTGTTTTAGCTGACCCAGTGTCACCCCTGTAACATGGAAACCCAGACAAAGCATCACGTCCTGCTCCCTGACAGAGCAGAGTGAGGGGATTAGGGAAGAACTGCTCAGGCTGGAAATTAAATTCCATATCCTGTACATGCCATGGCCCATCTCATGTGCTGCAGGAGAGGTTTTGTCACCACAGCTGAGGGTGGACTGGACTGGGTCCTACAAGTTACAGGGTTTATTCCAAGGGAAAAGTGACCTGAAGGAGGAAATCCCAAGGACCAATAAAATTAACACCAGAGTTCACAAGCACCTAGAGGCCAACAGCAAACCATAGGGTTTAGATGTTTGGGGGATGAATACCTAGGAAGCAATAATTTATCCAGCCAAGATGATTATTCAGAAGGAATAAATAAAGTCCCAAATATAAGTTTGGGAAATAACAGGTAAAAGGTTTTCCCTCAAAGGGTGTTTGAGCACCGCAGGGCATGTGGTCACAGCACCACAACTGTCTGAGTCCAAGCAGCTTTTGGACAATGCTCTCAGGGACAGGGTGGATTGTTGGGGTGTCTGTGCAGGGCTAAGGGTTGGACTGAATGGTGCTGATAGGTCCTTTCCAACTCAGCATGTTCTATGATCCTATGATTTTAAAAGAAGTTAAGCCCTACGTATCTACTTTCCAAGTGGTCGCCTTCAACTTTGATTAATTCAGTGTTTGGTCCCACTGTTTTTAACACTGACAACCAAGCAAGAGGTAATTCACGGAACACTGAGCTGGAAAGGACCCACAAGGATCATGAAGTCCAACCCATAAGTCCATACAGGGATCGAACCCACAACCTGGGCATTATTATTATTATTATTATTAGTCTGGGTAGAGCACCAGGCTCTACCCACTGAGCTCATTCTCTCCCAGGGGATTGTTATAAAGAGAAATAGGAGGAAATTTGCGAGAGATCCAGAAATTCAGAAGACAGGGTTGCAAGTTGTTCTTCATCGGGATTAAGTTGCATTGTTTGGATGTTGGTTTGGTGCATTTCAACAGAGAAACTTTCTGTCTAATGAACTGAGAGAGGAAATGAGCAGGGTGACATCAAATGTCATTGCCCATAGTACAACTATAAAAACTGTTGCTGTTGTAGAATTTCTTATTTGATATAGATCTTCTATGATGGCATTGGAAAAATAATTAATAGGCAAATTCCTCAAAATAGGGTTAAACTCTGAATGTTTGGAAAATACTTCTGAATACTTTGAAAAAAAAAACAAAAACTGTTGAATCCTTTAGAAAAACCCCCAAACTTTCTTTTTCTTAATTTTCTAAGACTCAGGAAACTGATAATTTGAATTTCACTGTTAGAAAACAGGTCAGTCATGACTCATTTCTACTTGGTTGATTCAGCGTGGACTGGTTCTAAATTTAAAGCAGAGAGACCATTGTTACTTTTGATGCAGCACAAAGTCTACCAAGTTTAAGCCAAAACATAAGACATAACTGTGAGTTAGAAATAAAAAACCCTCTTTCCCTGTGTTAACTTCTTTGGCATAAATCATGACAACTCTTTGGAGGATCTTGTTTCCAGGTAGGTACCTTTAGCCAGGGATTTATCACATAACACTGTACACACCATACAAACTTCAGCTCTATTATTCTTTCTAAGGAATTCTGAGGAGGAATTTATCATGTTCTCAGCTATAAAAGCTTTTATTCCTTAAAAAAAAGTCTTCTCACACCCCTTAATTTTCTCCTTGATGTCATTTCTGAAGTTCTCAGTATCATTGCCCAGTTACTAGGAACTCTCAAATGAGGCAAAATGCTATCCTAGGTACATAATTGTGGTATCTACAAGGCTAAAATACAGTTAAAAATCTTTAATATTTAATCTTAATATGAAACACATAAACATAAAATCTTAATATTTAAAATTAAATATCTGTTTATAGCTCTTCTTGCATGTTTGCTCCCATATTTTCCTTCACAATGAAAAAGATTTCCAAATACCTGTTGTCAAACACTCAAGGCAGATGATAGATATGTTGAAATCTTTTGGAAGATTTTAATTCTAACCGCCCCCCCCAAAAAAAAAAAGGAAAAAAACACAAATATTTCCATGCCTGGGACTACCAACAATTTTTCTTTTTCCAGTGCAAGAACTTCGTTTAACATCACGGGTCAATCAAGTGGTTTGGTCTCAGGAGGAAGTGGAAGAAATCACCTGAAAATGGCTGGAAAAAATCTGAGTTCCAGGAGGAGTTTTGAAAAGGTGGCCTCAAGGTCAGCAAAGTGCTAAACGCTGTTCCCGACTCCCGGCAATCCCTTGGTGATCCCACGTTGATTACGACAAGCCGAGCTGACTGACTCCAAGAAGCCTTGTAATTGCCCACGGTGCATCTGTTGGGCTTGTCAAAATCAGGGATATTTTAGGGAAAGCCAAGGCATCTTTGTTTACACGCCCTGGAAGAGGAAGGACAGATGCTCCATGCCTTAAAAGCTATAAACACAAACACTGTGGTTTGAGTCACAAAGATGCACAACCACGGATTTTTTAAAGTTGTTCCCAATTTCCCTTAGAGATCTGAAGAGCTCTGGGCAAGTTTTATGTCTAACTGGAGAAAGCAGCAACCTTTATATGATAAAATTATTTAAAAGCAGGACTTAGCCAGGGAGCAGAAGCACTTCTGGGTTGGGTTAGTCCTGCTTTGTTCTGTCTAAAGCACAATGACCACATTACTGAGTGTCACAGTGGTTTGGGGTGAAAACACTAGTATTGACTGAACCCCCATAAAGTGACATCCTTCTGTGCCAGCTGGTCATCCTTAGGTGAAGAATAAGCCTGCACATGTAGAATTGATTATAAAGACTGAAAGCTCTTGGGATCCCCTACACTGAAATTAAGCTCAACAAACTCCTGGGAAAGCCAAACGAGTGGTCCAAAGCTTTGTGTAGGCTGAGGACAATGGGGGGAAAAAAGGAACATGGGATTGTCAGGTTTGGAAGATCTTCCAAATAAGATCAGCTGTTAAAGCACCTGCTGGATTCCTTCCTTTGGTTTCACATTTATATTTTCCCTATGAATATATCCATTAATTGTTATATTAAGAGCCAGTTCAGAACACTTCAGACTGCACTAGTTGACTTAGCAAAGAGCTGATTGTACTAAGACTCTGATTTTAACCCCAACTTACCTTCTGTTTTAACTTCCAGAAGTTGTTTTGCCATCTGTAGATCATCAGAGGTGAAGTCATGCACATGAGACTGTCTAAATAGAAGAGATCGTATTTTTAAACTACAGAAACTTACTAGATAATAACATAATTACAATCAGGGATAAATCAGTACATTTATTTTTACACACTTTCATATATATGCTTTCTGGACACAATATATGCTATATTAATATATATTACATGATCTATGATATGTTATTATATATTATAATATAATAACATATGAGATGATAACATAATATTGTAACATATAATAACACATACTAGAGTATAATACAATGTAATATAATTGATATAATTAATGTATGTGTTATATTGGTACATTAGTTTCAACACTCATTGCGGAATTTTTGTGACTAAGAATTTCAGAATTTTTGGTTTGTAAAGTTCCAAAATATACTGAGATAATCAAATACAATAAAATTCATGTTTTTATCAAAATTGTACCTGTACAAAGAAATTCATGATTTAATCATCTGGAGTCTCTGGGATTTACCACATGAAAAACAGGGGGTTAATGGATAAATGGATAAATTACCACTACTGCATTTTATAACTCCAAATTTGAATTTACCAAAAATAGTAAAATGCAGCAAATTTGATTCTATCTCTTTTCTTAGTATTAAAAATCACTTCAAGAGGAGAGTAAAAATTTGGGAGATAACTCCCTATGAGCTGTACCTGTGCAAACCTTTCCATGCTCACCTACAGCGTCCACATTTCCAGGGATTTTCCATGTAATAAGATTACAACAGCCATGAAGTCACTGTGACTTTTCAATTTGTATGGATTTCTTCTCAAAATAGTGGCTGAATGCATGAATTACTGGGTGGAATTCCATGACTGCTTAGGCAGAAGGGCCAGACTGGATGACCATAATAGTCCCTGTTGGTCTTAAATTCCACGAGTCAATTAATAATGGATCTGATATAATTCAGGGGCTTGTTTTCCTTCATCCACTTGAGATTAAATAGAAATGGTTAAGCTTTAATTATTTTAACATCTGATATTTGTCAAGCAAATTACTTCCAAATCAAACCATGGCTCTCCATCCTGGTGAAAATATTTAATTACACTAACTACTGGTAAAATTAGTTCAGTCTGGACTCAAATGCTTTTGGTCAGTGTTAAATACTGACATGTCTATTTATCATCCCTCCAGGTTCTAATGCTCAATAAGATTTCCCAGTTCCATCCAGGGAATCACGTTCTCACCTGCAACAGAGGCAGAAAAGCCATGCCTTGTGATCTCGGAGGTGTTTCCAAAGAGGTGAAGAGTAATAAATATCATTATTATGAATGAAAAAAACCTTCCAGACAAGCTAAAAACATGGATTTCTCTATCAGCTTCAGAACTTTTTTTAAAACCCTCAGAACAAGAACTGTAGATCAATAAAAAAGAATTGAAGGTATTTAAATGGGGTGTTAGGGAAAGTTTCTTCACTGAAAGGGTTGTCAAGCAACAGAGAAGTGGTGGAGTGCCCAGCCCTAGAAGTGTTCAAAAACTTGGGGGAACATGGGTTAGTGTGGCCTTGGCAGTGCTGGGGGAATGGTTGCACCCCATGATATTAGATATTTCCAACCTTAATTAGTATATAATTCTGTGGTTATAACAGATCACCTTCCTGCTGAGGACCTGACAATTATCTGACATCACGATTCCCATGAAGACTTCAGAACTGACAGAAATGTATTTTCACGCATTTCCCTCTCTACTTTTCTTGCTGGATCTGCAAATTCCTTTAGCAAAATTCTTTTACAATGCAAAGATATTTTTGGAAGGGGACTGACAGTCAGCTAAGCCAAGAAATAGAGGAAATCAGATGAAAATTTGACAAAAATCGGTATTATTTAAAGTTTCATTTGTGATTATTAACATGAGCATAACCCCAATGAGCTGAGGTAGAAATACTGCCTTTTTTTTTTTGTTCATCCTGTGCGTTTTCTTCATGAGAGCAAAAAGTTCCTCTGTGACCATAATTCTAAATTCTACAAAGAGAATTCTACAAAGCCCAACAGCCCCTGAGTAGCTGATTAAAGTGTGAACAAACATTCACGTGCTGGTGAAGAGTCAAGTATAACCCACCCAACAACCCAAGGTGAGCACGTCTCATGGTTGGACTTGATGACCTTAGAGGTCTTTTCCAACCTAAGTCATTCTGTGATTCTAAGTTAATTAAGCTTATTCATACCTATGCAGAACTGAACAAAATTAAACATGAGCGTTTTAGGATTGCAGGAAAAAAACCCATGTTGTGTTTCTCCAAAGCCAATGAGATAATTTAGAGATTTTACAGATATATTGAAATGTATGTAATTGAGGATTTTACATATATATTGAAATATATATAATTCATGGTTTTACAAAGATATTCCAATGTATAAGGACAGATTATTTCATACATCACCTTGACTGGAGAACTTCTCTCTGCAGAGATTTCAGCCGAAACAGCTCATATTTGTTTCCTTCCAGGACACTACATATGCACTGGGAGAAAGGTGTATTCACATGCAAAATGCACTCCAGGCTGAGAGTTCTGATCTCCTTTAATCTTCCTCTCTTGATTAACAGTGAGGGCTTCTGTGAAGGACAATTGACGTGGTGCAATAGGTCGCCTTGTGGTCTCAACCTTGGCAGTGTAATCAGATACCTGGCATGTGTAATAGAGGTCACTTAATGCAAAGATTAAAATTAACTGGAAGTCAATAAGGGAATAATAAAGGAAAATGATCACCCTGTTGCTCCTGTTTTGTAAAAGTAAACCTCACATTGCAGGCCAGGAGTAAAGAAAAAAAATGGAGTGGCAGGAGATCCAATAGGCCTTCATAAGCCCTGCAGCAAACAATTTAATGATTTCAGGTACCCTTTAAACTAAGTGGCCAATCACTGTTAAATCCTTTGGTATTCATTGTAATAACATTGATCATGATGAACTCTTTTGGTATTAATGTGGATGTAATATATACCTTTTTAATTATAGAACAAGAAAATCCAATTACCCCTTTGCCTCATCAAAGTTCTTCGCTGGCTGCGACTATTTAAACATACATTACGGAACATTCAAACTGAACGAGGTCTCTGTGCAAGGCAGGGGGCACATCCTGCCGGGTGCTGACCACCCTGAGCTCACAGGAATTTTGGGAGAAGGTCATAGTGCCGAGCATCTCTGAGGAGACACGAGGCTCTTTGCAGGATCAGGCCTTGGAAGCCCATGGAAAAGCAGAGGAAGAGGTGATCAGCCTTGGGAAAACCCTGATTAAAAAGGCAGAAAGGATTTGTTTGTACAGCGGAGTGGAAGCCGCTCTGAACAGTTAAAATGATTTTAGTTGGGACATAATTTACTCTGTAGAAACAAGAAATAAAAATGATGAGCTGAGCAGACTGCTTTGGTTCTGTTCCATGTGCTACCTGCTGAACTCCCTGCAGGTTTTGACCCGACTCCAGAAAACGAGCTGTATTCCAGCCTAAGCCACGTGGGAGAGAAGCTCGTGAACTCTGATGCCTCCAGGAGGCTTCGCAGCCAGGCAGTCCAGAAAGATGGATCTGTCTTGGTGGACCCTCTTTATAGACTCACTGAATGGTTTGGGTTGGAAAGGACCTTAAAGCTCATCTCATTCTACCCCCTCCCATGGGCAGGGACACCTTCCACCAGCCCAGGCTGCTCCAAGCCCCATCCAACCTGGCCTTGGACACTTCCAGGGATCCAGGGGCAGCCACAGCTTCTCTGGGCACCCTGTGCCAGGGCCTGCCCACCCTCCCAGCCAAGATTTTTCCCTAATATTCAATCTAAGTCTATTCTCTTTCAGCTTAAAGCCATTCCCCAGTGTCCCCATGCCCCACTGTCCTGTTCTTTCATGGGTTGATCTGCTCCCACACTGCACCAGGTGGTGCAGGGATTATTTACATGGATAAAACCACCAGGATTTTCCCCTGCATCCATAACCAGAAAGAATGATCTGGAGGGAAAAAATAGCCTTCATAAGAGATCAAATCCTGTTTTCTAATTCAGTTCCTAGTCTGGGCAAACTTTGAATATAGGTTGGATATGGTGTTCAAAATTTAACTATTGGGAGATAAAAGCAGAAAAATGAAAGTTCTAGAATTAAGTAGTCCTTTTGAGCTGATCCTCTGCTGTAAATAAAGGCAGCTCCAGAAATATGTAATCACAGACTGTATCAGATCCCACGTGCACTGGGAGTCAACCTTTTGGAAGGATGAGATCAGCCCATGCCTGGTGATTATACTTCATTCATGAATCAAAAATGACGAGGTTTGCACAAATACATTTATTGTTGTCCTTTCATAGAAATTGGCCAAGCAAACCTTACATCAAAAATTTAAATTTTATTTTTTTTTTTGCCATCCTGTCAATTCAGACCCATAAAAACAAAATTTATCAGAACACTTCCAGGAGAACTTCATAATATCACCAAGAATGCAAAATATTGCAGAGCTCTGCCACTGAAGGGAACCCGTGAGGTATTTTCTCCTACTCCAGTCGAAAACTAGCACAAAATCACACTCCAAAGAAAATTTTTATGGCACCTCCAGTACATTAATTTAGGCACAGCTGTCCCAAATGGCAAACTATAACAGGTAGCAAGCTCGGAGCTTGCAGGTAGGTGTAGTGTCTGAGTAGGGACCAGGGGAGTTATGTACCACTATGATATATAAATATACTTAAACAATACATGCTTTTACAGCAAAATGGCTCTGTAATCATGTCAGGCTGTAATTTGTAAGATATCACTGAACATTTATGAGATAATTGCCCCATTTCTATAGCTCAGTCACAACTACAACCTGCTCATCACCCAAGCAGCGTTCAGAAAGAACAAACCCAAATATTCACAATGCTTTAATGCTACGTGAGGCGGGATAGGGCGAATAAAGATATTTTAAATGTATTAAATGCTGCTCTTTCTTTAAAAATTACATCATAAAAACCTTCCTTAAACATTATTTGAATAAAGCCCCATTACTCACAGTCCAGAGAAGTTCATTAGGAGGCGATCACTTTGGAAAGCATTCAACTAAGTGGCCTTTCTTCTCAGCAGTGAATTACATTAGCTACTTCCTAGTTATTTAAATCTTGAAATAAAAGATGTAAACGCTACAGTGACATCTTAAGATCATTGGTAAGGCAGGTTTTGCATGCACAAAAATGCCCAGCTGCTCCGGAGATAAAACAGATTGATAATTAGTTGCAAAATGTAACATTTCATCAGGAATATTTTGAATAATCCAATTTATCTTTGTCGGGTATGCGGCACATATTTTTTTCCTTTGGAGGCTCTTTGTTCTTTAACACAACATTATAATTTCAGCCTCCTAATTAAGGCGCCCGCCGCTCGGCCCTGCCTTGATGTGGCTCCGTGGATGGGGGCGCGGGGAGAAGGTGCGTGCCCTGAGCCACATGGCACCAGTGGCTCCCAGTGCCCCACTGGGCTGCAACTGGTGGGATATTGGGACATCAAAGCTGCGGGGCTGGGCGGGAGGAGGGTCTGGCTGACTGAGCAGGGCCGTGTGTGGAAGCTGGGACTGGGATTGCTCCGCTGCCAAAGCTGGAAGAGCGGCTCCCGTCACCTCGGATTCCTCGTTAACTGGTGGAAGCACCTTGTCCACCCTCCCTGAGCCAGGTGGGTCCAGCAGGGTGGGGATGCTGCTGCTCCCTGGTTTTCAGCATCCCAGTGGTGTTGTCTTTGCCCCCAGGGTGATGGTTGGATGGGTGAGGAATGTCCAGATTCACTGGGAGAGAAGGGTGAAGGCTCACTGGGAAAGAATGGCCTGAGTGGGGAATGAGATGCTGGGAAGCAGTGCCAGGGGATCCTGGTGGGTGGCCAGTTGGCCACGAGTCAGCAGAGCCCTGNGGGGCACAGGGGGTGAGTCTTGGGGATGGTCCTGAGCAGGGCTGAGGGCTGGACTGGATGGTCCCTGTGGGTCCCTTCCAGCTTGGGACATTCTGGGATTCTCTCATGACACAAGACAGTACCAGCCTCACATCTGGCATCACCTTTCTTGTTGTAACCTCACCCTTTGCCTGTTGGAAAAGGGGGATTCTGTGTTTGCATGGCTTGGAGAAACTCCTCAGCACTTTGGTGGGAGCAGAGATGCCTCCACAGGAGCTCAGCATCTTCCCACACCTATAGCTGGATGGGCACAGGTGCCCAGGACACAGAGGTAAAACCAACCCACCAAGTACCTGCTGCCACTCCTGCAGTGGCCCTTCTGCCAGGCAGGGACCTGCTGTGACAGAAACAGCTGGTGCAGAGGCCACCCTGTCTCTGCCTCAGTCCCAGTTAAACACCCACTGTCTTCCACAGCTCTGAACTTTAGTCCTGACACAGCTCAGGGCATTTCTTAAGCAAACACTGCTTTCAAATGCACCCAACATGAAGGCCAGGTTCACTTCAGAGGTATCAGACATCAAAGCCACCTCTGGGACAGTCCAGCCTCATTTTCCAGCCCAGATCCACACCCTGACCCGTCAGAGAACATCTCACAAACACAAGGAAGAGTTCCCAGCCAAACCTAAGCAAAGTGATTTGCTCACAAGCAATAAAATAACCAAACATCTCGCCTGGCAGGGAGAAGGCTGGAAGGTTTGCCATTAGCTCTTGTAATACCACAGTCCTCACCTCCTCTGCCTCGTGGTTCAAGTCCTCATTGCCCTTGTGGAAGAAGGTACAAAGTGCCCCTTGGTCACTATGGATGTGCCTTGCACTGTCCAAGGCTGGATCAGCTTTTGTGATCTGCACCAACAATAGATCACCCACCCCATGTGCTTCAAATGCTCATCAGCCTGTTGGCTTTAACTTGTACAGCTCATTCAGTGGGTACTTCTTCACATGCAATGCTTTGGCTCTCTGAATTTCAGCTGATATTGATGAAAATAAGATAATTTGGAGCCCTAGATTAAAGTTTTGTGTTAGCTCTTTGCCAAACTCTTTTCAATAAGAGATGGAAGTCATGCAGTCTGATCAGCCTGCACCTCTGATATGATAATGATATCTGTACCACCCAGAAAGTAGGTCACAGTAATTCTTCATAGCAGTTTTTGTAACCTACTCAGGGACTACAAGGCCAGCTATTCTAAGGATAATTCTGAATTTCTTTAATAAGATTTTATTGGATTCAGATAATTGATCCGATTATTGAAACCTGGGGAAAGTGCTATTGACCTGAATAGATACATCAGTAATTCTCTTTTTTTAAATGAATTTAGGTCATCACAAAGTTATTGTCTCTGATTAATGTCAGGCAAGGTGCTCACTACAGGCCTGGCAAACAGATGCAGCTCCCATGGTCCCATCCTTCCCAAAATAAGTGGGCAGCTCCTTCCTCCCACTCTCAGGATGGGCTGAGGGTTTGAAATCTGAGTTAAGTACTTTGGGACTGGTCTGATTTTGCAATGAGAAACATGTATTTTGCTTGTTTCAGTCTTTTTTCTCCTCTTAGTCAGCACCAGCTGACTAAGAGTGTCCAGACCTCTCCAGTTGCCTGTCATCTTCCTCCCCATGGCAGGAGGATGGAACTAGAAGATCTTTGAGGTCCCTTCCAACCCAAACTAATCTGTGATTCTATGATCTTACTTCTGGTGCTGCAACTATTTCTGATCACTGAGAGCCAGACAACTCAAATTCATTTCCCACCTTATGCTTTGCTTACTTTTCATAACATCATCTCTATGAATTTCTCCCTGGAGGGACAAGACAAGGGAGAATTGCTTCCCACTGCCAGAGGGCAGGGCTGGATGGGATATTGGGAAGGAATTGCTGGCTGGGAGGGTGGGCAGGCCCTGGCACAGGTTGGGCAGAGAAGCTGTGGCTGCCCCTGGATCCCTGGGAGTGTCCAAGGCCAGGTTGGACAGGGCTTGGAGCAACCTGGGCTGGTGGAAGGTGTCCCTGCCCATGGTATGGGTGATGAAACAGGATGAGCTTTAAGGTCCCTCCTAACCCAGGACATTCCAGGATTGTATGAAATCCCATCCATGCTGGAGACCAGGAGTGACCACCAGCCAAAGCCATCCCTGAAGGTCCATTGGAGCCTTACTCCAATCCCTGGTATCCAACCAGCCTGACTGTGCTCTCCCATGGTTTCTTTTGTCGCTGCTTTTTGTTTCCCTCCACATCGTTGTGGAATTACAAGCTCTAATTACGTAAATAAACAGCCAGAAACCGAACCAAAGCTCTGGGAGTCCTGAGGGGATTCCCTTCCCTGCAGACACACTGTCCATTTGCAGGTTCCCACTGTCTTTGCTTTTCTCCTTTTTTTCCCCTTCCTGTGCTGCCTAGAGGGGAGGATTTGTCACTAAGCGAGAGCGAGTCTCTCAAACTTCTAAGGAAACCACAAACAGGCTGCAGTCCCTCATGAAAGAGAAGAAAACAAATGTGTGAAAGGCAAAATCAACTATCTCTAATTTATTTATCATTGAAAAGCTAATTGCATCCTCCTTAGAAGCATCAAAAAAGCCTCAGAGTGTTGCAAAGCACACAGGCATTTAGGCCATCCCCTGGGATCCTTCCAGCCAGCTCCTGCTCCCCTCCCTCTGATGCTGAAGGAGGTGGCTCGACCCTGCAGGTTTCATCCCTCCAAAATACCCTGGATGGGGTGCAGCTCCCCACCTTCCTCGGATCAGGGGGTGGCAGAGGCTCTATTCCTCACCAAGCTCCCCCAAAATAGAATTTCATGGGTTTTCCCCCCAAGACACTGTTAGATAGGAAAAAGAGAGAAATCTTCAACACGGCAAGGAGGTTTCAGATCTTTCCAAAGCCCCTGAGGAATTAACTTTCCCCTTGGAAGAGTCCTGTGGATTCAACAGGTGCAGCTCCTGGAATTATGGAAATAAGAAGAGACAATTCCACAGCCACTCCTCGTAAGAAGAACTGAAGAGAAATGATAATGTTTCCTGGGATTTTTATAAAAAACAAATTTCTATGGCAAGATAAAACTCTCAGTTAAATTTTACAGTCTGGCATAAAAAGGTATATAAAGGTTGTTATTTTCTGTTAACACAGAGAGTTTTCTTTAAGACACTGAGATAACTCTGAGGGCTTTTTCTCAGCCCTGATTTAAGACAGACTGAGCTGAGGAGGATTTGCCTGGAAGTGAAGTGAAATATCAGGTCAGAAGAAGAGCATTGACATATCAGAGATGATAATTGTCCCTTTTCCTGTCTTCTACACGTACCAACATCCACCTTTGAAGATTTTGGGGATTACTGTGAGTTCACAGAACTTTTGTTTTAATTTTGCACAGCTTGGTACTGAAAACATGTTAAATATATGCTTTACCAAAATAATCTCTAATAAAATTAGCACATAAATTTGATTTTTTTTTCTTTTGTCTGTATATTATCTTGCTGTAGACTCGGCAGTAAAATATCTATGAATCTGTAAATCTGAAACTTGGGTTTTTACTTCCTTTTGGTTGTCCTTTCCAGTGAAAGAATTGCAAGTAGAGTTAGTTTGTGTATAATAAATATCTTCCTGCCACTGTTAATGGGACGTGTGATAACACAATGACAGTCCCTCTCCAGAACAAATTACTGGCACTTACTATTAATCATTTCTGAAGGTTTGGGGGGGGGGGGTTTCCAGCTCAAAAACAAGCCAGGAGTGTGTTCTTTGTATGCTCAATCAGAAAGTGTTCATTTGAGAGAGCTATAGATTAGCTGTGTATAAAACAGACTTTCATCACAGATTTCTGATGGGTTTCCATAAACTGTAAGTGGTGAGAACTCAGCTGGGTGCTCGCATGTGCTGTGGAGTTTGCACATTACCAAAGGAAATGCACGTGTAAAATAAAACACCCCCTCTTCCAACCAGATAGAAACCATCACCCTCTCATACTCTGAAGAAATATGCCATTTCCAACCTGAAAAACTCCATCTCAGTAAATTCTCAGAGCACAAATAGCAAGAGAGAATCATAGAATAAAAGAATGATTTGGGTTGGAAGGGACCTTAAAATCATCTGGTTCCAATCCTTCCTTTAAAGGATGCCTTTCAAAATTACCTCTGATGGTCTATCAGTCCTCCTTTAAAAACCTTACATTTTAACAAATAGAAGTTTGCTTTCTTCAATAAAATCCTATTTTAATTCATCCATTTAAGAACCAGGAACAGAAATATCATTTATGCTAACTGGAGCTGAGACACACTAAATGTTCACACTAAACTTGTGCTCTTCAATTAAGAGTAAAGCAACAGCAAGTTCAAACCAGTGTGAAAAGCAACAAGTAAGAACAAAGCCAACCCCTGACTTAAATTCCTCCTTCTCTGCAGAGTTTGGGCAGCAGCTCACACTGTCATCAGGGGATAAATCAATTTGCAGGGCTGTGGACAGGTATTTAATGTGAGTTCTGAATAACTTCACTGGGGAAGGGTGTGAGAAGTTGTAGGCTCAGAGTCACAGCGAGTTCAGGGGGTCCTTCAGAGCCCCTTCCCCTGAATCCCTGCAGTCTGCAGGCACAACTTGTCTCTGTTCGTCATGAGGCTCCCAAATATTGCTCTTCCCTGATTTCTCAAATAAAAGGGGAAAAACGCTAAGGCAGACATTATGGAATTAAATAAAAAGTTAAATATTAACTTTTAAATGGAGCTGTGCTCTGTTTTCTCCTTTGAGGATGGTGCTGCTGGAGATGAGAGGGTTGGGGTGGGGTGCACAAATTCCAAAAGCCTTGGAGAAGACTCAAGAACAACACAAAGGGATGACGAAACCTCGGGAACCACCTTGCTGAGTTCCAGCAGCCGATGGAGAGTGGGATTATTCCTCAAGTTGCACCAGGGGAGCTTCAGCTGGGATCTTAGGAAAAGTTTCTTCACTGAAAGAGTGGTGAAGCATTGGGACAGGATGCCCTGGGCTGTGGTGGACTCACACCCCTGGAACTATTCAAAAAACAAGTGGACTTCACATTTTGTGATACAAGTTAGGGGGATTTGGTTAAAGGTTAAATGGAGGTCTTTTCCAGCCTTAACGATTCCACGATTCTATCCCATGGTTTTACCTCATCTAATGCAAATATTGCCACCCCAACTTCTAATTGCTCATTCTTCAAACCCATGACCCTCCAAATGTCGTGAACTCCCGAGACAGTGATCCCCAAGACCTTGTCTCTTGTCATCAGCCTGAGGAGTGGTCCCTGTCACACCCTTTGGCTGTTCTTGTGTTCCTGGATCAGCAGAAAGTGGAGGCAAAAAGGCATCCTCACCAATTTCACTGTTCACTATTTGAGAGCTCTTTACCATTTCCACTCTTGTTAGCCATGAAATTTGACTTCCAATCCTGACAGGCCCTCATCACACACACACGTCCAACCCTCTGTCTAATCATTTCCACCAGCCCTCCATGAACTTCCTATACTCCAGCTGTACCTGTTTTGAAATGGAAATGACTACAGTGTTCAAGGCAAAGCCACGTCACCCCTCCATGTAACAGGATTCAAGGGTCTCGGCGCTGTTTTCTCTCCTGGATTTGCATTTATCCAGCGCTGGGGTTTCTTTTCGTCAGTGCCGCGGAGGGAAAAGGGGTCAGAGGAGGGAGAGAAGTGGGGGCCAGGAGTGGGACTTGGTAGAGAGGAGCCATCTGGCTGTCACTCTTGTTGGTCTAGGCTGGGTCATCCATTCTCTCCGTGCTGCAATTTTGTCCCCAAAGCTGACATGATACAAAGATGAAATCTCGGTGGTGGAGCATTTTGGACTCATACAGGGACTTTAGGATGCATTTCTCATGGAATCATAGAATGGTTTAGGTTGGAAGGGACCCCAAAGCCCACCCAGTGCCACCCCCTGCCATGGGCAGGGACACCTCCCACCAGCCCAGGTTGCTCCAAGCCCCGTCCAACCTGGCCTTGGACACTCCCAGGGATCCAGGGGCAGCCACAGCTTCTCTGCCCAACCTGTGCCAGGGCCTGCCCACCCTCCCAGCCAGCAATTCCTTCCCAATATCCCATCCAGCCCAGCCATCCATCAGTTTGAATTCACTCCCCCTTGTCCTGTCACTCCATCCCTTGCAAACAGCCTCTCTCCACTTTCCTGGCCACACATCCTACAAAGATTAATTTACTCTGTGTACCATCAACACTTACCTTGACATCCCTGAGGGCTTTGCCCTTGAGGGCACAGCAAAGGCTGTGTTATTTCTCGATTCAAGCTCCACCACCCACATTAATGTGCTGCATTGGACACTGCAAGAAATAAACCCCTTTATTCTACTCAAAGATGTTAACTGTGTCCCACAAATAACACTCACTCTGCTTGTTGGGAGGCCACACCTGCTCCGTCTAAACCCATTTGCTCTCCAATGTTTAACAGAAGGACTTCAAAAGCTGTTTCTTTACCCATGAATGGAAGTGACAAAACAGTATTATTTTTCCAAATATTGGAACCTCAATAATATATCACACTAATCTCCCAGCCACAAAGGTATTTTATAACAAAAGCAGGGTGGTTTTTATGGGTCAGATGTTGTTGTCCTACTGTACTGGAGCTTGTATCCTCCTGGTACCACACATGTTTGTTCTCTACTTAATTTTTAATGTATGAATTTGTTTTTATATTAAAATTCAATAAAATTTTAATTATAAAACATAATATATCACACTGAAGTATATATATCTACAGAGAGGCACATCTGTGGTTTTACAACAGATGTGTGGATCTCTGCAAATATTTAAGATGCAGATTTTACCACTAAAATGAACACATATCTTGCCTGCAGATGAAAATACCAGGTAGGCCCGGGCTGAGTGCACCTAAATGGGTCCCTGATCTCTGAGAAAGCACAAAGTTGATAACAAGTTATTGAACATCACCAGGGACCAGGAGGAAAAGGCAGAATTTGAGTCCCAAGAAGCCAAAAGAAATGGAGAACCTCTAACACGCAGAGCTAGTTTTTCCACAAATACGTGTTTTATAGCTCTGAATACTTTTTAACTCATTTGGGTGTTGCTCTTTGTCACCAAGAGCACCTTTCCTCCTGCCTTTTCTGAACCACAGACCCACTCAGTGTTCACTGGCAAAGGCAACAAACATCTTTCTGAAGGTGTCTCGTGTCAAGCATGCACAGCGTGTTTTGTGCAAGTGGCTCATTGCCATTCAGGACTCTGAATGTGAAGAAATCCTTTATTTCCTTTTAATTTGTGAAGCAGAATTTACTCTGCTGCCATTGCCAGGAATGTGTCCCTGTATCTGCCATGGCTGTTGTAGTCTATAAGTTATCCCTATAGGCATTTCACAGATAAAAGAGCAGAGCCAACCATACAATTCAGGAGAAACCTGGGGTGAGAAGGAGAAAATTAAATAATAATGAACGATGACAATTAAAGGCCGGTTTTGGCACTTAATTAAAACAGTCCAAAGTTCAGTGCAATGGTAGATATAACCCAAAAGTAGCCCCAGTGAAAGAATAAAAGCGATGGGTGGAGAAATGGGCCTTTGGAGAGTATTAATGCAGCATTTATCAGAGGAAAAACTCCATCAAGGTGGTTTTTCTCAGCTTAAGCACCCGCCCTCCCAGTTTGGCTGGTACGATTTGGGACCGGCTCCGCCGGTGTTGATGGAGCTCTTTGGATTTGCAGCAACATAAGCAGGTGCTAAATCTGGCTGGTGACGCTCGGGGACCAGCTCTGGGGCGTAACATGAGCTCACACCATCACACCAACATCAGAGCAGCTCCGAGGAGCCCTTTGCACCCCCAAATCACACCCAGGGCTGAGCTCTGCGTTTGGGGCTTGGCCAGGACGGAGAGGCCACGGCAAGTTCCTCTTTGGCGCCTTTATCTCCCTCTTTATCTCACCAAAACTCGCAGTTTCTCAGCTTACACTCTCAAACGGGAACGTGGAATATTTAAATCCTCATCTGAATAATAAATAAAAACAAATCCCCATGAATTATCCAGAGGCTCCTACGACAGCACATTACAACTCGCTTTGCAGTGCCCTGTGCACACGCAGACCCCGCAGCTGGCATGGCAGGCTTGGCTGCACGAAGCATTACCAGCGTTTTCTTTAAAGACACATAAAATTCAGTCCCCGAAATGCAGCATATTTTCCTACTCATTGCCCACATCATAAGGCTGACCCACATAATTTTAAGCAAGGAGCTGAAATCTTACCCGAACTCCGCAGAGATTACATGTGATATTGTTTTAACTGTTTGCTGAACTCTTGCTGGTATTATTTGTCCTTAATTTTGGTGACATAAAGGGAATAAATAATCACGTTTCACCTGGGAGTATGAAATTCCAACATGGAGTTTTTAGCAATGAAACCATTTTTCGGGAGGGAAAAAGGGCGAAATCTGAGTGGGAGAGCAAGGTCTGCAGGTTGTCTACATGCTTAAAATATTAATCAGTTGGCAACATTTCTCCTCTGGAACAGGAAAAAAAGCAGGGAAAAAAGACACATTACATAGAGCCAATAACACTCACAAGTTGAGAAACTGTAAGATGATCCTTTCCTCAGAAAAATCCATCACCAGCTAAACTCCTAAAGCAGGGTGAGTTCTCAGCATTGGGTTTTTTTCTAAAAACAAACGAAATAGCTGCTCGTTTTCTTAAAAGTAAGAAATGGCTGATGCTGATGATTCCTTTCTGTCATAATTGCAGAGAGCTGTCATCAACAAGGAATTGCAGCTCAGAACTCTTGGGAAGTACAGCAAAGGAGGAAAATCTTCCGTGTCAAACTTCTGCAGATGGTGCAGATTTATGCTCTCTATTAGACTCCAAGAGAACATGCTGTCTCTCACCTAGTTTTAATTTAAAAGAAAAAAAAGACAAAGAAAAAAAAAGCCATTATTAATAATCTCCTTGGCATTTACCACTCTGTGATTTGCTTTTTAAAATGATGACTCTGAGTGAAGTTTTTAACACCATAAATAAACTAAAACCTTTATGCTGCCAGAATGTCACTGCTGTTTGTGAGGAGCTTTCCCTTTCTTCTTGCCTTTTGCTTCTTGCAGAGAAACTTAAACACCATCTCCTCAGACTTTCAAAGATGACACACAGATCTATTTTTAAGCAGCTATTTTCAGATGCAGAAATAAACTCCTTATTCATGTCTTTTTTTTCTTTTTTTTTCTTTTTTTTTTTATATTATGGGGAAAATGTTCCCTTCATCCTCAGCACTCCCAGTGAACTTATTTGCTGCTCGTGCAAACTCTGTTCACTGGAAACTCTGGATGTGGGATGAGACCACATCAAGCCCCAAGTTCAGTCTGTCTCCCCCAGCCTTCATGGGGTAGCGATAAGGACAAGGGGGATGGCTTTAAGCTGAAGGAGGGCAGGGTCAGGTGGGATACCAGGGAGGAACTGCTGGCTGGGAGGGTGGGCAGGCCCTGGCACAGGATGCCCAGAGAAGCTGTGGCTGCCCCTGGATCCCTGGAAGTGCCCAAGGCCAGGTTGGACGGGGCTTGGAGCACCCTGGGCTGGTGGGAGGTGTCCCTGCCCATGGCAGGGGGTGGCACTAAATTGTCTTTAAGGTCTTTTCCAACCCAAACCATTCTGTGGTTCTGTAATAACAAACTGGGCTTTGCCACAGTTTCAGTGCCCTGACAATCTCTGTGTCACAGGTGCCACTGTTTCCTACACATTTTCCTGATTCTTTTCTTCTGAGAATGAAAACTGGAGCCCCCAAACCCTCAGCCATTCAGTCTAGCAGCCATGCAAATACAAATATTTCCATAATCCGAGTAGGAATTAAAAGTCAAATTACTTTATGGATTTATTTATATTTGCACACGAGGGACTTCATCAAAACAGACCTCAAGAGCTGAAAAACAATTTTTTTTTTCAAGCACAGCTTTTCTCTTTCAGTGTTAGGTTAACAGGTTCAACTCTGTGATATTGTAAAGCCAAAAGGGGCGAAGGAACCGTGCTCTGTGAATTTAATGAATTCTCTCCTTGTGGTACAAGGCTTCTAAACGGCTGTGAAAGGAGAGTGAACGTGTTTCAGCAGTGTTGGGGTGGAAATGCTCTTCTCAGGGTTGCCTGGACAAGGATGGAGGGGACATTTGCATGTGGATATTCCATACATCTAGGTCAGTACATGGTGATGGGGATGCTCCCAAACCAGCTTGGTGCTGGGGCCACAGGGACTGAGCAGCCCGGACACGTCCCCCTTCTCCACAGCATAACAATGATGTGGTTCCAACCTTGGCCCTGTGGTGAGTTTGCTGCTTTTTTTACTTTCATCTTCTCTCTCTCCTTTCATATTTGGGGGATTCTAGTCTTTCTCACTGATTAAAATTTGGGATTCTGGAGAGAAAAACCAAAAAAAAAGAGTGACCTTTTGCTGCAGTCTACAAAGTACTCCCACTAAACAGGCAATAAGTGAATCTAATAGACACCCCAACCCACGCCAAGTCCCATAAAATCAGGGTGTGAAGCATAAGGGAGAGAGGGATTCATATTAATAATTCATTCCAAGCAACCCCCTGGAGCAGTTTTACTATGATATGCTATGCAGAATGCTTCAACACACTAATTAATATTTTCAAAGTGTTCCACGAGCCCCTTTTAAAAGCACTTTTGCCATTCATTGAGCATTCTGCATTTGCTAAGGGGAGGATCAGTTCTGCCCCCCAAAGCAGGGAGGAGCTGCCCCCTCCGAGCGGCACTTGGGGCGCAGTGGAAGCACCACAGACCCCCCCGAACACACACCCCAAACCTTCTGCAGCCACCACATCAATCACGGCGTGGTTTTGCTCCTCAAACCCAAAATTAACCGGAATAAATTATGCTCCCTATGCAACACATGTAACCGAAAACGCAGGTGACCTCCAGAGATCTGTTGTAATTGCAGGGAAGAGCCTCCTTCCCCTTCCCAGCTTCCAGAGAAAAGCTCTGGAAAGAACTTGAGACAACACCAAGTTCTTCTCAGGCACTGATCTATTTTTTCTTGCACTGAGTGAGATCATTTCTACTACATATTTACCAAAAAAACTCAGCTTCTTACTTAACAAGAAAACATAGCAAGGTTGTAACCAGCGATGAAAAAAAGGGGAGTTTTAGAACTAATGAACTTAACCCAGTATTTGAATTTCAGTAGAAAACTGGATTTGTAGCAATAGGCCTCTCCATCATATTTTTATTAAATGCACCAGAACACTTTTTAAAAGAAAAAAAGAGCCAGGGATGACACTTGTCCTGCTCATGCTCCAAAAATCAGAACAAAAGGATTTGTTTAGGAAAAATCAGGCAGAACACACCAGGAGAGTGAACTCTGCCCAAGTGATTGTTTCCTGGCTTATACAAATAATCTCTTGTCTAATTAAGCACTGATTCAACGAGTGAATTACTGTTAACCTCTGGAGTGCCAGGGATTGGTTTGCAAAGGTCACAGGGCTGCTTAAAAAGTGACACAAGATGAAATTTCAGCAAAAATTGACTGGCTTGGATGGAGAAGATAAAGAATTAAGGTGCCTATGATACCTAGGAGTGCTGGTCAAACACGCACAGATTTCCCACACCCACCTAAAATGCAGGTCCTGCTTGTCCCTTGAAGATCCAGGTGACCCTCCACCTCAGTCTGGGGGCACTGGCAGGATTTGAGCCCAAAGAGGTGCTGCCAGCCAGCCACTGATACATATGGCACATTAAACTCTCCTGACATTTAGGAAAATGCAGAAAAATAAGATTGTCCACTCTGGAGATGAATCAGCTGCTGCCCAACAGGCTCTGCAGCAATAAGCAATAAGCAGCAGTGGAGGGACCGTGTTTCTCCACACAAATCTACAGTAGTTCTGCCAATGCAAATATTAATAATCAAGATAATCATGTTGATTTTGGACACTCCCTTGAGAATGCCCTCTAACCCCAGCTTGGCAAATTTTGAAAGATATAATCCAGCCGAGCTCGGAAACCTCTGTCTCTCCCCAGCCACTCTCAGAAGTGCCCTGTGGGTGCTGGGTGACAGCAGGGACAGGATCCCACAGACACCCAGGAAGCAACAGGAGGAACCACCCAGGAGCCAAGGGCAGGTGGGAACGGGGAATCATCCCTGCCAGCTCCTGCCCTGCCCCGACCCACCCTGCTTCCCACACAGCCCAGCTCTCCCCGCTAGCCCAACATTCCCCAATATTGGGCACAGCTCCCACAGGGACCCCAAACTGGTACCAGTCCCTCTCCTAATGTGCTGGTACCTTTAGGATGTGCATTATGTTGGTACCTTTCAGATGTGGGTTACACTGGCACCTGCAAAGCCACCCCACAAAAGACTCATTTGATGTGCAAGGGCTGCAAAATCTGTCCTTTTTGCCACACATGCTGTGGCTGCCCTTGATTTGGTGATGCAGTGACCCTTTGCTACTGAGTTTTTAATAAGGGGCTGTGCAGAGTTTTGCAAGATTAATTCCGACTCCGGCAGCGAGGGCTCGTTGATGTCAGGGTGGGTGACACGGGGACTGTGCCAAAAAGCCCCCTGAGCGTCACTCCTGGTCCAGCTGCTGCCCTGCCTGGTGATGAAATGCCCCTTTTTTTTTTTTTCCCAGCAGCGAAATGGTGATGAGAAACTCTTCCCTCGAAAAAACACATTGGCAGCACTCACCAGCAGGAACCGTGGCTTTACACGCTGGTGGTCAAGACCTGCTGGAGAAGTTTGGAGCTCCGTATCCAAGAGGTAGATGATCCCTTCAGGTGAAAAAGGGAACAAAGGAGCAAGGGCTTGTTTTTCCCCCTGCCAGGGAAACATCTCAGGTCAGCAACCTGTGCACAGAGCTAGGCTGGTGGTTTGTGAGCGGGGTTCAAGCTGCTGCCTGGGCAACCACCATGTGCCACGGGGCTGCAGACCTGGAAAACCCTTCCAGCCCTCTGACCACAATGCCCAAACCCACCTGGCAGGCAGGGAGAGGGGGAAAAGGAGCAGAAACTGCTTCCATGGCTGCACTGGTGTGCAGTGATTCCCTGACTTTTCCAGGCACACGCATCCGTGCCGGACAGGGCGACACGGCCCTTGGAATAACCGCGGTGGGAAGGGCAGGATCTGCCCCCACCACCCCCTGCCTCCTTGGGTTTAAATTCTTGGGTTTAAAACACACTCAATGGCAAAACCTGCTCAAGAGAGCAACCCGCGCTCCTGACTTTGGTACAGCTTGGGCTGCACAGGAAGGGCTACAAAACAGAAAATGTGACCTTTTTCCCCTGTAAATGTCCAAACATGAGCTCGCGCCCCGGCTCGGGAGCGTGTGGCTTTCTTGCTGTGCAGAAGGGCTCTTTGAACAGATTTTTTGGTGCATCTAAAACAGCATTTCCAGCCGCTCTGCGTTGCCCTTCAGCCAGGCCAGGGACAGAGCCCTCTCCCCCCCTGCCAAACAGGGGGTACCCTCATCGAATTGATCCCTTTGGGATGTCCCCCCAAAGTCACGGAGCGGGGCGCGCTGGGGACGACCCGGCACCTCCGGATTCCAAAGGGGGGACTCCAAGTTGTGTGTGTTCCGCGTGCCCCCCTCCCCAGCCCCTCCCCGGCTTTTGGCAGGGGAAAAGAAGAGGGTTTGGATGAATTGGTTTGAAAGCTTAAGAGTGCCATCGTGTGGAGACGGGCTCGGGGTGCCCGCTCCGTGCGCCGGCACCGGGGATGGGGCTCGGAACCCTCTTTTTCCCCCACCAAACACGGTTATTTTAATTCCCTAATAAATCCGCTTTTTGACGTCCCACTGTGTCACCCATTCTGTGCTTGCAACCCTCTCCACCCTTCTGGTTTTTTGGTATTTTTTTGTTAATCATCATTTTTTTATCGTCATTATTTTTTATTATCATTGCACTTCATTACTGGTTTAACCTTTTCCCTTTTGCTTTTTTGTTTATACAACACGCTTTGTCCTGGCACAAATCACATGAAACTAAATAAACCATGGTACGAGGAAGCAAGAAGAAAATAAATGTCTTCATTCTGAAGCCATTTCCTTTGTGCTTTTAGACTCTGGGGCTCTTTACATCTGAGTTTCATGTTTTACTTGCTATTAATCGCCAAATTTAAAAATAAAAAGATAAACTGCTCTTTCTGACTGTGGCTTAGTAACACACCAAAGATTATATTTTGAATATTTAAAGCCTGTAAGGATTTAAATTCCATATGTTCCTCAGTAAAACAAAAAGGAGACAACTGAGATTTCCCAAAGTGAGCTACATTTTCACAAAAAAAAAAAAAAAAAAATCAGGTAAGGAATTTTTCGTTTCCAGATTTGAATGACCAGGAGCAAGCAGAGATATTTTCCTTTTCATTAAAGTAATGGGTGCTAATTAATAAAATACTGTTAACAAGGTTTTTCAGGGCACGGGACTGATCCTTCTCTGAATTTGATGTCCCAATTCCTTCCCAGGGCAGCAGGGCTGGGCTAAATATCCGGGTGATTTTTGTGTCAGGGAGTTTTTAATCCAAGGGGTTTTGAAGTCAGGAATGACTCATTGCCTGGCCCAGGGTGGCATCAAACCCCCAGAGAACCTTCTCCTTATAAACCCATTTTTAAACAATTCAGCCCCAAATCTGCCTTGGAACTGTAATTCTCTGCTAAAGAGCAGCCTCTGGATCTCAGGTATTTGCTTGGTTTTTAAAGAGCTTGTGCACTCAAACCCCACAGAGGGGTTTTCAAAAAAACCCAAAGCCATATTCAGAAAAAGGAAAAATAAAGAGGTTTTTACCCAAAACGTTGGTGAGGGCTCATGTTCCCACATGTGAAACAGCAGCTCCACGGCTCCAGTGCCAGGGCAGGTGAACCGTGTGGATCTGTGTGTTACAAAACAGAAAGTGGGAATATCAGGGTAGGAAATTGCATCTAATTTGTTTTAAATTCACAGAAGTCTTAATCTTTTGGGACGTATTTTTACTTTACATATTTGTTAATGCGAAATGTTCTCATTGCCAAATATGCTTAATATGCAAGTGGAAAGTGATTCTGCTTCTGCCTCTTTACTCTTCCTAAACCAAAAATAAATCTGCTTTTGCATCACACAGATTTCCCTCCTATCCTTTAAAATACCAGCTGAGGAAACACAAGCAGGAATGTCACCGGGAGGGTGGGATTTTCCTTTATTGCAATAAAGGCTGTGGCAGAAAATTCCTGCTTTTCTCACCAGATATTGCCACGGATTTGGGAGAAGGAATACAAAGCTTTCAAGGCAGGGCACATTTATTTCGAGTGTTAAATCTCAGCCACTGGAAGTGGCTCTTCTAAACTTCATTTGAAAAGCAGACCAGAGGCGGGTTCTTACAGCCCTGCAATTGAATAATTCATATTATTTGCCATCATTTAGGGAAGCTGCTGAATGGGAACGAATAAATATTTTGAAAAGTACTGAAACCTGTCCATCAACAGCAGGGGAAGAGAGAAGGGACAGCAGCGAGGAGGGACAGCAGCTCTGTGGCAAACCAGGGAGCGCTTTAAAGGACTGGTTTAAAGTCCCACATTAAAGCTCACGCACCCAGCCCTGCCAAATAAAAGTCCAGTAGCAAATCCTTTCTGGGCAATCCCAAATAAGTCAGGCCTAAATCAAGCAGGGAAAAGCCCAAGTAAGAGCAAATGCTCGCCCAGGAAAACCAAAACCCCCCAGTGACCCCCCATCAGTGAAGCTTTCTCTGCACACCCCAGTCCAAAGCTATTCGGGCTCTGGAACAAGCCCCCTTTGAAGGAATTATTTCTATTCCTGCCTTTGTCATCAGTCATATGATGGTAATAAAGTCTGGAACTGTTTCCCTTACACCAGGGCTGCGATTTACCTCGTCTAATAGACAATGCAAATGCTAAAAGGCACATATACATCTTCATTATATAAGCTGGTGCCTGAGTCATTTGCCTCCAGAGACAGTTTTATTCATTTTTATACAATTTGCCTACTGTACAGTGCAGATGGTTTCTATTAAGTAAAATATCTGTTTGCTTCCAAATTTTTAGTTTTCGTGATTAAATTACTTGAAAATGATGGTACATTGTATTGCCCTCTTTCACGACTTAATGCAGTCGCAATTGGGCGGGTGGAAAGTGGAAAGCCCGGTTCCATCCACTCCGAAATTGGGGATTTTGGCCACATGCTGGGAATTTCTGAGGTCTGTTTTATACCTGCTGCAGCGTTTGCCCGTGAGCCTGAACCAGGAGAATTATTTATTAAATACATATCTTAGCAAGGAGCTTAAAAAAAAGCGTTGGGCAACATGACGGGGGTGGGGGTGGAAAAGGTGGATTTTGCGGGGGGATTGTGGAAAAAGTGCCGCTTGTGATCCCGGAGCCAGCGGAGGGAGATGTGACATCCATCGCTGCGCTGCTGCCATCGGGTGGATGGCTGGGAAAGCTGCACATTCCCACTGCGCCGCAGGAGCGGCTGGAGAGGCACCAGCGCATCCCAAAAAACCTGCCCTGCCGCCACCGAGCACCCCTGGGAGCCGGGACATCTCCTCCTGCGGCAGGAACGGGATGGTGCCCAGGTTACCTGTTTGCCCACCCACGGAATAATGGGCTGGGGTTGTGTCTTGCTGCCAAGGTGTGGAATTATAAAATAATAAATGGTTGGGGCTGGAAGGGAACTTTAAAGCTCATCTTATTCCACCCCCTGCCATGGGCAGGGACACCTCCCACCAGCCCAGGGTGCTCCAAGCCCTGTCCAACCTGGCCTTGGACACTCCCAGGGATCCAGGGGCAGCCACAGCTTCTCTGCCCAACCTGTGCCAGGGCCTGCCCACCCTCCCAGCCACCAATTTCTTCCCAATATCCCATCTAATCCTGCCCTCTGGCAGTGGGAAGCCATTCCCTGTGTCCTGTCCCTCCATGCCTTGTCCCAAGTCCCTCTCCAGCTCTCCTGGAGCCCCTTTAGGCACTGGAAGGGGCTCTCAGGTCTCCCTGGATCCTTCTCCTCTCCAGGTGAACACCTGCCCTTCTCAGCCTTTCCCTATGGGAGAGGTGGGATGGGGATATGGAAAGCTTTCCCCTTGGAACACTCCACTCCCTTGCTGAGTGTCCCTGCACCGACTTTGGGGACATCTAAAAACTCTTGACATGAAAGGCTGGCCCAAAAAAATAATTAAAAACAAAGTACAGGGTGACTCTCAGCCAATGTTTAATGCCAAACATAACCTAAAGCTGCTGTTAAAAACAGTCAGGTGTATATAGAGCTTTACTAATTGTTGGCAATGCAAACAAAGCAAACTGGAAAGGGAATGAGTAATCCAGTGTCATGATCTGAGGTGGAATAGAAGTCCCATTTCCAGGACTGGAGGAGAGAAGCAAACCCCAAGCAAGCCCAAGGAAAGCTGATACAGTTCTGGTGGCTCATGCAAACAGTAGCACAACCCCTTTCTGTTCTCTTCCCAACCCAAAACAAAAGCTTGTCCTGTCTGCCAGAACGTACAAATCTTCTGCAGGGACAGAGGAGAGAGAAATAAATGTGCATCTGCAACAAGTCTCCACAATGTCAAGCAAAAATCCAGATAATCCACTGGCAATGGCAACACACCCCCATAAATCAGACACAGCAAAATATTGCCTTCGTGTCCATTGGAGATGTTCGGGGAAATAAGGATCTCATCTCTTCGGTTGCCACAAAAAATTATCTGTTACACCAGAAAAGGCAGATTTGGAATGTCAGCAAAAGCAACCAGAACATCTGTTACATCCAGCTTGTCCAGTGCCTCTGGCCTGGAGAGCAACCAGTGGAGAAAAGCCTCCAGCAGCCAAGGGCAGCTTGTGCCGGGTCAGGAAACAGGCGCCTCCCCAGAAGAGCTCTGAGCACCCAGCCCACACCCTAAACCCCGCTCTGGAGGACGCAGGAGCCCCTGACACCAGCTCAGAACACCAACCATGACTAGAAATACAACCACAAAAAAAGCCAAACTGGAAGCCCAATGTTTTTTCCTCTCCAAACTGTGAGGAAAAATAGTGGTGGAAACGCAGGGATGAGTCTGGGAGATGCAGTCACACACAGGCAGCAACCACAACCACACATCACGAGGCAGGTTGCAATCTTTCCACTGTCTCATCCCTAAATTTAGAGATTTGTTGAAGATGGGAAGCAGGACATTAACATGTTCAACACGCCAGCTATCACTGCAACATAAAATTCCTGGTTTTCCATCTGCCATCTCTCAACAGGGTAAAGAAATTCCTCCTACAACATATGAACAGTCGTCTCTTTTATAGCTTTTTAATGGAAGGCAAATAAAAACTCTCAAACTTTGAATTTATCAAAACCATCTTGAAGAGTCTTTCAAAAGAGTTTTTCACCCTTTGCAAGAGCTGCACCAGCTGCATCCAATCATGCCAAGTAATTCCTTCCCAGCTATCCAGTGAGCCTTGGGAAGGGAACCACTGCAGTTCAGATCCACATGATGGTTATATGTGGTTGATAACACGGGGAAATGTGATTTCCAGCTGAAATAACGCTGCAAACAAATTGCAGGTGACCAATATAAATAAAGCCAAGATTTTTTTCGAATTAAGCCCCTTCAGATAATAACCACAGAACAAAATCCTTTCCTGGCTCCTAACACAGACCTCCTTCTCTGACTACACTTTTTCTGCAAGAGCGATACCCAAAATACGTGCCTGCAAAGTTGCCATCAGGAGGGTGATGTCACAGTCCCAACCCAAACTCGGTGTGAACCCCAGCACTGAGGAGGGGACGGCGTGAGGTTTGTATTCAGGGAGAAGGAAAGGAAGGGTTCACATCAAACTCTGAAGACACCACTCCAAGATTTTCATTCTGGAGCCTCTGTGCTCTCCAGACACATCTCCACCAGCAATTTAATGCACTCCCAGGACAGGCCAGAACTGCAAGGCTTTTGAAGGGTTCTGATCCCTCGACTCCACTGCAGTTTGAATTTGAAGATCACCAGGAAGTTTTGAATGCACTAAAAAAGTAGATCCTGCAGAATAAATGGAATGCACTGAGATGCCACAGCAAAAGTTCAAATTAAGCGCTGAGACATCAACACAAAGCACAGGCACAAAATCTTAGTGCACAGAGCCCTCGTGGAAATAGCCAATAATTTCTTAGCCAAGAGGAAGGACAAGAAAGCAGCACAAAAGTTTGACAAGGTGCACTGATCTTTAGATAACAAGCAAAATTATGATGAAGGAAGGAATCAGGACTGTAAAAAAATACAGAGGGTGGAAGATGGTCCTTCACAGGGTCTCAGCTCTTCCAGTCACCCAAGACCACTGGTCCCTGGATAAGGAGAACCACAGAAATCAGACCCATAAGTACAAATATTGGCAGATGGTTCATCTAGAAAAGGAATGTCATGTTTATCCTGGAACCAATTTATCTGTTGAATATAAGAGACATATAAATATTTAGCATGAAATACACAGAATATACACAGACCAAAAGCTGATGGCAAAAGGGACCAATGCTCTCAAACGAACCAAGCATGGGAAAGGCATCCCTGTCATTCTCCTTCCCACCACAATCACAGAAGAATCACAGAATCAGAGAACACTTTGGGTTGGAAGAGATATAAAAGGTCATCTCATTCCAACGCCCAGGAGGAGAGTCACTCACAACAAGCCAAAATTGGGATGGAAACAACCCTGAGAGTGGGGTGGACTCCGAGTCCAGAAAGATGGAAAAAAAAGAATCCAATTGTGCTTTAAATGAATCAAAATATGACCAAAGCAGCAACACTCTCTCCTGCTCATTTCAGGGGGCAGACGACATAATAATTGGCTAAGTGTTAGTGACACAAACCAGTCACACCAATAAAATCTCCTGCCAGCACAAACAGTGGACAGAAAGTTGCCTTCGTGGTTGCTGTCGTTCCATTTGAAGTGTTCTTAGTGCACAGCCTTCCTACGGTGCTCTATCAGGCCAAAGATTTGGAGTAATAATGCATAAACTGGGAGGTAAGCATGGTATTTCAGAGGAGTTGGGGGAAAACTGAAGAACAGAAAAAAGACAAACTGTTCCCTTTGTGAAGGAAAAAAAGGAAAAAGCTTTAAATCATTTTAGGAGAGTAGACATCAGGAGTGTAGTAATGTCCAGCAACAAACACCACTGCCAATGGCAAGGTGGTGAGTTAATCCTCAGTTCAGGAAAACCCTTAAACTGTGATCTCAGCGGGACCTTCACCTGCTTTTGGGGCCAACTTCTTCAAGGGAAATTAAGTCTTGATCTTAAAATATTGGTGTGTGAGACAAGGCCTATATTTTTCATATTTTCTTTTTTTTTTTTCATGCTTCAACATCAGCAAGTCATTTACACAGTCTGTGGATCAACTAAGACCTTATAAAACCTCCTCACTCCTGTGTCTGAAGACAGAACCTCAGAAGGACTGAGAGGGCCAGCAGCCTTTTGAGGCACCTGATATGAGGACATCTAGTTTGGGTTGACACTAAAATACGAGCAGCTGCTCATAGATACTCACAGATCAAAATCAGTGAACCATCAGAGCGGTTCCATCCCGTCCAGAAAGGTAAAGACACACCTTTATTCACTGAATTAATCCAGATTTATACCTCCTGTAACCAAACCCATGATTTTTAGCCCTGCCAGCCTGTCTCCTGTGCTTTGGACAGCAGCTCCAGCAGCTGGGAACTTGCCCCATCTGCTGCATATCTCAGGTTCCAGTAAAACAAGTGGATCCCTCCTGGCCACGGGCCAGCTGAGAAGTGGAAAGATTTATGAAAACTCTCCAGAAAACATTTCAAACAGCTGTAAGAGAAATCCAGGCAGCGTCTGAATCACAGGGTTATTACCCTGCCACTCTGCACAGCGTTACCAGGGTCCCTCCAGCAACTCCATTATTTAATAGACCATTTAATGGACTATTAGGAATCCAGTTGTCTTCATTACAGCAAACAGGCAAATGTGAGCATAATGGAGCTGTTTTGTGAGCGGGACAACTGCTCAGAACGAAAGGTGAGGCAACACACTGAGAAAGAGAGGAGTTTCACAACCAGCAGAAGCAGGAGTGCATTATACAGGCTGGAACAGGGAGAATTTCAGGGAGCAAACAGCTTCATTCTTACTTTAACTTAGACTGAACAAATAGAAATGGGAGGTGGGGTGTGCGGTGCTCCAGACCTGCCACAGATCACATTTTAAAGGGCTTGTACAGATGTTGAACATCTTTCAGGATGAGTCAAGATGCTGTTTCTTCAGGACAGCCCCAACATCTGCAAACAATCAGGGTGGAGCCAAGGCCAGCACTGCACGTTGCTCTCACAGAACACGGTGATTGAATATTTGTAGGGTCATGATTCAATTCAACCATGGATGAGCCACTGAGGAGGGACCAGACACATGAGAGGGAAAAGGGAAAAGCCTGTCCAGGGGCGCTGCCAGAACATGGCAGTGTCATCCCTACGGCAGCCCTGCCCCAGCCCTGCTGAGGCAGGTTCAGAGGCGGGAGATAACCATGGAAATCCCTGAACCAAAATGCCTCCATGGGGCAGCTGGGCCACGCTGGGAACCGCTTTCCACGGTGCAAAACCCTCAGTGCTAAACAAAGAAAGTGCTTTTCAAATACTAAACTTGCAGCACGTTTCACAGCAAGAGTTTTGAGGAATCACTAGTTGAGAAAATACATGCCAAAATTCAGGTTTATAAAGCATAATTTCCTCCTCCACAGCTTCCCCCAGGCAGTGACTTAGCAAATAACCCCACATGAGGAGCCGCTGCCCCAGAGCCCAGAGCTGGGTGCCAAAACCTTTCCTGCCTCCTCCTGGTGGTAACACAGGAAAAGGAATTTCTCACAGGGTTTGAGGCATCCCCAGCCTCCTCCATGTCATCTCCCAGGGTTGCAGAGCCATGGGGAGGAATGCCAGGACTCTCGTGGGAGATCCCAGGAGGGAATATCAGGTATTCCTTCTCTTCCCATGCTCCTTGAGGGGATGGGTCAGAGCTCTGGCAGATGCTTATCATGGCCTTCATAGAATCAGGGAATGGTTTAGGTTGGAAAAGCCCTCCAAGACTTTTGAGTCCAATTCTCCCAGCGCTGCCAAGGCCACCACTAATCCATGTCCCCAGGTGCCACACCCACATGGCTTTTATTCCATCCAGAGATGGGGACTCCACCCCCGCCCTGGGCAGCTGTGCCAGGGCTGGACAGCTCCTTGTCCTGTCCTGAAATGGTTGTGCCTTCCTTACTAGAAACTCAGGTCCTAGGTGTCTGTCACCAGAGGGTCCTGCAATGTTACCTCTTGGCACAGTTTTTATCTAATCATTAACCAACCACCACAGTATTTGGCCAATTTTTTTTTCAGTTTTAGTCCTCCCTAAAGCAAATCTAAGTTTGTACTTCCTCCTTTAAATGAGGGAAAATTCCGGGAACTTATAAAACTTACTTGTTCCTACAAAAAATAATATAATGTTTTTTCCCAGATCTGAAGCATTCACATGCTTTATATGTGAACTCTCAAGCTTCTCCAAGTCTGGAAGTGACTGCTGCATCCAACTAGGATGTCTCCCGTAGGGTTTTCTATTGAGGTTTGTGATGGGTGCAGACCCCAAATATGATCCGGGGCTGCTGCCAGTGGGGATTTCCCACTGTGTGGGAAAAAGTAGGATTCTTTGGTTGTTGCTCTTAAAAACAGCATTTCAAAAGAACTCCAAATTTCTACGTGTTGCTAGAATGAACTTAGCCACTATTCTTGCTTTGCCACTCCCTGTGGCATGAACAAGAGCTGCTCCAAGAGTGCTTCCTCCAAGAAACTACTGGTACCGAAGCCTCAAACCTGGGATAAACAATTTGGACATCCTGGTTTGCCACACACTCCAGCTTGAAAGGAGAGTCCAATAGGCACGTGGGCTTGCAGCTCTGCCCATGTGCAAATGGTTTTAAAGGCGAGTAACCTTTCAGTTCTAGGTCTACAATCCAGCACTGTGTCAGGGCAAACTCCTGCGCTGTGCTCGGGATGTTCCACATCCAGGAGCTCTCACTGCTGCAGGCAGAGAACAAGCAAGTCCACTTTTCCAGAGCTCCTGTGTAGCTTGGAACAAACAGGAATCCACCATTATTCACATTAAATATGCTAATAGAATCTGAACAGAAAATTGGATCTCTCAAAAAAATACATTCCAAGATGAAAATTTTACCAGGGCCGTCATTCCCACGGATCGGGCTGTCTGATGGAAAGCGTGTGCTCCGGTGCTCTTAAACACAAGGAAAAGGATGTCTGGGCAAATTAGTTCTCTGGAGGCCAAAGTTGAGAATGGAATAAGAGCATATCTTCATTTTCAGCAAACAGCAATTCTTTTTCATGGTAATGCCATTAAACATTCCTGTCAGGGCGAAATTTCTCTGGGAGCGTTCCAGGACAAAAGTGCTTCTTCCTCGGGGATTTTTGTCATGCCAAGGAATCAATATTTTAGCAATGTTTCACCCATTTAAGTGTCTTCCTACAGCAGGAAGATGGTAATGGATTCATCCCTGGCAGAGCTGGAGGCACTTCCAAGGTGGGTTGTGGTCACCTGGTGGATCACTGGGATGGGGATGCACCAGGAACTAGCACAGGGTAGGGTGCCAAAAGTGGAGAGATAATGCACAGGGATTTTTCTTTAGATTGTGGAAAATTTCAGCTCCATCAGGTTCCCTGGAAGGATTGGGCTTAGTGGTTGGTTCCTGCTGGGGAATAGTGGGTATGGAGCATTGGAAAGATGGAAAACCAGGGCTTGGAGCCAGATCTCACCATCCAACCAGGAAGGCACGTTTGTATCTGGCTATTAAATAGGGAAGCAGAACTCTGTTCTCAATCAATACAACATCCAGATATTCCTGCGCTACCAGATTCACCAAAATCTGCCATTTCTAATTTTACAGAACATCAAAACAGACAAAAAATGATTGAAATTATCAAAGGAAAATTGCAACCTGCTCTAGAGCTGATGACAAGGCCCTATAAATTCCTAGGAAAAGCACATCTTTCACCATGACTGACAACTCAGAAGGTGCTAAATTTGCCCCAACATTTGTCCCAGAGTCCCAGGCACAGGAGGAGAGGGAGGAGAAAAGAGGAGAGGAGAAAATGGGAGGGTCTCTTACTTTGCAGCCAGACTTGAACCTTCCCCAGATTTTCAAAATTATTCCAAAAGAAAGTAATTTGAAGAGATGGGCTTTGAAAAAAGAAAACAATTTAATTAAAATCTGTTGCCACCTCCACGTAACAAAATGAACTCGCTTACCTTGTGCTGCCCATTATGGGCTTAAACTCTGGGGTTTATTTGTCCCAGTTGCAATCCACCAAGTGCTACCACGTCTCTTCAACATCTGGGACTCATCTTGTCTCTCCCGGTGACTCCCTGGTGTGCAGATGTGCAGCATCACACACAGTCAGTGCTGTGAGAAGGGAGCAGACCGAAGGTGCGTGTTAACCACAAGGAGGTGACCCCAGGCGGCTCAGAAGGTGGAGGATGGAGGCAGCCAGCACAGACCCAAGAGCAAACAGGCCTGGCGTTCCCCCTTAGGCATGGTTTTTAGGCTGGGCTCAGGGGCTTCGCTGGAGACAGGAGCAGCCCAAGTTCTCCAAGCCTTCGCCTGCACGTAGGATGAGGCGGATGCTTCGAAGACGTTTGTCATTAAAGCAGGCAAGGACACATCAGTCACATCCTCCTGCTGCCTAAAGAGGAGCCAGGCTGCTTCCAGAGTGGCTTGCTAATAGAAATTTGATTTTGTGGAAGACATGCATCTTTAAACCGTGCCGCCGGAGAAAAGCTGTTCCAACAAGTACGTCTTTTATAATAAATACAAGGGGATTCACAGCCAGAAAGGAAATTGTATTTAGGAATAAATTTGTGTTAGGATTTTATTACTAATTCATTACATTCTTAATCTGAAAAATCCTGAAGCAGCACAACTACTTTAGAATTATCATTAATAATTACATTGATACTGAATTCTTTTATGCAAATAGTACAGTAGACTTAGAGATAGGACTCTCTGTAAACCTCCTGAGTGTTTGCAGGAACTTTAATTCATTCCATATCTCCTTTAGTTTGCAAATGAGGTGTGAAGCAATTGTCTGTTTCTAGAAGGTGGCAGCATTCAAGTGTCACAGGGAGTTAATGGCTCAGGGTGTAGTGTCATCCAGCACACCCGGTGTCAGGGCTGAGGCCACCCGGATCTATTAATTAGCAGCATTTATTAGCGCTGATGCTGTGCCTGGCACTCTGCGGGTCTGTGACTCACCTGTGGCTCTGCGGGGTGAGAGGGTGACATGAAGGATCACCCAGGACAAGGATGGGCCAAGCAGGACCCCGGGACCCACCTGATACCACAGGGAAAACGCTGGCCCCCCATTAGGAACTCCCCCTTCCCAAGGGAGGGAAGAGCTCCTGAGCGTTGTAAACATCGGGATGGTTGATTAACAAGATGCTGTAACCTCCCAGACACCTGTTTTTTTAAAAGGAAGGCATGTTGTTGACAAAAATTTCAGGGAAAGAAACAAAACTATTTTGCTAAAAAGATTTCATTTGAATATGTTGTGCCTGAGCCTCATCCTGGAGTGTCTCAGCTCTCCTATCACTGGCTGCTAATGAGTTTAGCTCCCTGGGTACCATGTGGCTGGTAAATTTTTCAAGAACTGATCATTAGCAATGTTTTGTATATTTTATTTTCTTGTTTTCGCCGTATATAGAGTTGTCATTTTTAATTCATTGCCCAGCGGAATTTCACGAAGGAAAACTCACATTCTCTTAAAAATAATATGAGGAGCTTGGCACAGATTTCAACGGATGCACAATGTGCTGCAGGTGAAATTTTCCAATTCTAATAGAAGCGTGTGAGAACCAAGGACCACACTGAGAAAACAAAGTGCTTGCAGAGATAAGAAACTTGCTCTTCCCATGCAGGAGCAGCGCACTGATAGTTCAGGGAAAAAGTCCTAATTCCCCCAAAAACCTCCCGCAGTCGTCGCCGTTTCCGAAGTGCATCTCCTCCTCTGGCCTCTGGCTCCAGATGAGAGAGTTCGAGCTCAGCAAATTGGGGATTTTGTTGGCACAAAAACCTGAAAATTCAAGTTTAATCCTGATTTGTGGGGAAGGGGGTAACATAATCTTCTTACTTTACGGTATTTAAAAGCGTGCAGCGGAATCAAGCGGTTTAGCCTAATTTAGCTGGGTTTTTTTCTGCTAGATTTGTAAAACAAGATGAAATAAAATTAGTGTTCTTGCACAGAGCTTCTCATAATGAGTTGAGGAACTATTCTGGCAAAGAATTGCAATTGTAAAACAGGGTTACAATGCAATAGAGAGCTCATTTTTTACTTGTTCTTACTTTTTGGTTTACTGAGCCGCTCTGACATCACAAACAAGACATTCCTCCACATTACAGGAGACAGAAGCCAATTGGTGTTTTGCTCTGGTGTCTCCCAAGTTGTATCTCTGACTTTGGCTCATCTGCCATGCTGAAGGTGCTTAACCCTCCAGCTCAGTCCTTCCATAAAATCAACCCTCCACTTTCTAGCCATTTTTCCATGATTGAGGAGGAGGGACTTCTGCTGCAGATCTGCCTGGTTACGTCAGGCTTAAAACCAGCACTGTTCTCCACAGCCTTTTGTTGTCTGTAACTGGAAGTTTTCCCTTCTCCTCCCCTTTCTCCATCCCTTTTACCTGCAAGGAAATGATGACATCCATGGAAAGGTGAAGCAGCCCAAACCCACTCCTTTCCACGGTGTGGAAGACTGGAGAGAAGTCCTGCTGGTGATCCCATGCCAACAGAGCTCAGAACTTGGTGGGACTTGGTCATTTCTTCTTCCTCCTGAAGTAAAACTCATAACCACAAAACACTGGACTTCTCTCAGTGCAAACAGCTCCATTTGGGGACAGAAAAGATTCACGGACTCAGAGAATCACAGATTCATNCCCCAGCTCTCCCAGCCTGTCACATTGCTGCCAGGCCTGTAAAATGACCCCAGAAAGTCCTGACATTTGGTGCTCATCACTGAAAATCAATTTATAACCATTTTCCCTTTCTCCAAACAGCAAAGGAAGGCCCAGCCTGGCCTGGGGATGTTGGTGTCAATCTGCTCTTACCACATGCCACCCCAACATCTTCCCAGCCCAAAGAATCCAGTTTTCACATCTCTCAGGGTGGCACAAATTGAATGAAAAGCATCCACAACCTCACACAGAGCATTTCCCCTCTCTCCCCCCAAAATCACAAATGCATTTGCTCTGATGCTCATTGATCACGAGGCCAAGCAGTCAAAATACTGCCACAAAACTTCCTGACAGCTCCAATGCCTCTCAAGGAACATCCAGAGCAGAACAATATGGACGTTTTTCAGAAAATTGTCCATATTAAATGACAACATATTTATCTGCTTTTGTTCACCCTGTGAAAACGTGTTTTATCGTGACTAAAGAAGATGGAATGGTAGGATCAGGTTTTGGGTAACTAAGCCCAGATATCAGAGGACAAGGAAATATTTGACATCTCAGTGGTAATTTTGAATCAGAAAACCTGCATAAAAAAAAGAGAAAAGAATATACAATGAAATGATTCCACAGGAGAAAAATGCACGACTTCAGCCTCACCCACAACATTACAAATGGATTTTGTCAGCTCGCAGTCTTACAAGGCTCGTTGATAGTAAATTAAATTTGGTCAGTTTATAAAGGTATTGCTTTCATGTCTCTCTCATAAGATCTCCCATTCCTCTGAGGGTTGGAATCACCTTGCTTCTCCTCGCTTGTCTCTTGTCTTCTATTCTTCATTACACAACAGATGACCTATCAGATATTCTTCTCCTACTCCAACAGCTTTCCTGTTGCCAACCTTCAATGAGAATAAAGCCTGCAACCCTTTTTATCTTCATTCCGCTGCTGTTTCCATCGGGGTTGGTTGGTTTTTTTTCCTTTCCTAAAGATCGTTTGCCAGCCTTGCTTTCTCAGTTTTACCCAGTGGAACAAGCAGTGTCTTCTGAACTGACAATTCTGACTTTTTGCTGCTTGTGATTTTTCTAAAGCATGACAACTGCTTGCATGAAGACATGGGAAACCTTTACAGATAAGGAACTCAAAAAAAAGGACGGCCTTTCAAAGAACACTGGTAGTTACTGCACAAGGAAACAAGTCTCTTATGGATTCATTTAATCCCACCGTACCTTTTCCATGGCAGGAACAATTAGAACCAGGACTTTTGAACACGTTAGATTAATTATTTTTTTAAGACAAAAGCGTATTCTTGCACAAAACAAAACTTTTGCTTTTCTAGCTGCATTAAAATGTCATTAGGCTTTGCTGCATTTTCCTGTGTGTGAGAAATATAAAGAGAAATAAACAGGAAATGGGTCCCTGCAATTCTATGGCAGGTTAAAGGCAAGTCTGGGGAAGACTTTTGTACAGATTTCCACTGTGTCCATCTCTCCCTCCACTCTGCACAGGAACTGTGGGTTTCTGGGTAGGCACAGGAGGGGATGGATGTGCTGGTGGTTCCTGCCTCTTCTGTGTTTTTGGTGACCAAAGGGGCAGCAAAGACCCAGGACCGTGTTCAAGCTCCCATCGGGTGCAGGACTGGGTGAAGCCGCAGAAGTGAAAGATGCACCCCACTTTTCTCTTGCAGAACACTCTGGGCTCCTGATAACGATAACCCCATAGGCTGAGATGGAGAGGCAACCAACACTTCTGCACCCGGCACGGCAGAATATATCTGGTTTCAAACTCTCTTAGCAAAATCTCTGATATTTTCCCCTCTTTTCCACCCTCCTGCTTTTAAGTAGCAGTGAAGCCACCTCTCTACCCCAGCAGGACTTGCAATTACAGCAGCAAGCACAGCATCTATTCTTCAAGAGACCATCCCAAACTAAGAATTAATAGATATCCCTCGTTTCTGAAAGAAAGAAAAGAGTTTTTGAGCACATGCCCAGGAATTTAAATGTTGCCCAGAGAAGCTGTGGCTGCCCCTGGATCCCTGGAAGTGCCCAAGGCCAGGTTGGACGGGGCTTGGAGCAACCTGGGCTGGTGGAAGGTGTCCCTGCCCACTGGATGGGCTTTAAGGGCCCTTCCAACCCAAACCATTCTGGGATTTCGTGACTTTGAGAACTTACAGCAGTTGTGTGGAGGGGGAGGCCAGGCTGGCTGACATTACCACAGAAATCAGAAAAGGAGCAGTTCTCACATCCAGGGCCCTTCCTGATCGAGGATCTGCCGTTCACACTGAGCTGGGCTGGAGCTGGGCTGCGGCCGATGTGGCTGAAAGCCCATCTGGAGGATCCCCGCTCGATGCTGGTGGAAGGAGGGATCCTGTCAGCAAAAACTTCCTCAGGTTTGCAGCCTGGAAAATGTAAAAGAAAGATTGATGGTGAGGATAGAGCTGTGGTTTGTTTTCCACAAGCCTTAAAACAGTTAACAGAAGTTCCAGGCAATGAGCTGGGTTCCTTTTCACACCAAAAAACCTTTATCTCTGCTCTTCAGAGGGAGCTTTCATCAATACTCCACCTATTAAGACATACAGGAGTGGGGACAGCAAGTGCTATAAATGCAGCAGAGGAGAGTGAGTCAATAGATCCTTCCACACAGAAACAAAACTATTTTATCCCTCTTCCATAATGGATTGGGAGAACAGCTATCAGGTTCTATTATCTTATTGTAAATGTGAATGGAGGCTAATAGCCTGCTCCAGAGCTAAATTAAAAGGAGGATGGAATCAATATGTGTGAGAAGATGAATCAAGTGTCCATTTCCTTGAACTGATAGGCAAAATGATGTGATAATGCATGAGCAGCTCTGCTCTGCCATTGCTGGGGTGTAGCTGTGCAGCTGCCCCTCAGCGCCAGACAAGGAGGGAGGCTCTTCTGACTCAGGGAGTCAAAAACGAGACCTGACTGTCACACACACACTGCAGAAAGAAAGGAGCCCTGTGAATTCAGCTACTTACCACTAACTCCTGCTCAGCAGCAAACCTGTCAACTCATTTGTTTTCCTCCCCTGTTAGATTGGGAGCAGTGCAAAACAGATGCTGTGCAATCATTTATTATCATATCTGCTATTGTTTGCTCGTGCTGGCAGCACCTCCTCTGTAAGCGATGCTCTTGTAGCAATTCCAGACTGGCTTCAGGAGGTGTTTTGCAGAGCTGAAAGGCAGCAATCAGAAATACATCACCTGCTCTCTGACTTTCCCAGGGCTGGGCAGGACACTTTAAAGGTGAGAGAGCATGAAATACGACTCAACCTCACCTTACCCCTTCCTAAGGAGCATCTTCCCCGTGCCATCAGCACCACTCATCCTCTCTAATTTGAGAGAGAATCGAGCTGTAATTGCAGAAATGGTACCACTGCACCTGCTGGGATGTTTCCAGCAGCACTGATTAATCACACAAGCTCTTTAACAAGTTAGTCAGACCCTCACTGAGGGAATGTGCAAGGGAGGTGAGGTGGCCATTGACATTATTAATGTATTGATTGGAGTAAAGAGCCTGGGTTGTGTTTCCAGCTCTGCCACACACTCCCGAGGTGACCTTGAGCTTCTCACTTTCTTCAGCCCATTTCTCTGCCTGTACAATCACAATAATAATTCCTTACCTTTTTGCTGTGATGGGCAACACAGATTATCTTTTGACAGTGCACTGAAGCTCTTTCCTGAACCCGCTTTGGTGTCACATAACACAGATAGCACCTTTTCCTGCACTGAAAGACAATTTTCCTTAAAAAACAAACCAACAAAAACGTGTCTGAGCATGGCTCAGAAACTGCTGAGCATTTCAAAGAGCTTTACCACATACCTGTATTTTTGGTATCTGTAAGAGTCATGCAATAACTGAGGTTGAAAGGGATCTCTAATTAGAGTTGTCTAATCCCCCCAGAACAACAGTTTGAAGCTTTATTCCCACATTATAAAACTGCACCTGCTAATTAATCTGAAATAAGACCCAGAATGGCTCAAGACAGGACAATCCTGAAGTAGAGCACTGAGAAAACCTCCTTTCTCAGGGAAATGAAGGCCAGTTCTCTGGTTCTGTCAACAATCTTCATCTGTATTTCAACCCTCTTTCAGCAGCCCTTACTTATCCTTTGAATAAAGCTCAGGATTCAGGAGCTGTTCTGGAAATTCCTGCTTCTTTCCCTCTTGCCCTCCAGTTTTCATTTTCCTCCTTGACCCCCCTCACCTTCTCCTGCAGAACATCCCACAACACTTCACCTGGCAGTGAGGTCAATAGCTGAGCAGCTTAGCCATGTAGACACTTCGATGTCTATTTTTATACAATCCCCGGTCAGTCTGGCTCCTTTCATCCAGCCTTGCCTTTTACTCTCTCTGTGACTCCTATCCCTGAATGTCTTCATGCAAATTCTGTTTTAAAGAGACCAAAATTGGACTCCTGATCTTTCCTCCTTCCTGAATCCACTGTCAGCCCTGTCAATACTTTCATCTTTCCTGTCATTCAGAACTATAAATGAAGTGGTTATAAGTGATGACATCTTACCTTTAATATTTCAGCCAATTAATGGTGACTTGAATGACAGAGATATGAAGATAACGAGTATCTGTGCTGTTATTTGTAAATGTATCCATGAACTTTGATTTTTATCAGTAAAAAGTGTTATTTTAATGCAGCCTTTTATACCTGGATTCTGAAACCTGGAAATAAGTCCTGCCACCCCCCTTCCCCTACACAACAGTCATGTTCCTGGTCACTAGTGAAGGGTAAAGGGCAGGAATGATTGTGAAAAAAACAATTTAAATACATTTGGGGTTAAATCACAGGTAGTCTAATATCTCCAAGATTCTCTGTAAATTTTCTGGGGAAAAAACAAAATACTGGGGAAAAATTACAAGTATTAGCAAGAAAAGCTTTTAAAAAGTCCCTAATCAGGAGAGGATGTTAATGGAGGTTTATAAGATGAAATATGAAAGTTTATAGGTTAAGTTTGGACTTTTAAGAAGGCAATGAATTCACAAGATCCAGGTGTATCCCCAATGCTTTCCCAGGACCAGGATGGTGTTACAGAGGAAAAAAGTTCCATGTTGTATTATGGGTGAGAATGAAAATCCTGTAAATTTACAGACCTATTTATATAAGAACTGGATGGTCCCTGTGGGTCCCCTCCACTCAGGATATTCTGACATTCTGCAACCTTCAAGGTCACTGATGTGCTCAGTCGTACCCAGCTCATGGGAATACTGTCCACCAGGACCTGCCTGTCTGTGCTGCTTTGCTGGGAGTGCTCAGGTGCAGACCCTGCCTGGCACCCCCCGAGCCCCAGAGCAGCTGCTCACACGCAGCAGGAGCTCAGCACTTGGTATGTTCTTCCCTGATCCCTGCCCATGTGGTGTTGTCGGGCAGAGAGAGGGAAAAGAAAAGCTCATAAATCAGGCAAGTGCAGAAGAAGAATAGCAGACAATATGACACCAAAATGTAGCTCTTTCCACCAAGGGAAGGATCCACAGGAAGGGCACAGGCTCTTCCTCCTGGACACAACCCCCGTGTTCCTGGTTATCAGTGCAGGGCAAAGGCAGAAATTCTTCTTCAAACTCAAATTTAAATAGATTTGTCTGTAAATCACACTCTAATATCTCCAAGGCTTCCTGCTCTCCTCCTACTTGCTACACCAGTTTTTTAAACATAACAATTCCTGACTCTGCCTGCCAGACCCTGTCGTGTGGAGGAGCTACAAGGCTCTGCTCCTGCTGTAAGACTGTCCTGCTGCTGCTCCTCTCACACCTCCTGGCTGTCGATGCTCTCAAGATCCCCCGAAGGCCTCTCTGCTCTGTCAGAAAATAAGGGAGCATCTTCCTTTTCTGTACAAGATGTTGTTTTCTAACTACCTCTTTTTTTTCTTTTTTTTTTTTAATTTAAGTTCTGGAACAAACGAAGGCATTGCCTTGAAGTGGAGAAAGCATCCTCTGCTGACTGCCAAGTCTTGCTGCTCTTTCAGGGAACTGAAGTTGTCCTGGATGAGTTTTACTTTGGTTTAATGAAGAGTATTTATAGTTCGTGGCAAGCACGAAATCACTAATGGCAGCTTTGCAGAGATGGTTGCAATCCTGCAAAGATACTTGGATCAGAGGAATAAAAGTCTTATACAATCTCAGCAGGCTCATTTAATTGTATTCAAATGCATCTGGAAGGTCTGGGTGATCCTGGGTGTTTGCAGGAACAGAAAGCAGGTCTTCCTAGGAAAATCGGGAGTGAAGCTGAGAAATATTTCCTAGTCAGAGTGACCTGGGATTCCAACCATGTTGACAACACAGAGGAGACCAAGGTTTGCCATATTCCTTGCATTGTCTATCGCTAAATGATCAGGACTTTCATTTGGGGCAGGGCCTTGAGTGTCTCCCTGGGATCTGCTGGGTTCTCCTTAGGGTGAGGAGCTCGATTAGGTTCCCCACAGCACAGCCCCATGTCCCTGAGTGCCACAGCCTCGTGTTTGCTGAACACCTCCAGGGATGGGGACTCCCTGAATGCTGTGAGAGTGCCCGGGCAATGGTTTCCCCTTTAACAACAACGATGAAGATAAGAATAAGATTATGATGATAACAATAATAGGAACGATAAGGAGAGTAACAAAACCCAAGAGAAAGAAGTGATGCCCAACACAATTGCTCAGCACCTTCTGCCCAGTGCCCAGCCTGTTCCCCCAGCAGCTCCCAGCCAGCTCCCCACAGTTTCTAACTGGCCAAGGAGTTCTGTGGTGTGGACTGTCTCTTTTAGCCAGTTTGTGCCAGCAGAAGGCCTGTTAGTCACCCTTCCATGAATCCAAAAGCAGGCACAGAATTGCTGTGGCATCACTCATAAATCTTGTAAGAAGCAGCTACAGAAACAGCTTAAGAACCACTGCCAGGTCACTCATCAAACAACCACCCCAAACCCCAAATCAAAACAACCCCAAGACTTTAGGGCTGCTCCTGGTGCTGGTGTGCCCTGGAGTGGGGGTGAGGCTCTAGAGGAGCAGCAGAGAGCAGCCTGTAAATACACACTTGCAGTTTATTCCATGTTGAAGCACTTTGATTTACTCAGGAAATAAAGTATCTTCTGGTGCGCCATTCAAATGTTACATACAGATTTAATCACAAGCCCCCTGATACTCTGCTTTACTCACAAAGCTGTGCTTTTGTACTTCTCACATTCCTTTCCTTTGCCTTTTTTTTTTCTTCCTTTAAGTACCCATCAGGTTAAAATAAAAAATCAAAAAGAGAAGCCAAATACAGGGACACAAATGACATTTTTCTTTCCACAATCTTATTTTTAAGCCAAATGGCGTGATCTGGGGGCCTCACCTCCACTCCTGAGTGCTTGGGACTGCCTGTGCATTATGAGACACGCTCCATCATTGGCATATAGAACATTATTATAAAGGATTGAATACCACAAGTGACTCAACAATGTAGTAACAAAAAGGTACAGTGTCTGCTGAGGGCAAAACAAGCAGGAAGGGAACAGAAGCAAGGACCTGGATTCACTTTAGGAGAAGAATGGGGTCCCCTGAAAGCAATAAAACTTACGGAAAGGAGCAAAGGGAAAAGGGGTGGAGGGAAGAGAAGGTTGAAACAAAGACCTAAAAAGTTCACACCTTTATACAGATACTGATCTGAAGCACCAAAGCTTTGCCAGGATTGAACTTCTGAACTTTCAGAGGTACCAAATGAATCATTCACTTCCCCTGACTCCAACCATGTTCCCACATTCCCCCCTCCTCCTCCTCCCCGGTCCTTGCTCACTGATTACTTCCCAAAACAAGTTTATCAGTGCCCAGATAAGGGAGCTGTGATTCAGCCTCCCTCCTTCCTGCAGGTCTCCAGGAGTCAGCCTGCAGAGACCCTGGAGCACGTGGGTGGCACAGAAGGAAAAGCAGGTGCAGCAGCTGAGCTCAAATCTGTTCAGCCCTCGCTGCTCCAGCAGGTGCAGAGTGCACTGACTGAGCTGTTGCTCCTGGAAACATACTTCTTATATACATACACACATATATATATACACACACCTGTTGTAAAAGCCAGTGGGATAAGGGATGCAGAAGACACAGGATCAGGAAAAGTTGTCATTTGTGTTTAGTACAATGCTGAGACTGAGAAATGCATTTTCTCAACTATTTTCTAATACAGAATCATTAAACAGTTTGGGTTGGAAGGGACCTTAAGGATCATCACATTCCACCCCCTGCCATGGGCAGGGACACCTCCCACCAGCCCAGGTTGCTCCAAGCCCCATCCAACCTGGCCTTGGACACTCCCAGGGTTCCAGGGGCAGCCACAGCTTCTCTGCCCAACCTGTGCCAGGGCCTGCCCACCCTCCCAGCCAGCAATTCCTTCCCAATATCCCATCCAGCCCTGCCCTCTGGCTGTGGGAAGCCATTCCCCTTGTCCTGGCACTGTGTGCTCTTACAAATCGATCGAGGTGTTCCTCACCTTCAGCTGTCCTGGGTGAGCTGGAGATGAGCTTTGATGCAAGACCACAGCCATCCTGTGAAAAGTGAACAGTAAATTATTATAGCAAAGGCATTGCAGGGACAAAATACTGTGTTGGCAATAAATACAAGGAAAAAAAAACCCTTCAGAGCAGCCACCAAACTTCGGGCTGTGATGGTTTAAGTCTCTCCTCTGGCTTCCCTGGAACCAGGATAGACCCCATCACAAACCCCTCTAAGTGCAGGACAGAGGGAAAAGCCACGGTGGAATCCTCCACGCTGGCCAAGGTCCTGGATAGAAGACGGCCACGCCACAGAGCCAGGTTCAAGGTATGAAGAAAAGGCAAGCATTTCAAACTTTGCTCATATATATTCTTCAAGTGGTGTTTAATACCTCTGCCTTTGTTTGTTTTGACAATGGATCTTATCTTTTGGTAAGGGCTGTGTTCGGGGCTATTATTACCCTCTATAAAAGCCTCATAGTCTTTCTTTCCACTTGTTCAGCACACCAGAGTGGCACAGCAAATTTAATCGAAGAACGCAGCTCCAGGGAGAGCCTTTGGAGACTCTCCCCTTTTTCATAATGCTGTTATCTCCCCTTCCTTGTGTTGGGGATGCATAAAAATCACAAAAAAGTCATTCTGACTATATTCTTCCTGATAATTATTGTCAGACTCCGAGATAAGTACCCTACGTGATGTAATGTGTGTCAGAGCCGGCTCTCTGAATGCAAATCCTGCAACACTTAGAGGCCAAACAATGGTCGCCCTAAACACCAGGGCCTGGTATTTTGCCACAGACAAGAGAGAGCTTTGATTTTTTGTGTTTTGATAAGGCACAATCTGGGTGCCTTTATCTCAGCTGTTATATTTAAAGATGACATTCTAGCCTTGCAGCCTCGCCTATTGTCTTGACCCTGATTATCTCCAAATGTTGTTGTTTAGTCAAACTCACCGGTTTAATGAAAGGCCTGCTCCCAATTTAAGGCAAATTATTTAAATGCAGAGTATCCTATACACTGTGGTTTCGAGGAGAACTAGGCGGTTAATCAAAAGTTAATTGTATAATTCTCATGCAGATTAGGGCCTCTTGCAAATGAATCCCAGGTTGTGATTATTAAAAAAAGGGAAAGTGCCGGAGTAATGCACAAGGGTCTTCAGCCTGGTAAACAATCAGCTAAGGTTTAATTTGTGGTAAACAAAGTGCTGATACACCAGGGGTCTCCAAAGGAGACAAAAAGGTGAAAATAAATTAAAAAACAACATACAGATATGATCTTTTTGTTTTTAGGCATCTCTCAAAAACACAGGCTAAATGAATAAAAAGTAAGCCATTAATATTTACTGGCAGCATCCTGGCAATTTGCAAATGAGGGCAGTTCTATAATTATCCTGCAGCCCTTGGACAGGGATCCTGCTCGGGCAAAGTCGCTGCTGCCACCTCCAAAATCCACCTATGCGCTGCTCCCGTGGAAAATAAATGGCTCTAATGAACTCTTGGATTCATCACAGACTGCTCCTCTACATGTCAATAAAAACTTTGGCAGAAAAGGGCATGAGGGGTAAGTTTGAAGGTTCTACGCGTGCTTTGGGGTTATCTGAGCAAAGGAGTAAACCAGTAGTGGTGCTCTCCATGCCAAGAAAGGCATCGCTCAGTTAAAATAAGTGAAATAAAGAGGTGCTGCTCCTCTGGAGCTCATCAGGAACACTGTTTGATCCCAGGAACTTAACATGGAAAAGGAGCACCTGGGTTTTAGCCAACAACCTGGGAAACTGGGTTTTCTTGCCTGAGTAACAGCTCAATAATTCTGTATATTTACTGACCCAGATTTTGGGCAGGATGGCAAATTGTTAGGAGTGACTAAAGCCAACTCTCTTGCAACTCAAGGGGTCCTAAGTGAGACCCTTGGAGCTCTCCTGGACCGCAGTGGGATGTGACAGCATCTCGCTCCGAGCTGGACACCTCAGAGACGGCAAAGAGGTGTTGTCCAAGTCAGTCTTTAAAGCCTTTTAGATAGAAATGGTGAAAATGAGACCATCTGAGATGTTCTCCCCAGTTGTAGCTACTTCTGATGAAAAGTAGAAGTGACATGAACACAGTTAGTGGAAGGTCATATGTGACTGCAGAGCTCTCTGCTCTCAGGTGGGATATGGGATCAAACATTCCTGTCTGTCTGCCCAGGATAAATCTATTATCAGCTTATTTATTTACTGACGACAACATGCTTGGTCCTGTAGGAAACAAATAAAGAACCCAAATCCTGAGAGCAAGAAACAAGCTCCATCCTGGGACCTGGGTGCTTGGTACTCACCTTCTTGCTTTCACTTCCCAGAGGGAATCTGAACCATAATATTTTCTGCCATGAGGAGATTCATCCTTTAAATTAAGAACATGGAGCTGCTGGAGCAAGTCAAGAAGAGGGCACAAAGATGATCCAAGGGCTGGAGCCCCTTTGCTCTGAAGCCAGGCTGGGAGAGCTGGGGGGGCTCACCTGGAGAAGGGAAGGCTCCAGGGAGAGCTGAGAGCCCCTTGAAGNCACAAAAAAGTCATTCTGACTATATTCTTCCTGATAATTATTGTCAGACTCCGAGATAAGTACCCTACGTGATGTAATGTGTGTCAGAGCCGGCTCTCTGAATGCAAATCCTGCAACACTTAGAGGCCAAACAATGGTCGCCCTAAACACCAGGGCCTGGTATTTTGCCACAGACAAGAGAGAGCTTTGATTTTTTGTGTTTTGATAAGGCACAATCTGGGTGCCTTTATCTCAGCTGTTATATTTAAAGATGACATTCTAGCCTTGCAGCCTCGCCTATTGTCTTGACCCTGATTATCTCCAAATGTTGTTGTTTAGTCAAACTCACCGGTTTAATGAAAGGCCTGCTCCCAATTTAAGGCAAATTATTTAAATGCAGAGTATCCTATACACTGTGGTTTCGAGGAGAACTAGGCGGTTAATCAAAAGTTAATTGTATAATTCTCATGCAGATTAGGGCCTCTTGCAAATGAATCCCAGGTTGTGATTATTAAAAAAAGGGAAAGTGCCGGAGTAATGCACAAGGGTCTTCAGCCTGGTAAACAATCAGCTAAGGTTTAATTTGTGGTAAACAAAGTGCTGATACACCAGGGGTCTCCAAAGGAGACAAAAAGGTGAAAATAAATTAAAAAACAACATACAGATATGATCTTTTTGTTTTTAGGCATCTCTCAAAAACACAGGCTAAATGAATAAAAAGTAAGCCATTAATATTTACTGGCAGCATCCTGGCAATTTGCAAATGAGGGCAGTTCTATAATTATCCTGCAGCCCTTGGACAGGGATCCTGCTCGGGCAAAGTCGCTGCCGCCACCTCCAAAATCCACCTATGCGCTGCTCCCATGGAAAATAAATGGCTCTAATGAACTCTTGGATTCATCACAGACTGCTCCTCTACATGTCAATAAAAACTTTGGCAGAAAAGGGCATGAGGGGTAAGTTTGAAGGTTCTACGCGTGCTTTGGGGTTATCTGAGCAAAGGAGTAAACCAGTAGTGGTGCTCTCCATGCCAAGAAAGGCATCGCTCAGTTAAAATAAGTGAAATAAAGAGGTGCTGCTCCTCTGGAGCTCATCAGGAACACTGTTTGATCCCAGGAACTTAACATGGAAAAGGAGCACCTGGGTTTTAGCCAACAACCTGGGAAACTGGGTTTTCTTGCCTGAGTAACAGCTCAATAATTCTGTATATTTACTGACCCAGATTTTGGGCAGGATGGCAAATTGTTAGGAGTGACTAAAGCCAACTCTCTTGCAACTCAAGGGGTCCTAAGTGAGACCCTTGGAGCTCTCCTGGACCGCAGTGGGATGTGACAGCATCTCGCTCCGAGCTGGACACCTCAGAGACGGCAAAGAGGTGTTGTCCAAGTCAGTCTTTAAAGCCTTTTAGATAGAAATGGTGAAAATGAGACCATCTGAGATGTTCTCCCCAGTTGTAGCTACTTCTGATGAAAAGTAGAAGTGACATGAACACAGTTAGTGGAAGGTCATATGTGACTGCAGAGCTCTCTGCTCTCAGGTGGGATATGGGATCAAACATTCCTGTCTGTCTGCCCAGGATAAATCTATTATCAGCTTATTTATTTACTGACGACAACATGCTTGGTCCTGTAGGAAACAAATAAAGAACCCAAATCCTGAGAGCAAGAAACAAGCTCCATCCTGGGACCTGGGTGCTTGGTACTCACCTTCTTGCTTTCACTTCCCAGAGGGAATCTGAACCATAATATTTTCTGCCATGAGGAGATTCATCCTTTAAATTAAGAACATGGAGCTGCTGGAGCAAGTCAAGAAGAGGGCACAAAGATGATCCAAGGGCTGGAGCCCCTTTGCTCTGAAGCCAGGCTGGGAGAGCTGGGGGGGCTCACCTGGAGAAGGGAAGGCTCCAGGGAGAGCTGAGAGCCCCTTGAAGTGCCTAAAGGGGCTCCAGGAGAGCTGGAGAGGGACTGGGGACAAGGCATGGAGGGACAGGACACAGGGAATGGCTTCAAAATTACTCTGGGCAAGGTTAGATGGGATATTGAGAAGGAATCCTTCCCTGTGAGGGTGGGCAGGCCCTGGCACAGGTTGGGCAGAGAAGCTGTGGCTGCCCCTGGATCCCTGGGAGTGTCCAAGGCCAGGCTGGAGCAACTTGGGCTGGTGGAAGGTGTCCATTTTTTACATGGATTATTGATATTTATATAAAACATGACCACCAGTGACTCCAAGCCTCCTCCAATGAAAGCCTTTACCTGGAGGTCAAGGAAATGCTATTTGACATGAATTAGTAATGAAGTGCACACATACTCATCTGCTATTGCTAAGAATGAACATCCTTGTCTCTAAAGGCAGGTGGTGATTTGTTGTGGGGGGTTTTTTTCACTTCCATGATTATTCTTACTTAGAACTTTTTATATCAAATGAAAAGGAGAGAAAATGTTGCCTTTGAAATAAAAGCCTAGGAACTATTAATTTTGACTAGCTGATACTTTTGTTGCGTTTTTGCATTATTATTATTATTGTTGTTGTTGTTATTGTTGTTTTCCGTGTTCCTAAGAGCAGAAGTCAGTGAATTTCCCTGCCCAGGTTGAACCCCTGGAGCGCTGAGAGCAGCTCCTGGGGCAGCAGCAGCAGGAAGGAGCCCCGGGGTCGTGCCAGGGGGAACTTTTAAAGGATCAGGGAATCTACATCCCATTTATACACCACTCACTGCTCCACACTGTCTGCACAGTTTGTAATTATTGCTGCTTCTTCCAGAGGAGACCTTCAAGCAGCACTGCCCAGGGTGCAGGTGAGGGCAGAGTTGACTTTCCACTTATCTCCATGAGGCCACAGCAGATACCTGACAAATGTTACATCACAGGAAGGCTTTGGAAACTAAATTGTTCAGGAATATGCATTTTCGATCAAAACACAAGGGAGGCTTTAAAAATTTACTGGGCATAAATAAAATATTTGATCTTTCCAGTTCTTATTTTCCAAACCCTCACAGACACCTCATACTAATACTGACATTAAACTTCAACATTGATGTAGGAATGATAAAACAGAACTGCACAGTATAAATACTTCAACAGGATGCAGGAGGAGGTTTCCACAAAAGTAAGGGTCTTCCAAGAGGTTCTTGGGATCACTTCTCCACCAGTGCAGTACACGAGTGCATGGGAGGTTATTCCACCCCCGAGGAGGTGCCTGCAGCCCTGGGGAGAAGTTACAGGAGCCAGGTGAGCTCCCTGNGCTCCAACATCTCCACACCCTTCCTATGTCAGGGGTCTGTGCCTCAGCCTGTCCCTCTGAGCATCCTCATGACCTGCCCAGCAAAGAACAGCCTGGCAGAAGCACAGATAAGCCCAAAGCAACAAAAGCCACATCTAGGGCCCAACCTCAGCCCTTTGGGCACAGTTTGCAGAAGCCACCAAGAATCAAGACTGCTCTGCCTTGCCACAGCCTTTGTGCTGCTCTGCCCTTTCCAGCTGGAGAGTCGCTCCAAGGGATCCCTGGGAAAGGCTGCACCTTCTCCTCAGTGTCAGTACACACCACAGGGCCTGGGAGCACAAAAACAGCATCACCTCACCGGGGGACGTCCCTGCTGGGATCCAGCCATCGTGTCCTTACTCATCAGCTGAGCTGGAAACCCACAGAAAGCCACAATTCTTCCTAAAACACACTATTTGCCTTCTTAGCACCACAAGTGAAACCACAGTGTCCATGGCACGGCAAGAGCATGACGTGCTTTGTGAAGTTTCTTTAAAAAAATCCAACTACTAAGGAGCCCAGTTATTTACATTTAAGCATGTTCTATTTTGTTGCAGAGGAAAAAGCGAGTGACCAGAGCCGACATCAAAAAAATAGCATCTCATCCTCTTTAAAAATAGAAAAGAATAAAAGAATATGATGGCCCCAAATGGAGATAACTGAGCCAAGAGGCCACCTGGAGACCATGGGCCAGCCTCCCAAGATCACGTTGTGCAGAGCACAGCAGCACAGGGGGAGAGTGTGGGCTGAGCTGCAGGTGGGCTTGGACCACCCTCTGCAGACCTGTGGTCTCACCAGGGGCTCAGCAGCTCCTGCCTTGAGTTTAACTGGTGGACTTTCCTTCTGCTTGACCCTAGCTGATGCCCAAAGCAATGTCCTTACTCACAGGACTCCTAATTCAACCAAAGGACCTGACGGCTACAGATACCAGGGAAATAATCCCAGGAAATCTGATTTTCACATGAAGAACCCCTTACCTGGGAAGATTTTTTACTAATGCTTTGATGAAGGGGATAGGAGCTGAAATAATAACAAAACCAGCTGCAAAATGATCTGGAGCAAACTCTCCGTGGCTTCTTTGGAATTCTTCATGGAATTAGCAGCATTACATGGAAACAAGTGTGAGCTCTAGGATATGGTTAGTGAGGAGTGGGAGGTGGCGAAAAAAAAAAGCTAAAGATAAAAAAAAGAATAATAAAAATAAAACCTAAGAAGCACATGGCAAAACTAGAAATCACAACTCTTGCCCTAACAGATGCTTTAGGATAATTTTTAAATCTTTGAAGCCAATTTGGGATTTTTGCAATCTGTGGTTCCATAAACAGGAGATCGCATACAAACCTGATGGGTTTGACATGAATTTCAGGTTGGTTTTGTTTGTATCTGGGCATCACTGGGAGCTGATTGAACCAGTCAAAATCACTGTTATTTCAACTAAGGAATAACTTCCTTACCTGGAAATTAAGAGCTGGACAAATGAGGAAATGCTAAGCACACCCTCAATGTGAGTTTGGCCTATCAATGGAGAAGTGAGATCATTTTCATGGTTTTATATTTATGTCAGGCTTTAAGGCACTGAGGTCACCTCTGCACATTCCCCTGCTCTCAGCCTAAGTGCAGAAAACATGCCGAGGCAATAATTGGGTGATTTACACTCCCCATGAATCAGTCACACAAAGTCAGTGGCTGCATTTGTGAATGTCAAGACTGTAGAAAAACTTGGACAGCAAATATAAATTATAATTACAAAGCATGCAATTACAAACATCTTGAAGAAGACCCTGCTTTGAGCTGTGCTTTATCTCTCCCATCTATTTGCTATCAGATCTTTCTGCCATCACAACAAAACTCGAAATACCTCTAAGCTGATACAAACTGAACCTGGCTGTGCAGCCTCACATACACCACAACCTACAGAGCAGTCATATTTCATCTTGAATTCATTTAAAACCAAGTGACTGCATGACATCACTCTGACATTTCCTAAGATAGCAACAGCCAGCTGATGTCACACACATTCTGAGTAAATACATCAGAACGTATTAGCTCATATTTTTATCTGGACAGCTATCAAATTAAGTCAACAGAAAACAAACTGGGCTGAAAGCAAACATTTCCATTTTTACAGTCAGTCTTGAAAGGGACAGAACAAATTATTTATTACACTGCAATTTTTACATGCAGGCAAGACCTTTCTCTTTAGACTTCAGGAAAAAGGAAACAAGGAATGTATTAAAAGCAAGCTTATTTTCAAGTCTGCACAGTTCCAATCTCAAAGGTGCACAAGCCAGCATTCCCAGCAGACCACGATTCATAAGTCTGCCCAGAAATGGGCTAAGTACCACTTGATGTTTTACTGTGAGTATTGTGAGAACTTGGGAAAAACACTGAATACTTTTCTTGGTGGCTGTTTTCCCAGAGACAGAAGAAGTGTCTCTCCTCCCATCCCACTGGGAAGCACACACACAAACACCGGCACATTTGCGCTTTGCATTTCACCCAAGCCTAAAAGGCAAGTGGCAGTGCCTTTGCAAGCCTAGAGAGGCTCCTTCAGAAGAGTCTGAGCCTCTGTCACACAGCTGGCTATGCCTCTAAATAAGAAATTGCACGTTTTCCACAGTACTGGCACATCTGGAGCATCCCCAGGCTCTGTCAGGCCACACTGTGACCTCAGAAATCCCTTTTTTCCCCCCATATATTTTCCCATCCTTACCCTTCTTCCATGCCAGATCATTTCACGTAGATTTGAGTTTCAGACTGATGATTTCAGTCTGGTTTTCCTGTGTGCTATAACCCCCTGGGAAGCAGCAGTGTCTTTGCCAGTGAACTTGGTCGCACTTTCACTTCATAACAAACCTGCTTTGCCAGTGCCCATAAGTGATGCTTTGATTGTCCTAAAACACTCACTCGTGACACCAACACACATCAAACAAGTTTTCCTACTAATTTTGAATTAGTAAGTGGAATAGATAATAATAAAGAATAGAATAAATACAAATACAATAGAATTGATAAATTCTGTCCATGGGATATGATTTACTTTGTGCGCCACCCTGGAAACTCCCAGATGGGGAGACTGAAAGAATGTGGGATGACACGGAAGAATATATCCACCTATTAGGGACGCCAATGCCGTTGCCACCTTCTAGAATTCCTGATGTAAAACAGTGCCTTGTGCCAACAGTGGCACTTAGAGGGGTTGGCAGGGGATGGCAAATTCAGAAAAAAAAGAGGCATCATTAAAAGGACTCATTTGCCTTATAATTCACCAGAGTGACCAGTAAAAAGGGAGACTGGGCAGAGGTGTTTTACAGCTGATAACCAACAATTAAGTGATAACACGGCACCTTTAACTGCTGTGGTTCCAAACATTGCCCAGGCAGTGATGCTGATACAGGGGCTGCTCACGCTTGGGTGGCTGTCCCTGATGTCAAGGACAATATTTCACAACTCCTGGACTTAAACAGGATAAAGCACAGTCTGCCTTTCTGTGGGGAGGGATCCAATTCACCCTTAACAGGCTCCCTCGGGGGTACAAACATTCACCCACATGGGATGCAACTGCTGGATTGTTACAGTCTCACTCCAGCCAGATGTGGAACTGCATCGATGGATGGGGGGTATCCCAGCTGGAGGAGATTGCCCTGGAAAGCAGGGGCAGCAGCAGCACTTTGGGAAGCATCACATGAAGCAGAGGAACCTGAAAAACGCCAAGGACCACCTAAAGAAGTGGGATCTCTGGGTAGTTGGTGCACAGCAGGCAGAGAGGGAGGCCCTGCTGACACTGAGGGAGACAGAACAAATAAAGGTGCCCCAACCTAAAGTGAATGGGAACTTCAGTGTATTGCAGAAAACATGTGCCTGGATTGCCCATCATTTCTCACCCACTGTACTCACCTTTACAACAGGGAAAACAGTGGAAATCAGAACACAAGGAGTGAAAGCCCTGACACTGGATTTAAAACCATCTCAGTCATGGGCACCAGTGCACCCCCAGGAACCCATCAGGGCAGAACTGGGCTCTGTGGGGCATGGTACCTACTGGAGCCTGTCTCAGACTGGCCCTGACAGACCAAAGGATTTAGCATTTAGCTGAGCTGCATTGAAAGAGACAGAACAGATATTCTGAGCGGGACGCTGGACTTTCCAGAGCATTCTTTTCCTCTTGGATTGCTCTTTGGAGCAAAAAAACAATTAAAACAGGTTTTTAAAACACACACTTGGTACAGACACTCACGGCAAACAACCGCGTTTGAATGTTTACAGAAATGGAGCTTGTAGGCAAAGTAAATTAATGAAAAAATAAGTTCTGGCCACAGAAAGTACCACATTTTGGGCTTTTGAACAAAGTGCACCTCACTAGAGGTTTAATGTGTGCCCAGAATCAGTGACAGACTGGGCTGGAGCAGACACAGTTTGTTGTGTCACCACATATTTTGGGCAGACTTTACTCTGAGGAGTGTTGTGAACTGTGTACATTAAACTCATCATATCTTTGATAAAACATGGTAACTCCCTATTCACAGCAGCCACTTTTCCAAACTGTGGCTTGGCTGATTTTTTTGGAATAGTGAAGGATGCACAGTCTGCACCACAGACTGACCATACCCCAGATGATTGCTGTGGTGGGCTGACCCTGGCTGGTGCCCACCAAAGCTGCTCCACACTACCCTCTTCAGCTGGACAGGGCAAAGAATATAGAAAAAAGGCTCCTGGGTGGAGGTAAAGGCAGGGAGAGCCCACTCACCAGTCACCATCATGAGCAGAACAGGCTCAGCTGGGGGAAATCCATTTCATTTATCACCAACCTAATCAGAGCAGGATAAGGAGAAATAAAAAGCAAATCTTAAAACACCTTCTCTCCCCACTGTTTTTTCTGGGCTCACTTTCACTGCCCCTTTTCTCTCCCTGCCCACCCACAGCAGTGCAGGGGGTTGGGGAAGAGGGGCTGTGCCCAGTTCATGGCACATCTCTGCTGCTCCTTCCTTCTCAGGGGGAGGACTGCTCACCCCCTTCCCCTGCTCCAGAGGGGTCCCTTCCGCAGGGAACAGTCCCTCAGAACAGGCTGTTCCAGCTGGGTCACCCATGGGGTCACAAGTCCTACCAGCAAAGCTGCTCCAGCGTGGGCTCCTCTCTCCATGTGGACACAACTCCTGCCAGGACCCTGCGCCAGGGTGGGCTTCCCATGGGGTCACAGCCTCCTTTGGGCACCCCCTGCTTTGGTGTGGGGTCCTGCAGGTGGGTCTCTGATCCATCATGGACCTCCATGGGCTGCAGGGGCACATCAGCTCTGGTACCTGGAGCACCTCCTGCCCCTCCTCGTGCACTGCCCTGTGGTTGCTGGGCTGTTCCCCTCCCACATTCTCACTCCTCTGTCCAGCTGCAGTTGTGCAGGGGTTTTTGTTCTCTTCTGAAACCTGTCACCCCAGAGGTGCTGCCACCATCCCTGGTGGGCTCAGCCTTGGCTGGTGGCAGGTCCATCCTGGAGCTGCTGGCATTGGCTCTGTGGGGAATGGGGGAAGTTCCAGCAGCTGCTCGCAGAATCCACTCCTGAAGTTCTCCTGCTACCAAAATCTGGCCACACAAACCCAGTGCAGTGTGGAGAGTAAATTCTTTAGAAATGGCTGAGCCACGTGATTCATTCCTTCAGCACTGAAGGAAGGCTAAGGAAGGGAGCCCCACCACAGGGATATCCCCGGTCTTGGCTGACTCTTCTTTCTGAGCTTCAGGAGTGGAGTTCGGGGGGTGATATCTGCCTGTAGCGCTGCCATGGCACTTTGGAAAAGAATGGAAGGATGGCAAGCTGATTGCCCAAGAAATGTGTCCCTTTTTGGGTCACTACTGTCCGGAGCTGGGTCATCAAAGCGACACGGCCCAAGACTGGTGTGGGTCTCCCAGCAGTCCTGGAGATTGGAAGAACTGGAGAGAAGATGTAAAGCAATGCCAGGGCCTAAGACAAGGGAAAACACTTGGCAGCAAGCCTGGACTTGCTTTCTCCGTGGAGAAGATCTGCTGGCATTTGCACTGGGAAGTGATGAACAAAAGGTTCTGCTTCTGCAGCACTTCCAGGACAGAGGGATGGAGAAACCACCCTAAGGAAAAGACTTCCAGTGGGGAGTGTTCTGGAGATCTAGAAAGGATATATGAAACTGGATATACCAAATCCACAGACAATCACGTTCTGGAATCAAAGGGACAACTGTGTTCCTTCCTTTCCTCCTCACTGCCTTGGTGTGTAAGTGAAAGCACCTGCAGCCCCTGATCCCACAGACAGATCGTGCCTGCGGAATTCTTCCAGCCCTGGGAACTGGGCAAGACAACAGCAGGGAACTAACCTGAGCAGAAGTTGGGAATTTCCAGGTGAGATGTGTGTTCTGAGAGGCACAGCTGGCAGAAAACATTCATTACCTTCGTTCAAGGACACTGCATTTTACCAGAAAGAAATGACAGGGCAGGGAAAAAAAAAAGTCCATATTGTTCAGAGGCTGATCCCAGGGAGACAGGGACTTGGGAAGAAGGGAAAGGAGCTGGAAGGGTTTGACTGTTTTTAATCTATTTGGATTTTATTAATGTGCCAGTGCCTGGAACAACCAAGGGCTCCTTGGCCAAGAGAGAAAGGAGAAAGTCTCTAAAAAAAAATCGTATCCTACAACTTTGTAAGAAGATTAAAAGCCCTGTAACAAATACCCCGCTCACATTTAACTACTTCACCTTTCCTGAAGCCAAACCCATCATTACGTCGCTTACACCGGCAGAATCGTATCCATGTAGTTCATGCTGAATTCCTGAATCTTCCCTCCTATTACTCTTTAAAAAGTATTTCTCTGTGCATGGAAGGAGTTTGTTTTCCCTGCCAAGAGCCAACAGTTGTAGCTGAGGGGGAAGCCTGTTCCCTGTGCTCTCTCCAGAAATCCCAGATCCAGGGACATACAGTTTTAATAAGTGTACCTTAAAAAGTGAAATAAGAGCATCTCAGTATTTCAAAAGCACAATTATTTTTCTTTAACTAAATCATTAATTGTTAATTATTAGAATTATTCTTAAAGGTTTGATTCTATTTCTGCCTAAAGCAAGTACCCGCTTTGCTGGGTGTCTCCCGGCATTGAATGGACGTGGAGTTAAGGGGGGAATGTCAGGAGAACAGGAACAGAACCTAAAAAAGTGGCTACAGGGTGATGTCTGTGTGGGTTTTCTTTTGAATCTGAGGGTGCCACTTCAATGCCATATTTTCTTTCCAAGGGTTTTCACTAGGATCAGAAAATAAGAATTTTTTTCCACTTCTCCCTTGCATTTTCAGCCTTCTTCCAAAAAAATATTCACTTACCTTCCTTAACATGGCTGTTTGCTACTCTGAAAGGCATCTATGCAAACAGTTCAAAGCAAGCCACGACTCTTCATAGTGGAAAATAAAATAATTTAAAAAAAATAAAAAATAAAACAAAATAAAAGTAAAATGAAATAAAGTACAATAAAGTAAAACAAAGTAAAATAAAATGAAGTAAAATGAAGCAAAATAGAATAAAATAAAATGAAGTAAAATGAAACAAAATTAAAAATTAAAGTAAAATAAAAATATTTCAATTCTGGGCAACCAGTCAATGTACAAGGAGACTGTGCAAGGTGCTGGGCACTCCACTCCCCCTGACCTCAGCGGGCCGTGGAGGTGTCAAACACCTTCTGCTCCCACACCTATTAATTATGTACCCGACAAGCATTTCCTCCAGCATAAGGACACAGGGAAGCAGGAACATGGTCCCTGATAAAATGCCAGCGCAGCCCTGCCAGGTGTTCCCCACCCTCCAGGGCAGCAGCACCTCGACCGACAGCGACAGATCTGTACTAACTCTGTTCTCCCTCTCCAGCGTGTGCCGCACACTCAAACAGGGCATGTTTTGGGTAGGGACTACCTAAAAACAACCTCTTCTTTGCTCCCAGCTGCTCACTGTCACAGCTGAGAGAGCGCATAGTGCTGGGAAAGCTCTGCCGTGCCCTTTTGGCAGCCCTGCCCTTCTGCATCCCTGCTCTGGCAGCCTTTGCCCTCTCCTGAGCAGACGCTGCCAGTCGTGCTAAATTGGGTAGTGGTTTTGGAAGTGAACAAATTGGGACTAGAAAAAGACCCCGAGCTCATTTTCAATTTTGTTCTGAGCTCCTATTTGAACTGGAGTACTTAGGAAAGCAATAAATAGGCCAGGGCCATGGGGGAACAGCACTTGATGTACATTTGGGTCAGGGGCTACCACAAGGGTTTCCTCAGAAATCCAGATGATATTCTATTAGAAAAAAAATTCCAGCCACAAAAAAGTTTCGTGTGGAGCACGGTGGCAAGTCGTGCTCGTGATTCTCCGTGAGATACAAAACAGAAGAGAATGAGATTTAGAGCAAAGTTTATTTTACCCAGTCACTCACACACTGTAAACTCACCTCCCCCTAAAGGGCTCAGCTAATATTTTAAAATAGGCATTCTACACTTTTGTGATTAATTACTGTGAGCACATCAGCTGAAGGAGGGCATACACTTGAATCTATATGTTAGCAAAATCTCTAATTTAATAGTATTAGACTTATTAGTAATATAAGTAGCATTAGATTTATTAGTACTACAATATAAGTAATATTAGACTTCTTAGTAATACAAGAGACTTGTTAGTAATAAGTCAATATCAGATCAATAGCAACATTTCAGTTTCAAAATTTAGCACTATTATATAGATCCTCAAACTATAACCAGCATTATTTATCCAAGTTTATGGTAGTCACATAATGAAGCAAACTCTCTCTGTCCTTGTCTTCGTCCTTCTGCCTTGCCCTTTTGGTGACTGACACAGAACACGCAGAGGGAAATTAGTTTGGTTTTTTAAAATGGAGACCTGATTAAAAATTTGGATTTTGGAGGGACATTTATTTATGTTGGCTCTACTTTTCTCAGGTGAAGCATTTATGTTAGAATGGGCAAGGATGAAGAAAGAGGAGAGATTTAGATGAGATATTGGGGAGAAATCCTTCCCTGGGAGGGTGTTGAGGCCCTGGCACAGGTTGGGCAGAGAAGCTGTGGCTGCCCCTGGATCCCTGGGAGTGTCCAAGGCCTCAGGGAGAGGAATCCTTCCCCTGCTCCAGCCTAGGGTCCTCCCAGAGGAGACAGTTCTCCATTAAATTTTCTAAACACGAGTCCTACAAGATATCTTGGCACATACATCATCATATCTTTATTTTAGAGGGCTTCCCTTGCACTTTTTTTAAGGAATTCTTAATGACAATGCTTAATTATTGGTACCTGGAGCACCTTTATGATCAGTCCTATCCTGCCTTTTGAAACAACAAAGAGGACACTTCGCTATTTGCAGAAGAGGATTTGATTAATGAAAACAAGAAGCAAATGTTGTTAATCTTGATTCCTTTCATTCCGTCACAGTTGGACACTTTATATCACTCTGGAGTGAAAGGAAATGATAAAATAGTTCTTCTCACAGAATGAATCATTCAAAGTAACGACAAAAACCGCAGAAAACCCAAGAAATATTTGCCCTTGTTGTTATGAAGACAAGGCCCTGCTCTTTAAAGGCCTTTCTTTAAAAATGGGACAAGAAGTTGGAAGAGCCTCAGCATCTCCTTCACTATTACTTGCTGACATTTGAAAAGTCAAAGGGATCCCAAAAAAATAAAGGCCTCCTGTCCGAAGTCCCAACTCCTGAGCCAGGTTCCCACTGTGGTTTTACCCCTGCAGGCACCCCTTTTATCTAAACAGAAACTTCCCTTACATTAAATGCAGGAGGGCCCCAGCTCATAAAGTCTAAGATGTTTGTTACTGATGGGTTTCATTCTGCCCGTCCCGGGGAAATGAGACTTTGGGAGGTTATGACTATTTCTACTTTTATACAGAAAGCATCCAGTGAGAAATCACAGAATCCCAGAATGGTCTGGGTTGGAAGGGACTTCAAACTCATCCCATTCCAACCTGCCATGAGCAGGGACACCTTCCACTGTCCCAGGATTCTCCAAGCCCCGTCCAACCTGGCCTGAGTAACTCCTAATCAATCTGAACATGGACATTTATTTGCTTGGAACTATTTTATTTGAAATCAGCTGCTGTGATGGCAAACACCACAACTGCATCTGCAGGGGCCTGTTCTCAGTGCACTTGTGTGACCGAGGTCACGTCAGGATTCAAATAAATTTCATTCTTTCAGTTGTACAAACCCCTGCCCAGAGAACCTGCACATAAATATTGCTGCCCACTGCACGTCTCAGTGACTCAGGCAGAATTAAATCTCATGATTTCTCACAACAAGCTCTAATAAAGGCCAGTAAACCAGCATAATAACAAATCTGTGCAAAATAGATGTGTAAGATTGGAAAAGACTTTTAAGATCATCAGGTCCAACCATCAACCCCTTGAAACAGTTACTGAGATAAGACTTTTCTGTCTTTATTCCCTAAGGCCAACATGTTTCCTTTTTCCTTCCTGCTTCTCCCAAGGGAATTGGTCTTTGGAAAACATTAAAAAAGGACCTAGGAAAAGGGTGTTGCTTTCAGGGAGAGATTGCAAAGTTCTCAACACCTGGACTCAGGTGACTTTTCTTTATTCCTGCATCACCTGGGTCACCTTGTCCTGTACGTACAGGTATGAGAGCAAGACAAAGACAATAAACCCCCAAATAAACCCAAGCTTTTGGGTCTGAATTTACCAGGGACAGTGGGATGGGGGGCCAGGAGGGACAGCCTGGGAAGGGGAACAAAGCAACCCCAGCCAGTGCTTTTTCACCCAGTAGCAACGTTGAACCCAGTGTTTCAAAAGATGATGCTCACAAATAGGGTGAAGCCATGTATTCAATTTTACTCAACTACTGGTGTGAAATTTTAATCAAAAAACTAGAGAGCTCATTCAAAAAAGAAATTAGTGAAAAAAAAAAAAACTTTGGTCGTCTCTCATCAGTGAAAACTGATTCAGTTATGCAAATTACTGCTATGAATATTAAACCACTGATGAAAGGTTTTTAATGAAGGGATCTTTTGTTTTGGAAATGCAAGGGTATATGCTTTAATTTCTTGCTAATTTACTGTTCTTTGATAATGTTCGCATTTTCCCCAAAGTGACTTCACTGATGGGTTTAATACTGTGAATAGAACTACAGGCCAACAATACTGGTTTTGACAAGCCTTCCCCTGTGTAACTATAGATCATGATTTGCAGCCCCTTATGCACAATTCTATTAGGGTGAATTTTGTCTACAGGGCTTTCCATGAAATGAATTCTCATTTTAATGTTAGCCTCCTGCAGTTTTTAATTTTTAATCTGTAATATGAAATTGCAAATTTTACAAACATCATTTGAAAAAGCCACTAGGACAGAACCGAATGCCAAAGTTTACATATTGCCTAATTAGACTGTTATGAGAAGCAGCTTATCAATGTCAAGCCAAAGATCATCAAAAAATCCAATTACTAATTTGAAAAACACATATATTTATAGGTTCATTTTGTTTAATTTGCATCCGATTAGCTTAATAATTGTTTAAAAATTGTATTAAGGTTAATAATTTGGGCTCAGTTTGCAACACACCTGGGCTGCAAGTGGCTCAGCAAATCAGTGGGCAACCCCAGCAAAAATAAAACTCCCTGCTAATCTTTTCCATCAGAAAGCACAGAGAGCTCATCACTCAAATGACAAGACAATTTTAACCAGGAAAAGGTGTTAAACCCACTCTCTGCTGGCTCTCCTTCCAGCTCCACCACTGGTCAGGCACGAAGGAGGAAGGACTGGGCTGGGGGGCTCTCCCAAACCTTCTGGGGGGATGCACCTCCGTGTGCTCTGTCCTGTCACAGCAGCCACCAGCAGCTCTGGGACCCCAGCACAGGGTCTGGACTTTTAGAAGTTGGCATTAAAGGGGACAACGGTGCGCAAGGCAAAGGGTGGCTTCTTCTCTTTATGGTCAATTTAAGTGGAACCTCAAAGTCGATTTTTACGGGTACGCAATGAATAGCTCTGTGGCTGGACTCAAAGGTCTTTCCCTACCTAAATGATTCTATAATTCATGGAATAGGTGCCACATCTGCCATCAGTTAACAAGTTTGGAAAGGTTCATCGCTCTCCCATTCCTCAGGACATTGCCCTGGCGGGGTCTGTGGTGGCAGCCCTTGCCAAGAGGGCACTGCTGTGCCTGTGGACAACACTGACCCTCCGGACTTGGACAAAACCAGGCTGGGAAAGGTGCCGTGGGATGTGGTGTCCACCTTTCACCAGGTGAGGAGAAGCTACCTCTGCCTTGAAACCCAAGGGCCAAAACTCTGCCTGGCCCCCCTGAGTGCAACGGGAGCCACCTTTTGCCTCGGGATGAAAAGGGTTTCCCTTTAGTTAATGGAAAGGAGTTGGCTTCCCTAGGGGGAAGGAGCGCACAAAGCCAGGCTGGAGCGCCCTGGAGGAGCTGCTGTGTCTCCGCTGACTACACAGGGACCTTGGGAGGCAAAAATCCCTGGGTGATGAAATTAGTTCTGCTGCCTGTCCCTAATTGGCAGGAGGGACACCCACTAATGAGCAGTGTACAGTGCAACACAGCGAGGCAAGGCTGCCAAAGGAGAAAAATTAGCTGCTGCTAATTGGTGGGCTTGGCTTTGCTGGTGTTATTCACACGGGTTTTAAGAGCAGGACTGCAAAGTAATGCCCACGCTCTAAAGACACCACAGTCTAAATTTCTATATGTATAGTGAGATCTATGTGGGTAAACCGGCAGATTTCAGTTTCAAAAGATGCTTTTTCACTTGGTCCAGCTCCCACATTAGACTGAGAAAAGCCTTGGTTTCATTTTAAACTTAGTTTCAAGCTTTGACTGAAAACATGCTCTCAGTGGGTTCAGTTAAAATGAATTTGGCCCTTAACTTGCCTCATGTACGATTTCTGATCTGGCTGACCCTCCTAGAGGGTTTTCTCATTTCCCATTATTTAAAAATAGGTCATTCAGAGTTGTGTGAACACATGCAAAATATTAATTACAAAGTTCACCCAACACAGTTTTGGCTTGCTGGTGGGATATCTTCCACCCCAAAGAAAAGCAAGGATTTATGGCAGTGTTCTGCTTCAGAGATTTACACAGTAAATGCTCTTTTAGGTGGTTAAGAAAAGCCCAGTCTTTCTTAAATTCTTAAATAGTTTAGAGTTGTCAGTAAGTTATGTTACAATATAGAAGATCCTGTATGGATCCTTGGTCAATTGTTTAAGTCTGAAGTTAAATGTTGAAAGTTAAATGCTAAGTACTTTTTTCCTTCCCTGTCTTTCTATGGCATCCCAGCCATTCGTTCCCAACTCTCACTGCAGGTCTCGTTAAAACTGTTATTTTCAGTGAAATAAAATAGGATGTTTTCCTCATTACCACTTCTGCCATCTCTCCCATAGAAGCTGTGGCTACCAGACAGCAGTTTGGGACTACAAGGGTATTATTTTAGCCACACATTATCCTGCATCCTATAGGAATTTAAAAAATCCTTCTGGGAAAAAAAAATACCACATCACTATTTGCTTAAGCTCATTAAAATAAAGAGTCCCATTTATAATACTGAAGGACCAGGTTGGGTTGTTTGTTGGGGGTTTTTTGAGCTTTCCAATACAGATGTTTTCCCAATTTTTAGTGTTAATGTCCTGCTATTTTATTTCACTTAGTGAGGACAAGCCATGATGACAGTGCTTGTCACAGCCTGACCCACCTCCTGCTCACATGAACCATAAAGACACATTAGTATCTGCCTTAATTATCACCAAAAGCTCACAGGAGACCCAACACACCTGACATTTAAATTCTAGTTGGGTTTTCGTTACCTTTTTTAGCACCACACAAGGAAAAGCTCCTTCAGGAAATGTTCCTCCAGCTTGCTGCCTCCACAAATTCCAGCCTTTGGAGCGCATGTATCTCTGGTTGCCACTCTGAGAAAATTCCCTAATTATGACTTTTAGATGACATGTAACTTTCCATCCAATTCTGACGCAGGGTGTGAGTTCCCACCTGTCTCCAGGTGGGGTTTTTTGTGGCCTCCTCTGAGTACCAGCCATAAATTATATTCTAAGGAAGGAAGCCGAAGTGGGAATCAGCGGAGACAACATCCTCCAAGATCCTCAATTACCTGCTATCTTTTAATCTTTGAGAATTGCCTCCATCAGAACTCAACCTCTGGGAAATTACTGAGCCTGGCAGTGTTTACAGCTCGGCTCCAAGGTTGGCAACCACACACACCCCATCCCTCCAAACACCCCAGGGTCACCTCACCTGAGGAAAGCCATGGAAGGAGAAAGATAAAAGGTGGAAAAGCCAAACTAGCACAAGTTTTCCTTCCACGCCCCATGTAATTAAGCAGCTGATCTCACTGTTAAAAAACTCTTTCAAGCCAAGCACTTGCAGTGCTCTGGCAGAGTATTGGATATGAAGGAGAATGACAGAACTGTGACATCGATTTCAAGGCAGGGTTGAAATATCAAAATCCAGTTTTGTCAGGATTTTTTGGAAGGTTTTTAAACCCTTCGTCACAATCAAGTTGTTTTTTCAACTTTATTTATCTAGCTTATTTTTAATAAGGGTGGAGAGTAAATTTAGAGTGCATATGTAGGTTCCCCCAGTGAACCAATGTAGATCAGTGACAACTGCCAGCCCAGGGGTGACAGTGCCCTCAAAAGGAGGATCACACCAACACTCCTGGATAAATAATGCTCCTGCTTAAATAATAAATGCCCCAGAGAGATTTAAAAGCCATGTGGATGTGGCACTTGGGGACATGGATTAGTGGTGGCCTTGGCAGTGCTGGGGAATGGTTGGACAGGATGATCTCAGAGGGCTTTTCCAATGTAAATAATCCTGTGAGTCTATATATTAAATATCATCAACAGTCAGCTCTATTTAAACAAGGTTTCAAATACTTATTTCTTCTTTATTACTCATTCAAGAGCACTTGAAAAATTACCTTTTAAATAAATTTGTAGATATAAATATATATATTTATATATCTCCCTAGCAACTTGTAAGTACAAGCACAGTGACACTCCACGAGTGTGACAAGCTCTGCTTTCTGTCTTTATGTCCCGTTCTTTTCTTTCTTTCCTTAAAGAAAGTGCCCAGATTAAAAATCAAAAAGACTGACAATAAAGACAGCATTGAACTTTCTCTACCATGTGCCCTTTTTTACCACACAACCAACAATGAAGTTGCAACACTGCAGAAATCAGGGAGATAAGGTTATCTCAAATTTTTCTAGGGAAGAAACCTCCCAGAGGAAAGAGAAGACTTGGTTTCTTTGGCTGATGCCTCAGTTAAAACGTCTTCCAGGGAAGTTCATCAACAAAACTTCTGAGAAAGATTGGCAATGTCAGTTTTTGGAGTAGAAATGCAGCTGTCAATGCAATAAATCTTTACAAAATTGAAATCAACATAAATTCGTGTTAAATATCAATGCCACACAAGAGCACTAAGGAAATCTACTCTGGCAATGTCCTGAACTGGGGGCAAAGCCATAGTCTGTGTGCCTGCAGTGCTCTCACAGCTCTGTGCAATCAAATCCATCAGCCACTTACCTTGTTCTCCTGCTGCTTCTCCTGGCTGAGAACATTTCCACAACTGATTTAACAACATCACTTCCGAAGAGACTTTCACAGATGAACAGTTTTTACTTTAGGGCCTTCCCATCCTGTCCTGTCCATCTCTTCATGGACTTGCACTGACTTTAGAGACCTCTGCTCTTCCCAGACAAGCAATGGGGAGACATTCCTTAAGGAGATTCTGCTGCCTAACTTAGAGAAGGTTGTGAATAGTGTTTCTTATTAGTCTTTAGCCCAAACCCATGGAACAGTGAGGCAGCCTGGGATAGTGGGAATAGGAGAAGCAGACAATTCCCAAAAGACAGTTTTGGCTGGAAGGAATAAAACACCAGCCATGGAGAATCCAGTCATTTAGTCTGACCTGGCCTTCTGTTACAGATTTCAGGAAAGGACCAAACACAGAAGTGACACATCAGAGTGACAGGAGAAAAAAACCCACAGCATTTATTAGCACCAGAAAAATCTCCCTCAGAGTGTCCTTGATTTCCCAGCCAAGGCACCCAGGCAGGTGCTTACAAAGATTGCTTTCCTTTTAGGGGAGATGTTGACCTTTGCTGAACTCTGAGATTTTAGAGATAAAGCTTTAGGGTTGCCATGGTTGGGAAACTTTGTTTTTTAAACAAACAAAAAAACAAACAAAACCAACAAAACAGCAAACAAACAAAACCCCTACCAAAATATATTCCACTTCTCATGCCATTTATAATGCTTGGGTCAATTTTTTTAATCCTTCCCCCCCTCATTTATTTTTTCCCCTTGTGCCACACAGATGTGATTTATGTGATTTACTCAAACTCACAGCTTCTCTTTCTTCTGAGAATGAAGTGCATAGAACACTGGTCTTCAAATCCTTATGAAAACCAAAGTATATTTCAGTTCACTGATCAAACCAGACTCACAAAACACCAGTTTAAAACCTTCTTTGCTGGACCCAAAACCAAACACACCCAACCCGGCCTTGGACACTCCCAGGGATCCAGGGGCAGCCACAGCTTCTCTGCCCAACCTGTGCCAGGGCCTGCCCACCCTCCCAACCAGGAATTCCTTCCCAATATCCCGTCCATCCCTGCCCTCTGGCAGTGGGAAGCCATTCCCTGTGTCCTGTCCCCCCATGCCTTGTCCCCAGTCCCTCTCCCGCTCTCCTGGAGCCCCTTTAGGCACTGGAAGGGGCTCCCAGGTGTCCCTGGAGCCTTCTCTTCTCCAGGTGAAACTCCCCAGCTCTCCCAGCCTGTTCTCATTGGAAAAGTGAGGACAAAAAGATGCCCTTTTGCAGGATAAAAGGAAACTGGAGAAGTTGCTCATCCTGCTGGGACTTGAAATAAATAGAGCCAACAAAATAAGCACAATTCCAAAAAACCCATGAGAGAACAGTCCAGGAGTCCCGTTTCAGGTATTGCTGTGCCAAAATGCACGAAGCTACAGTACCTTAAAGTTGGGGGAAAAAAATCACCAATCCTGCTCCTTCCAATGAAACACTTGGGGTAAAGATGTTTCCCACGTGTGGAAGCTGGAGAAGAGAATCCTCAGTCCTAAACTATTAACAGTCACCAAGAGCTGATTCAAATCACAAGAAACATTTTGGGGTTTGGTACGGGGACACGACGAACAGTCCATCCACTGGCCCTGCTACAGCCAACACATGCAGGAGGAATTAATTCATTTGGAAATGTGACTCCATCTACTGCACTTAGAAATTTCCACACTAGAATTGAGGCAGATGTAACAAAAAAAATTGTAATATGTTTTATTATTATCCTACTGTAATAGGATAAAATGCCCAAAGAATAAAAACTATGGATATGGGTACAACACATCCCATATATTAAAAAACCCAAATAAAAATCCAACATAAATTAATATACCACATCTGATGTCTGGATATGATCCAAAGCATTCCTTAGCCTACTTGGGATTTTGAAGACAAGAGTCCATAAACATGAACTCACCTAAAGAAAGGGCCATTACCCCTTATTCCCAAAAAGCTGGAAAGAACATCCAAATGTGGTGTCCAAGAAAGGAGACAGAGCTGGGGAAGGGGCTGGAGCAGCAGGAGGGGCTGAGGGAGCTGGGGGGCCTCATCCTGGAGAAAAGGAGGCTCAGGGGGGACCTTGTGGCTCTGCAAGTCCCTGCCAGGAGCAGAGGGAACGGGCTCAGGTGGGACAGGGCAGGGGCAGGTGGGAATATTCCTTCCTGGAAGGGCTGTCTAGCCCTGGCACAGCTGCCCAGGGCAGGGGGCGAGTGCCCAAAACACTTAAGGACTGAGGACATCGTGATGGTGCTGGGGAACAGCCAGACTTGACCTCAGGGATCTCTTCCAACCTTAATTATTCCATGGTTCCAACTGCCCCCCTCCTGAAACATCCATGATAACTCCTCCCAGACCACAGGCTGTTAATTCAGGTCTCAACACTGCACAGATGTTCCATGTCCAGGCAGATCTTTCTCTGCTCCTGCATTTAATAAATGAACAAGACTCCACCAGCCTCAGACGAATCGGCCATAAAAGGTCCTAAAACCCACCTCCAAACCACACCAGCCAGAGAGAAGGAACCTGTAAGAAAACAGTAGCAATCACACATTCTGATCTATTTTTAGGAACACAAAGCACACAAGTCCCAAATTGTTTACAAGTTTAATGACTTACAAATCTGCACTTTTCAGTACAATTAATTGGATTTTTAAAAAAAAAATTATCAAAATTCCTGCATAATAATTCTGCTAATACAAGTATAGTTTTTTTAAAGAATATTTACAGAACTCTAATGAAAAATAGAACTTAAGTATATGAAAATTTAAGCTTTACCTGGCAGTAATATGGCTTTGTGATTGCTGTACTAATCAACAGAGAAGGGGGATAAATACTGTTCTAACAACATGTATTTTTATGTTTGCAGCTTTACACAAGCACCTCATGGTTTAGGAACCATCACACAGACACAAAATCCTGAAAAAAATATCCAAGTTCTATGTGTAAACACATTCAGAAATACACTTTGTAAAGCAACCACTGAATTATTAAAATCTGAGTGCAAATCAATTCACATTAAAACAACCCCTGTCATTTGAAGGACTGAATTGATTTAAAAACTGGTTCTGGGACTCTTAAGACTATTTCCTTGTTCTGGTGCTGGATCTTGTCTTCCTCTCCGTGATTCCAGAGGTTTGAGCTGCCCTCACATTCTCTTTCCCAAGTTCTTCGGTTTTCTTTCTTTTTTCTCTTCCCAACGATCCATTTGCATCGTTCCCTATTTGTACACGGAAAAATTAACTGTAAATTTGTACCTTCAACCAAACATTTTACACAAAATTCCACCTTCCCTGCCGTTGTTTTTTAAAGGAAATGTCCCCCATGACAACATTCCAAAGATTACATCTATGAATCCAACAAACCAGATAGAAACCCTATCCTTCTGCACATCCAATATCCTTTAAGCTCGATCCCTGAGGATTCACAGCTATTTCTGAAAGTAGGTTAACATTAATGAGAGCACCAAATCCAATTAGCTACCATTTGAGGTAAAATTCCTTCAACTGATGTGTGAAACATCACTAAACATCACTAAAACATCACCAAACACCCAAGCAAAGTCCTGCAAAAATGAAAATACAAGTTTGGTGGCAGGAAATTCCTCAATATGGAGCTCCAAAGAGTCACTGTCATTTCTATTTCAATGCATTTATTTGGCAATATTTGCACCATGGTAGTTTTTAAGTTATATCACATTAGGCTGAAAATTCCAGGGAATAGTTGAGGTGCCAAAAGGAGCAAGGAGGCAATTGTGCTGGGCTGGTGAGAAACCTCGAGTGTTGTGTCCACTTTTGGGGCCCTCACAAGACATTGAGGGGCTGGAGCATGTCCAGAGCAGGGAAGGGGCTGGAGCACCAGGAGTGGCTGAGGGAGCTGGGATTTTGGAGGTCTTTTCCAACCTTAATGATTCTGAGCCACTGATCTATGTCAACCCCACAGAACTTTGCACATTATTGCTGTATCCACACATGACTTACCCATGCTTAGACAAGAGAAAGCAGATTGTCACTCACCTGATTTTAATTTTTTGGGTGCCAGGTCATCTGCTGGCAGCTGACACTTCCTTTTACGAGAAGTGGACGCTGCCTGGTGTGTGGGGTTCCCCTCCTTTCCTTTTCCAGACTGATCCCTGCCCTCAGAACCAGTGGATGTCACACACAAAGTCTCAGCTTCCAGAGCATCTCCATCTCCTGGCAACTCACTGTGTTTACAGAGAGAGGTAGAAGTAGCTACCTCTAACATGAGTTGTACCTTCCTCCTGTTACTCCTCACCTGCCTTGTTCTTCCCTGGCATGAATTATTTTCTGCAGGTGTAGCTTCACCTTCTCTAAGAGTCCCCTTTTGACCTCCACCTTTGGTCAGGTTGGGTTTTTCCCTCAGAGAAGTGGAAGGAGTTTCTTCAGATGTGGAACAGGTTGTTTTCTTTCTTCCCACTCTGGATGAATTTTTTGCAGATGGAGCCCCTTCCAGAAGTTCACAATGCTGCTCTTCAGGAGCTCCATTCTGACTATCCTCTGGCAAACCCTGAAGCGAGGTGGAACTGAGAGCCACTGAAGGGATTGTTTGCCTCAAGTTGTCTTTTGAAAGGTCCCCGTTTTCTTGGGAAGAATTGCCCAAAATCACCTGTTTTGCTTCCCCATAGTTATTCTTCCTACCAGTTTGTTTCCATGGGCCCTGTTCAGGACCTGTGTCTTCTGAGAGGGCAATTGCTTTCCTTCTGCCTTTTCTCCGTTGATTTTCTTTTACACATGAATCCCAAGTTTCCAAGGGAACACTTTCCTCTGCTTTGGGAGTTTCTCTCCTACCGTTATCCGCCTGCAAACTGCGTTTCCCTCTAAGAGAAACTGAATTTGTTGTGTGTGATGCCAGAACAGCTCCTTTCCTTCTGCCCCTTCCTAATGGCTTCTCCTCTGCACAGGACACTGGTTCCAAAGGCACACTTTGTTCTTCATTAGCACCCTCACCTTTAGCATCAGTCTCTAACAAGCCACCTTTCCTCTGGAGAGGAGCTGAACTTTTTGCCTCAGCTGCAAGATCAATCTTTTTCCTTTTGTCCCTTGCTGATGTACCTGCCTTTGCCTGCAAAGTTTTATTTCCCACAGCTGGATTTTCATCTTCTCTCACAGCCATCTTTCTATCAGCACCTTCCAGCAGCGCACGCCTCGTTCTGACAGAGGGAGACCTCGATGCCTGTGATGCTGCAGCCACCTCTCGCCTTCTCCCCCGCCTCGGTGGGTTGGCTTCTGCTGAGCAGGCAGTAGCTTCCAAAGCTGAATCCTGCTCCTTCACAGGAGCCTCCTCTTGACTATGATCTGCAGTTAATGTTTGTTTTTCCACAAAGGCAGGAATAGCTGTTTGTGGAATGGAGTCAACTTGCCGCCTTCTGCCCCTCTTCACTTGTGAAGAAGGATGTTCTGAATTCTCGTGTTGATTATTGCNTCAACTTGCCGCCTTCTGCCCCTCCTCACTTGTGAAGAATTCTCATGTTGATTATTGTCAGTCATTCCTTTGCCATCCCCAGGTAAACTGCTTTCTCCTTCAACCTTTTTGGAACTGGCTTCCTGAAGTTCAAAATGAACTTTTCTACCTCTCCCCCTCCTACACATCACTCCGTTTCTTTGTGCTGGATTCTCCTGCAGGATTTCAGTCTCCTTGGGTTTGAGTCTTCCCTGTTGGTTTCTCGTCCTTCTCCGATGGCCAGGAGGAGCAGGACTGTCACTGTTGGCAGCAAGCGCTGAGGTAGCAGCTGGGCTGTTCTGCTCCTTTGTGACTTGGGATGTATCCTGGACACAAACAGAGCCCAAAGAATCTTTGAGAGATTCAACCACTTCTGTTTCTGAATTAAACTTGGGAGGAATTAGTTTTGGGTTGTTCCCATCTTTGGTAAATTCACCAGCCTTTTGCTCCAAGGAGTGTGTTTTGCCTCTCCTGTTCCTGGTCCTGTTTGTTTCCTGTGCTGCACTGCTGGTTGCTTCCAAGTTCAGGGCAGTGACTGGTGTTTGGTTTGTCTCTCCAGAAGGTGACTCTACCTTTAATCTTTGAGATGCCTCTGTTGTAATTTCCTGAGCATTTTCTGTTTCAGATCCCCAAGATACTTCCACCACCTCACTTTTGGTGTGTGATTGTGCTGCAGGATCAGTCTGAGTTGACGTTTCCTCAGTTTTCTGAATGTTTTGTGTATTTTCAAGTGCAACCCCACAAGTGTCTGCTTTTACCTCAGCTGAGTGCTTTGTATATCTAGTATTTCTTAAAGACTTCGCTCTTTTCCCTGCTACCTTTACTTCAAGTTTTGTTTCATTTTCAGGTTCTTCTGCTGTGACAGCCTCAGGATCTTTGTCAGAAGTCTGTTCATCTCCTTGTCTAACCTTAGCTGCTGGGTCTCTACGAAGCCTCCTTGTTGTTCCATGAAGCTCTGCTGCAGCATCTTGTTTAACTTGGTCATTTCTAGCTCTTCTTCCTCTTTTGGGTGGAATCAGTGGTTCTGTGTTCTCTGCTCCTCCAGACCTCTTCCTAGGTGACAGAAGCACCTCTTCACTGTCTTCTATGCCACTGTCATTAGATATGCTACCAGGTTTATTTACACCTGCTTGCAGCTGCCAGTTTTCACTCTGAGCGTTACCAGAGCCTGTCTTTATGGCTGGATCCCCTTCAGTTTCTAACGTGCCATCGGTGCCACACTCCTGCAGAGTCTGTTTCATATTTGCAGGCTCTTTTTGTAGCACTGAAGGATCTTCAACACAAGACTCTGGAATATCACTGTCAAGTTTTAACTCCACCAGCTCTTTCCTTTTTCCTCTTCCTGGTCTTTGAGTAGCTCCATGTGGTTCCTCATCAGGGTGCTTTGAAACAACTTCTTGTAGGCCACACATTCTTCTCCTTCCTCTTCTTTTGTTTTCAGATGGGATTGCTCCCATCTCCTCTTGGGTGCTGGAGGGATCCAGACTTGGCAATTCTTTTAAATTCACACCCTTTTCACACTGCCTTGCTGGAGCAGGATGGGCAGTCTTCCTTGGCCTGCCCCTCTTCTCCCTCGGCTCTTCATTGGTTGATTCCTTTTGTTGAGAATCTTCACCTTGGGAAACTTTTCCTTTATTTTCTAGAACAGGGTAAAGAACACAAACCAAAATTAGACATCACTATGGCTGATCAAAGTATCTGTGAGTTTCCACTTTCCTTACAGAGTCACCTTGCTCAAATCAGACAATATCATAATTTAAAATTAAATAAATATTTTAACCAATTCCTACACTGAAGGCCAGGCTTTTGAACAAAGTTGTTTGGTTTATTTGGCAGGCATTATTTATTAATTTCAGCTATGTTTTTGGAAGTCTTTGCAAAGATAATCTGAAGAGGAAACCTTAACACAGGTTTTTCATGCTAGTATGTTCACCTGTCTCCAAGGGAAAAAGGGATCTTAGCTCAGGAATTAGCAGAGCTCACTGAGAGCTTTGAATGAGATTTGAACTTTACAGTAACATGTATTACTTTGTCCATTTATTATTCCTCTAAATAAAGTGTACTTACCATGTTTATGACTGGAATTAGAACAAGGAGGTGCAGTATCTTGCTGAGAATCTGTAACATTTATTGATGTGACCTAAGGGAATAAACAATCACCAATAAATGCCTGTCTGTGTCCCAGTTACAGGGGCTGGGACCAGTTTGTCACTGGGTGGGTATAACCAGAACTGTGTATTCCACACCCTCTGTACTACCATTGGGACTTCTGGTAGTACTTGTGGGATCCAGAGGAAGACCAGAACCTCAACAGGACTGTGACTTTGCACCCAGGGTGCTGGGTTATAACCTCTGTTTTTGGGTCAAAATCAGTTTTTCTCTCTATCATTGTATTTATTGTAATCTTTTTAGTAAATTGTAACTCTGACTTGTGATCTTTCTTGTTGGGTTAATTTCTCTCCCTGGCTTATCTTTAAACCAGCGCAGTCTGACAGGAGAAGAAATTATGGAGCCAACCAATACAGTAGGTACAGCAACATTTGTAAAAACTCTTGGCAAATCCTCTTCTCTAAAAATGAAGTCAACTAACTTTCTAACTCCGTTCATATAGGTGACATAAGCACACAAATGTGGCAGACTTCATTCTCACCATCTAAGGTGGTATAGCAGTTTTTAAAGTGAAAGACAACAAACACTGCAGAGCCAAACGTAGCATTGACTCACATGGAGGGGATTTGGGGTATTGAAACAAAAAGGAGTGCTTTGCAGTGTTTTATTGGTAGTCCCAAGCACTAAGCCCAGTGATATTCAGCATTTTACCTAAAGAACACAAAGATCAGCACGAATAAAATTCACAAATGCCACAAGTGATGGAGCTCTGAACTGTAAGGACAGAATGGCAACCCAGAGCAACTCCAAGAGCTGCTGAGACAGGGTTCCTTCAGAGAAAATCCACGTTAACACTGGCAAATGCAGCTGTCTATAAAATGCTCCAAGACGCCCAATGTCATACTAGGAGGCCTAAGAATTCATTTCCACCACAGGCCTCAAACTCTACACATCCTTTCTGAAAGGTCAAGAAAAGCACGTTACCTCCATTTCATCTGGCGTATCAAAGATTTCTGTCATTCCAGCATAGTCCACTTCACAATCAGAAGATTTCTGCCTGGGCTCTGCCATAAGCCTTTGCAGCCCCACAAAGTCCTCAACTGGTTGATATTTCTCTTTGGGAGACCTCACTAATCTGCTAATGCCAAACATGCTTTCTATGGGCTCAACCTTCTCCTTCGGTGTCTTGAAAATGCGGCTGATCCCAACCATGTCTTCTACTGGTGGGTATTTCAGCTTTGGGCTTTTCTTGGCTGCAGTAACACCTGCCACCCCTTTTACTGCTCCCCTTTTCTGTACTGGAGTCTTCAGCAATCTTTTAAGGGCAATTTCATCTGTAACTGGTTCTGTCTCTTGCTGTGGGGTCCTCATGAGCTCCTTAATGCCAGACAGGTCCTCCACTGGTTCTGGTTTCTGCCGTGGAGTCCTCATGAGCTGCTTGATGCCTGACAAAACCTCTACAGGCTCAGGCTTCTGCTTTGGGGTCCTCATGAGCTGCTTGATGCCTGACAAAACCTCTGCAGGTTGCAATTTCTGCTTCGGGGTCTTCATGAGCTGTTTGATGCCTGACAAAACCTCTACAGGCTCCAATTTCTGCTTCGGGGTCTTCATGAGTTGTTTGATGCCTGACAAAACCTCTTCGGGCTCCAATTTCTGCTTCGGGGTCCTCAGGAGTTGTTTAATGCCTGACGAAACCTCTTCAGGCTCCAATTTCTGCTTTGGGGTCCTCAGGAGTTGTTTAATGCCTGACAAAACCTCTACAGGCTCCAATTTCTGCTTTGGGGTCCTCAGGAGTTGTTTGATGCCTGACAAAACCTCTACAGGCTCCAATTTCTGCTTTGGGGTCCTCAGGAGTTGTTTGATGCCTGACAAAACCTCTACTGCTTCTGCCCTTTGCTCTGGGGTCCCTAAAAGCTGCTTCAAGCCTGACACCACCTCAACTGGCTCCAGTTTCCTCTTTGGAGTCCCCCTTTTTCTTCCTGATTTCACCAGAGAGGCTTGTTTTTCTGGAATTATTGACAAACTATCCACACTAACATTATCTGCCTGCATAGCTTTTCTTTTTTCAGGAGTTTTTGTGGACACTTCATCAAACACAGAGCTTAGAGATGACTTCTCTCTCAGCAAGTGACAAATGCCTGGACTCTCTGGTTTCTGTTCTGAAGCATCGGAGCTATTTAGTGGTGACACCATCATCTCTCCTGAAATAAGATTGATGTAATTTAGAAAAAGAATCAAGCAGAAAACCCAAGCACTCTAATTGCTGTATAACCAAAATGGATTCAAACACTCAGAGACTTCTAGAAATCCAACCACGTGCATTGTTGCCATGACTCAGCAGAGATTTGTCTGAAACAACACTTCAACAGTCTTAAGTTCCATACCAACAGAAAGAAAATCACCTACTCAGAAATTAACTGGAACTACAAAATTTTCTTTTAATACATGATTAATATTAATGGTCCCTTTTAAGTCTGCCCAGGTTGAGACCACAGCTACCCCATAATATACCTAACCATTCCCTTTCTCAGGTAACAAACATACCACATTCTTCAGGAGTGTGCAAGTCAGAAATGTCCCCTGCAGCACATGTTGGTGTAAAATCAGCATTCTGAGCAGCAGCCAAGGGTAATGTTTTTCCACCTTTTCCTTCTGGAGTTTGAAACATCTCAGGCACTCCTAGAAATTATATTTGGAGAATTAAGCACATGTTTTGTCTCAAGAACTACACAGCTGGCAGTGAGCAATAGACTTTAAAACCTCACCTGTGAAGCTTTCATCCATATTCATGTTGAGCTTCAAGATGGGATTTTTTACCACTTTAGGGACCTGTCCAGCTGATCTGAGTGTGGTGGAATAAGCTCTGCCTACAACTATTGTAGCAGGTGACTCTGCATGACCTGTGCTAAAGGGACCTTTTATTTTCTTTTCTGGAGTCTGCAGAGGCAAAAGGGAGAAGAAAAAGAGTTATTAAAGATTCTTCTTGGCAGAAGAGGTGGCCAAGCCACTCTCCATGATTCATCATCTGTCCTGGTGAACCACAGAGGCCCCAGATGACTGGAGGGTGGCCAGTGCCAGCTACAAGAAGGGCTGGAAGGAGGACTGCAGGGCAGCGACCACCCCCTGTGCTGGCACTGCTGAGGCCCCTCGAGTTCTGTGTCCAGTTCTGGGCCCTGAGAAAGACACGGAGGGGCTGGAGTGTGTCCAGGGAAGGGGCTGGAGCAGAGGGAGCAGCTGAGGGAGCTGGGGAGGGGCTCAGCCTGGAGACAAGGAGGCTCTGGGGTGGCCTTATTGCTCCATTGGACTCAGTGATCTTGGAGGTCTTTCCCAACCTTAATAATTCTGATTACTTTTAAAAAAAATCTACATTTCTTACACGCCGTGACAAAGACACCAGCACCTATTTTACAGCACACAGAGCTCAGGAGCTTCAGCTTCTGCAGCAACACATGCACAAGCTGTTTGGTGGTTATGCAGGAAAACCAACCAAACCTGAAAAAGGAAAGGAATACCTTTGGTGGTTGGTTCATCCTCTTTGGGGGTCTTCCTCTTCGGACACGCTTTCTGGCAGTCTTTGACTGGGGTCTTGCAACACCTGATTTTACCACTTCTGCCCAAGACTTTGCAACTAGAAAGCAAATGAGGAAGAGCCACTTTAACTCTCAGCTATATAAATGGAAGTTGACAACTATATCTTTATCATTCCAATGGATTTTCTGCAGTCAGGTACAGGGAAGCAGTTGCTATATCACCTGACAACACCTACACTAAAGTGCTCTCTGAAACACTTCCAGTTGGAAACCCCAAAGTTAATAGGTGGCCAAGTCCCCAGGATGGCATTCCACAACAAAACAATGAGCTCCACAGAGTGTCAAAGGGATGTGAGATCCTGGAACCGAATGCTGACCCAATTCCATCCCCATTCTCTTTGCAAGGAAAGAATTTTTCCCACTAGAAACTTGCCAGGAGCCTTTCCGACTCATTCATTATACATAAGCTTTCCTCTGGTGAGATTTAACATCAGAGCAATGGTTTCTAAGGGAAGCATATCCAGCTTTTCTTTCACCACCTTCCTGAGGAATTTCATAGTCAGGAAATTTTATTTATACTGCTTAAAAATTCTGAACATGAAGATTTGCGTTCTAAATATGGGTTTATAGATGTCTTAGTGAACTTATGAGCAAATGCAACACTTTGCACTTCCCAGTTGCTTCCAAGAAGCCCAACAGTTGCCAGAAGATGCACCAATCTCTTGGTGGCCTCTGCATAACAAAACAGGCCTACTTCAGTTTTGTTCCTGTACTTTAAAGCATTAAAATGAACATTAAAGATTAACTGATGAAACAAACCCAATAAATTGGCACTGGAGGCACCACTTCTTCTTTGTGCCCGGAGAACTCCCACAGCGCTGCTCCTTCTCTTCAAGGGAGTGCCCCTCAAAGCCACTTGGGCACTTCTTCTTAATTTGGCAGGTGTAGCTGCTACAAAGGCTTTGTCATCCTGCTTACTGGGGGAAGATTGAGGTGTTGTCACTCTCACACCACTTTTCTCCTGTGTGTTCAGGTCCTGTGCCCCAGAATCCTTCTCCTCTGGGATGGGCAGTGTCGTGGGGAGCTGGGAGATGGAGAAACGTCCCTTCCTGAAAGGGGCTGGAGAGCCTGAAGGAGCTCGAGGTGCTGCCTTCCCTGAGGCAGGGGGTGAGGCATCTGGGCACTTCTGGCCTGCCAAACTTTGTGGTGACACTTTTTCTTCCTGGTAAAAAAGCAAACAAACAGAATTAGCACACAGGGGATTTTTCCTTCTTTTTAATGGGGTAGTTGTTCAGCACATCTCCACTGAACATCAAGTTATGCATTCAAGGACTGCTTATCCTTCTTACAGAAGCCACCAGGGCCAGAATGAACCAAATTTGGGCACATACATCACCAAGATGAACTCACCAGATTGAAATCCTCAGTTCTTTAATCTGTAAGTATCTCTGTGGTAACTCATCACTGCACTTAAACCCATCCCACTGAAATATACGTACCACTGAAACAAATATGGAAAGGGAAGTAATATAATGTATCCACAGCTTTAACTGGGATAATGTATATTGGCACAACAAAAACAAACAACCCTCACAATACATCCCACTACCTCCAAGGCTTCTGATAGGATGGTGAAGGCTCATCTCCAGAGCTTTCTAAGATTGGATCCTATACCATCAAACACACAGACCAGAAACAAGTACTATTTAATCTTTCATGGTCCCTCAAAGGAGCGGAATTGTCAACACAGATCATTATCTCTGCAGCTGAACCTGCCTGGTCAGCATTCCCAACTCCATCCTCTGCAGAGTCCTGTGGAGGGGCCCTCACCTCTCCAAAGGCTTCAGGGAGAGATGGCACAGGTATCCTGGGGACTGCATTAGGAGGATTAAGTAGCATGGATGCTGAAGTGCCAACAAATGATGTAAAACTCAGTAACAAGTGATTTATCCCAACTGAAACATCCATTATGGTCCTCCTTACCAGCATTAGGGACTAATCAATGGCTCCTATCAGATCTATTCCCTCACTGGGACAGAACTGATGGAAAGGATCACCAGCCCATAGGGAATGGTCCAGGCACAGCCCAAACCAAGCCCTCTCCTGCTCTGAGCTGCATTCAGGCTCAGTTGTGGATAGAATCCCCACAGCAGTAATTCTAAGGGAGGATTCTAAAGATCCATTGCCCACTGGAATTCTTGAGGTAATCTGGGATAATGCCACAAATCTGAAAGAGAATCTCAATCTTGGTGGCATCCAGTGAACTTCACTTATAACCCTACCAGCTTTAGCTTTAACAGCATTGCGTCTCGGTGGAAGCACCTCCCTTATTCCTCTTCATCCTTACCCTTCTTCCATGCCAGATCATTTCACGTAAATTTGAGTTTCAGACTGATGATTTCAGTCTGGTTTTCCTGTGTGCTATAACCCCCTGGGAAGCAGCAGTGTCTTTGCCAATGAACTTGGTTGCACTTTCACTTCATAACAAACCTACTTTGCCAGTGCCCATAAGTGATGCTTTGATTGTCCTAAAACACTCACTCGTGACACCAACACACATCAAACAAGTTTTCCTACTAATTTCGAATCCATAATAAATAATGGAGCAAAAAATATAATAGAAATGATAATTCTGTTCACAGTAATGGTCTCAGTAACTTGATTAGCCCACTAAAGTTTACCTGGTCTGCAGAGTGCTTCAACCCCTGAGTCTTTTTCAGCACGACACGAGGTGAGGTTCCACATGGCAAGCTCAGTCTGGCAGGAAGAGCCCCTTTTCTAAGGGGAGAGTTGGGAGGCAAACTTTTGTCAAAAAGTTCTGGGCTCAGATGGCCACCAAACGACACTCTCTTTCTTTTTCCCAAAGTCTGAAGGGGCAAATCACCACTTTTCCTCTTCTGAGGTAGCCTTTTTGTCTTGTCTAAAGAGAACAAATTGAAAATATTTCTACGTATCCAAGAATTCAAGTCAACATTTTAACCCACATGGAAGACAGTGTTTCTTTGTGCATTTTAAAGCTGGAAATAAACCAGAAGGTAACTTACCTTCAAGAGAAATAGATTTAATTGTTATGGTCAAATATAACTGCCTATTTTAGAACTACTGTCAGCAACTGGTTCTACATTTCATGTAAGTGGAAAAATTCTCAGAAAGGAATTGCGAGAATTTCTCAAATATAAAAACAAGGCAGTGGATCAAATGCATTTATTTACCTGAGTCTTCTCCCTCCAGCAGGTCAGAAGCATTTGTTTCTGAGACAGCCTCGCTGTCTTCCAGCACAGGAGCACTTCCAGCAGAGCCCCTCTTTGCTGACAGTCTCCGAGGTCTGACATCACCAGCACCTTCCAAGTCTTGTTTGTGGTCATAGCCGTTCATGGCCAGCTCTGCTGGAGACTCACTCTCTTTTCTGTCTCTAGTCTCACCAGGATGTTCTGGCACAGTGTTTGTCTCCAGTGCTGTTTCAGTCAGCATTCCAGAGATGCTTGGCCTTCCCGTTTTCCTCCCAGAGCCCCTTGGCCTTCCCCTTCTCCTCTCAGAGCCAGGTTCCTGACCAGCAGGAGATGCCATGAACTCTTCTGAAGCCAGTGTCTCTGAATGGACACTTTTGTCTGAGAATTCTTTACTTTGCCTGCTCCTCCTTCTGGGGCTCTTGGAATTGGAGAAAGAAGCAGGAGTTGCACAATGTGCCACCTTGGAGGTAACAAAGTTTGCCTGATCACTGATTTCCTTCAGCACTTTTTGGACAGGTGTTCCTGGATGTTCTTTGCTGTTCCCTCTCGGTGTTAAGGATTTGTTTTCTGGGAAAGGCAGTTGTGTAATGTCTGAATCTTCCCTGGGAGTTTCAGCTGCGATCCCTGACGGAGACTTGGGTTTCAATGACACCCGCTGCCGGGTGGTCGAAGCACCAGTATTCCCAGGACTCCTTGCAGTGGTTTCTCCGGTAGGAGACACGAAAAGGGACCGACGAGTCTGCCTCCTGGATGTTGGCGTGGACAGCACATGCTGCTCTGCTCCAGAAACATTCGGGGTGTGAGTTGTGGAGATGTGGATTTTCCCCTGAACGGGACAATGCAAGCGTTCTATGGAGCACTGGGGCAATGAAAGCAGGGAGTTGCCACAATTCTCCTTGCTGGGAGTAACTTTGGCACCTGTAGATTTGCCTGGCGTGCTCATTTCCCCAGGATCCTGCAAGTGGCTTTGCCCAGTATCTCTTGACACATCCTGTGGAAGAGAATTTCGAGGACTTCTGCTAAAACATCTTACAATGATGCATTCTTCAGTATTTTCCTTTCTGTCTCTCTCTTGTCCTTTGCCCAGATCATAAACACAATCTGATGAAGAAATCTGACCATTTGGTTCTGGCACAGCACCCTTCCCATCTTCTCTTGCAGCTTGTTGAGAGGCATTTCCCTTGCGCAGAGGTTTTTCCACTTCCATCTCATGTTTCAGATTTTCATAGAGTTTACTGAAGGGAGACATCTTATTTTGCTTTTTAATAACTTGATGTATTCTGTGTGAAGATTTGGGTGTTTTGGGTTTGACAGGTAAAGCTTTGGAAATATTTTCCTCTGTAGTTTTTTTGTTTTCGTCGGCAATTTTTGCTTCACACTCAGCATTATCTACAAAGGAAGCAAAGCAAAACAAAAAGTAATACAGATACAGAGTTACTTAAAACTTGGAGAACTACAAATGTATAAATCCAGATTAAAAATTCCTTCCTTTCCTCTCCCAAGACAGTCAAACAGGGTCAACTGCAATGGAACACTTGGAAACAGCCTAGGCTTTTGGCAGTGGAATATTTGTCACAAATATCAAACCTGTCTGCAGATAAAACCCTTCACCTAAAAAACTTTGTATCTCTCCCTGAAAACCAGGGTTATTTAAGACAGGAAGGTTGTGATGGTGAGGTCCTGGCATTTAACCAGTTTTAGGGCTATAACTACCAGACTTAGAAGCTCCAGAATTTTCTGGTTCTACATGAAACAATTACTGTAAACAATTATTTCAACATTATCTCCAAAATTATACTTATTTCAATTTCTTATTAGGAAGAATTATTTATTACTGCAAGGGAAATTTTAACCACAAAGGTGAATTTGCCATGTTGTACGTTTGCTGCCCCGAAAAGTAAAATGCAACAGGCAATTGTTTCAAACACCAGTTTCAATCACATTTGTACTGTATTTACAAAGCTGGTGTACTGAGCTCCCCTTCCAAACTGAATGTGCATAAACCACTGAAAGCCATATCAATGAATTCTGCCTTTTCCAGGCTGTTCCTGCCCATTTGTCAGGATGCAATTAAGTGATTTCCCCGGCAGGATTTAGATTTGGGAAATCACAGCATGTAGGTATGATGAGATAGTCACTGCCACAGCAAGGTGTTCTCAGATTCAAACATCTTAAAATACCTTTTTTCTTCTCTTTTCAACCTTGTTTTTCTTATTCTAAGAATAAATGCACTTAAGGGGACACAAGAAAACAAAGCCCTCATAAACAAGTACCAACCTGAAGCACCAAGACTTTTAGATCTTGAAGTTTGTTTGTGTAATAATTCCACTTCTGCCACCTGCTGAACATGAAGAATCTGTAAATTTGTACAGTATTACAGGAGAGCAATAAATATTTTCCAGTTTAGCTTTAAACTACACAACGAAAAACACTGTTCATAAAAGTGTATTGTTTACTAAATGGGTTTAAAAGCATTCAAATGAAACCTCAGAACATTCCAATATTTAAGAACATTGATCAATACATCTGAGGTCCTACAGAGCAGAAGTTTGTCTTGTTTTATTATTAAAATTATTAGCTCTGAAAGCAGCTGGAGCATAACAATGTAAACCAGTACATTTGAACCTCCCCTTCTCCCCAGACATAGTGGAAGATTCATAGTTCTACCTGTACTGTAACCTCTTAGATTATTAATTATCTATTACCAGAATATGACAACCCTACAACTGCTACATTTTAAAAAATTATTTATCTGATAGAGTTCATCGGTATTCTCAGACAGAGGGACAGAGGTAGTTTAGTGCTGAAAAGTTCTATCTACTTACAGGGAATAAAATACTGTAGCACTACTAATACCGTGTACTTGTAACAAAAAAACCCGTGGCCACAAAATTACCTGCAGAGTTTCATCTTTTGGAGACCTGGAACGCCTCTTTTTCGGAGTAGGCTGGAGAGGATATTCAAATCTGAAAGAAATATTTTAAAATACAACCATTTTTTGTCAAAGACTTGATGACTAAACTGCCATTAATAAGAGAAATTACCTAGGAATACTTATCCCCTCTCAGCAGTACACACATGTCACTTTTAAAGGCTTTAACTACATCAAATAGTTCTAAGTTTTCCCCTGAATTTGACTACCCTTGAAACAGAATTAAGATAATCTCTGAAGACAGTTCTTTATTGATTTAGTTTAACATAAATGATAAAAACCCCAGAATCTTCAAGCAGTCCTGCCTTGTGACGAAGGACTGTAAGACTTTGTAAAGAAATATGAAATAAACTACATTAAGTTACGTTCTTGGATCAAGTCATGAACAGTTTGGCATTGGCACTCACCTGAAAGAACGATCAATGATAGTTAACACATCCCCGTGCTTCAGAGGAACAGGCTGCTCAAAGCAAACCCCATTCAGCTGTGTAGGGTTTACTGTACTCAAATTAGTCAGTACTGCCTGAAAATAAAATCAATATTTCAGTAGCCTGCTGAGATGCAACGAGGCAATGCACAGCCCATTAAAATATGCACATCTCACCTCCTTGTTCTCATTTATGTCGATTTTACAGTGCTCGTTGGAGACCCAGGGCAGTCGCATGCGGATGTCACACTCTGTTTTCCTGGGGGGAAACAACTCCAGGGTCAGACAAATCACAGAAAAACCTGGTGTAGAATTAGGAGACTTGCCAACGTTTGAGTTAATAACTGTATAGTAGCATGGTTTCTTAAATTTGGAGAAAATTAACTACCTAGAACCTTTGAAATGTGGCAAGAAATAGCAGCTTACACTTCAGGTCTTCATATGTACTACTTAAGTATATTAATTTTATCTTTTAATGTAAAACATCCGGATTGAGGTCAAATCTTATTATCACTCAAGTGAGCAAGTCAAAGTGAGTTTGAAGACCAAAGACTTAATAAGAAGTTATACCTCCTTCTCAATATTAATTCTAATTTTAGCTGACATCTTCCATTACCAACGTTTTGAAGTACAAAAAAATAAATAAAAATTTATTTTTCTCTTATCAATTATCTGGAAACTGCTCCTGGGTAAGAGAACGTCATCACCTGTTTATTAACTGTGGATTACTTTTAATCCCTTCCCCAGTTTTCCTTTGGCCACAATGTTTAAATAAATAAAAGTAAGTCTGGCAAGGAAAGGACAAAAATCAGTAACAAAAATGAAGTCCAGCTTTCTGCTCTTACAATTACCCTTAGCCCAGGATCACCTTCCCTCTCGTGTACATCACTCGTAAACATTTATTTCTGCAAACAAGCATTGAAAGATCTAAATTGCAGGAAAACACCACTCATTATTTCCATGTGTGCAAGTGCTCAACAGATTCTCACCTTCCAAACAAACAAGAAGTCGAGGTGAGTGGAAAAACAATCCCATCAGTGCCATTCCTCTTAATTACCACAATTTTCCCGTAGCGCGGCATCTTCGAACGGAGGGAACCCTATCGGGAAAAGAACACCCAGATTACTCACCCCGATAACGCTTTACACATTTATTAGAATCAGCTGGTCTAAGTTTTTATCGTTTACTTTCGTTCAACCTTTTGCAATGGACAGAAGAATCTCAGGAGAAAACTGTGAATGAGTTTATGTAAACACAGACTACTTTTACTTATTCCAGAAGTATTTGCTTCCCATCAGAGCCTTTGAAAAGGTTCAAGGGCAACACAGCCCGTATTTTGTCCCATGAACAACCTAAAAATTCACTCCTCCTCACCTAAATCTAAATATTTCAGTCTCTCACCTCCACGGAATTTCTTGACTTGATTTTAAAATAAGCACAGACCAACTGGCTATAGTTGTATCCCCCAAAAAGGAGGCAATTAGTGGCATTGCTTGGAGCACCGGCAGGAACAGCTGGGAAGGGGCTGGAAGGTCGGGGAGTGCTGAACTATGTCGCGATAGAGCCGAGGGAGGCAAGTGCACATGTCCCGACAGCAGGACCAAGAGTTTACCTGGCAGGGAAACTCGTCTGCACAACCACATACACTTTCCATATACCTTCAAATAACCTGCACTATTGCGAAATACTCAGCACAAGCGACGCTATAGAAAAATACTCTACTTGAAGGCAGCAAAGGAATTCCATACAGTTAAAGAGACACCGTGCTGGAACTTTTTGCTCGGATAAAACACTTGCTGACAACAAGCCCCAAACTTGGGGCAAACTCGAACAACAACACCCTCAGGAGCGCCCTTTAGCTGTGCCAACNCGGAAGCGGCGCGGACGGACCGGAGCTGGATCCGCAGCCCGCCGGTCTCACCCGCCGGCAGCCGGCGTGGCCGAGGGACCGCGCCGGGCCCGCTGGGCCGTGACAGGCGGCACCGGGCGGCCGGGACTCTTTTGGCTCTGCCCAGTGCCCGCTCGGCGGAAGGAGAAACGAAACCAGCGACCGGGCCGTTGGAGTTTGAAAAGGAGCGCGGCGGCCTCTGATTGGTGGGAGGGGCGGCGCGCGACGTGCGACGCAGCCAATGGGGAGCGGCGGAGGCGGTTTGAGTTCAATCGGGGGCTCCGCCCCCCCCCGCGAGCCGCTCCCGCCTCAGGGCGGGGGGGGGGGGGGGACTGGGGGGGGGGGGGGGCTGGGGGGGAAC
>VWZF01006192.1:0-92444 GCA_013396755.1 Sclerurus mexicanus | reverse complement strand
GTGAGGGAACTGTGCATAAACCTGTGAGGGAGCTGTGCGGGTGTCTGTGCCTACACTGCATAAACCTGTGCGGAAACCTCTGCCTGTATCTGTGCCTGAACCTGTATCTAACTATACCTGAATTTGTGCATAAACCTGTATGTGAACCTGTACCTGAATCCATACCTATACCTGAATCGGTATCTGTACCTGAATCTGTTCATAAACCCGTACAGGAATCTCTGCCGGTATCTGTACTTGAACCTGTATTTGTACCTAAAGCTGAATCTGTGCATAAACCCATACGTAAACCTCTGCCTGTATCTGTGCATAAACCTGTATGTGAACCCCTGCCTGTATTTGTACCTGAACCTGAGTCTGTGCAGAAACCCTACAGGAACCTGTGCCTCTGTCTGTACCTACACCTGAATCTGTGCACAGACCTGCATGTGAACCTCTGCCTCTATCTGTACCTGAACATGTGCATAAACCTGTACAGGAACCTGTGCCTGTGTCTGTACCTGAACCTCTGTCTGTCCCTGTGCCCATACCTGCCCCTGTTACAGCATAGTTAGAGCTACTAATTAACACTTGAGAGAAAATTCAGGACTACTAAGAAGCAAACAAAAAAGAGTAATAGTAAAGGCTAATCCAACATCTGTGCTTTAATTAGAAATATTTGTACTTTAACAGCTAGGAGAAAATGCTTGAACATATCAGTCCTTGAATTTTTTATAAAGACTGGAGTTGTTTTCTGTTATGACATAGCAACAGTAAAATTGATGTCTCTATTTACCAAGTTGCTTCAACTGGTACTTCAGCCTGGAGCTGTGCTTGTACCTGTGCCCCTGTCTGAGCCTGTACACATATCAGTGCCTGTGTCTGTATCTGTGCTTGTACATGAGCCTGTACCTCTACCTGTGCCCATACTTGAATCTCTACCTGAACATGTACCTGTACTTTTACCTGTCCCTGAATCTGTGCCTGTTCTTGAACCTGTGTCCAAAACTGTATCTGTACCTGAACCTTAATCTGTACATGAACCCGAGCCTAAACCTGAACGTGCATCTGTACTTGTACCTTTACCTGTGACTGTACCTGTGCCCATACCTTAACCTGCACCCGTAGCTGTACATGAACCTGACCCGGTGCTTGAAAATGTTCCTGCACTTGTACCTCAACCTTTGCCTGTACTTGTTCCTGCACCTGTACCTGTAGAGGCTCATTCAGCCCCTCTGAGAGGGAGATGGAATCACAGAGGCTCAGCTGGTCCCAAATATGCCCCTCCTCAGCTTAGTTAAAAACACCCAGGAACAGTTTCTATCACTTCAGCTTCACTTCGACCTTATAAAGTAATTTAAGCAACTGTATATTGTCAGATTAAAATACCATTTATCACAAAAATAATACTAACCAGGAAAATAAGGGGCTTTAAAGGACAGGGGAAAAATAAAGGAAACAGGAATGGGAGGGAGAAAGCAGCAGTAAAAGTTAAATTAATATTTTAAGTCCATTTTAATCAGCCATTTCTTTACCTTCATTTATCCCATCTCTGCTCCGAGACAGGAATTCAGTACCCAGACTTGAATGTGAGGATCTGTGGGGCAAACAGTCAAGAATCAAGATGAACAATGTGTTGCTCTGTATTTGGAGACAGAAGAACAAAACCAAAAAGTACAATAAGACCAAAACAAAAACACAACAAACCCCCCCCCCCCAAAAAAAAAACAACCCCCCACACATAAACAATTAAGTCAGCAGAATTTAGTTCAAGTCACATAAAGAAGGAAAGAGCTGTTCTTAGCCAAATCCAGTTTCCTTATCATCCTTATCCTTTGTGAAGCTTATATTTTTGTATTACTGTCATATGTTTGTATAAATTTAAAAATGAATCTCTAAATTATAATCTTCAGGTATTAAAAAGTACAAAATACAGACCCCAACCACATCATTTTACTCTCTGGACTCTCCTCTATGTGAAACATAATACGAAGTTTTAAAAGCAGGTGGAGCTACAAAAGTCTAAAACAAAATAACACCTCTTGCTGGACAAGTAGAGAAAAGAAACTTAAAGTAAGTGTGAAGTACTTGCAGAAATCCTCAATAATTTGAAAAAAAGGAGAGCATTTTACAGATTCTGTTTCAAATACACCCCACATAAAACACAGAAGTTTGAATTTCTGGTATTTTCCCCCCTCTATTTCCTACCCACTAAACCAACTGAGATCTAACACCTAAATCCTGGGTTTTATCTTTTAAAATGACCACAAGGAAACACCCTGGAGCCCTGTGGGTTCCACCTTGCCCAGTATTTCTGATATGTTTGTTGACCCCAAACCATTCTGGTTACCCAACTCCTCCAAAAAAACCCCTTATTTTTACCACAACTAATTCACAGCAAAAAACCCACTCAACTAATTTATTTCTACCCCAACATAACATTTTACTTTTATTACAGGAATGTCCAAGGGAAAATAGAAAGGTTGTTGAGTGAAGAAGCAGCAGCAGAAGAAGAATATCTGGAATGTGGTGACTCTAATTCCAAGTTCCAGTTCTGTGCTCACGCGAGGGAAAGAGGCACGGGGTGGGGGGAGAGAGGCCTTTCACAAGGTCACCCAGCCTTTTGTGCTTCAGGGGCTGCAAATTCCCCAGCTCAGGTCTTCCCCAAAGCACAACTTGGGATATTACCACTGGCTTATTTCATTATCTGGCTTGCCTCAAAAACCATTTTATGTGGTGTGATGACTTCAGGGTACTTTGGATGGGATACAGGGAGGCGGAAGCAGCTTTTTAAATGTTAATTCTTTTCCTCTCAAATTACTTTGAAGTCTGTTTTATAAGCTTTGGTGGGCTTTTAATTTAAGTTCTGCATATTAAATGAGGAAATAATTGTTGTTATATTTCAGCTTTTCACAATAACTTTATTCTAGTGGTCAATCTCTTATTTAGATATAAAACATTCAAAAATCAGGATTCTATTGGAAAACTACTGGGGTATAATTGCTAATAAACAGATATTAAAGTCAGAACCTTCCTGGAGTTCTTTACAAGTGCAGCTATTCCTGAATGAAGTACCTAAACCAAACAGTTTATACCAGTAAAACTCTTTGAAATCTGAATTTATTACAGTCTCTCCCAGCCCACATGTGGCCAAAGAAAACTAAATAAATAAATATATCTGCACAGTGCCAATAATTGTATATTCTGACATGGTTACAGTGACTTATTAGTGCACTTACTGCACAGAGCCCTGTCACAGCCTTCGGGAGAAATGTCCCTGCAAACACAGCACTGCTTACAGGGAAACACAAATTATGAGCAAGGTTTGAAGCCTGGCTTTAAATCTGTCTCCAGGAGCAGCAGCACTCCCTGAAACAGCATCTGTACAAATATTTGCAAAAGTAGATTTACAGGAGGGGGGGAAATAAAAGGCATTTTCTTCAAGGCTTGAATTTGCAGTTGGGTTAATTTAGGAACATTTAGTTTAGGAGGAGTACAAGTTGACAAATACGCCTGAATACATGCTGAGGTAAAACTGTCAAAAACAAGGAGAAAAATAATTTATTTTAAATCACTGCTTGAATGTCCTTTAAAATCAGCATCTTAATTCCCCCTGTGGAGATCCCTGTCAGTTCAAGTGTCTGAACAGGTGGCTGGGAAGTACTGAATGAAGATTATTTCTCACAGATTTGTACTGCCACTGCTTTTTAACTGCAAATCTAAAATACAGACGTTCATCTTAAAAAGCAGCTTTCCAATAGGCACAGAAAGCCTTGAAAGCCAGGAAAGATGACTGGGGAGCAAATGACACAGTGTCATGGTTAAATATGTGAGTTTTAAATGTCAGTTAATACTTTGTACTCCATACGTGGGACTGGGCACGTTCTGGGTCTGTGTAAGGCTTGCCAATTACAAAGGATTACAGAATTACTCCTGGCCCTGCCCAGCACACCCCAAGAGTCTCAACCACGTGCCTGATCTAGGAACAAAATTCTTAACCCAGAAAGTTTTGCCATCAGATTCAACAGACCACTTTTAATGCTAAAGGGGGTTTTGTACCACCCAGCCAGTCCTTTTGTACATCTGAGTCAGCAATTTGTACACTTGTTTTGTATGACTGGGCCAACATTCCATTGGATTTAGCAAATTAAATCAAGCTCTGTTCAAGTACAAAGTATACACTTACATGAGTCTCCACAAACAAGGCAGGAAAGCTACTCCAGCTGCTGCTCCCCAGGAAACACCTTCTACTTGATCCGCAGGCTACCACCTGAATCACGGAATCCTGGAATGGTTTGGGTTGGGAGGGACCTCAAAGCCCATCCAGTGTCACCCCCTGCCTTGGGCAGGGACACCTTCCACCAGCCCAGGTTGCTCCAAGCCCCGTCCAGCCTGGCCTGGGACACTTCCAGGGATCCAGGGGCAGCCACAGCTTCTCTGCCCAACCTGTGCCAGGGCCTGCCCACCCTCCCAGCCAGGAATTCCTTCCCAATATCCGATCTAACCCTGTCCTCTGGCAGTGGGAAGCCATCCCCTGTGTCCTGTCCCTCCAGGCTCCCATAAATAATCTCTCTCCATGTTTCTTGTGAGCTCCCTTCAGGCTTTGGAAGGGAAATTATAAAAATCTCAACTAGACAATACTGTGGTCAGTAATTCCTTCCCAAGCTCTTCCTGACTGGGAGAGTTTTCCTTTGTGTCGCCCGACTGGCAAGGAGTCACAGCTTAGATCTTTTGTTCCATGGACAGTTTGAGTGTGACATTGAGGAAAACACTGGAACAGTTTCTCATGGAATGGAAACAGGTGAAAGAAGAAAATGAGTATTTGTGAAAAGAACTTCCTTGGCAAAGTCTCAACTTGATTACTAACCCAGTAATTCCTCTCCTCCATGCAAGTAGCACAGAAAAGGTATAAAAGTCATTAGAACAAAGCTCTTATGGAAGCATCTAAATTACAACCTAATCCTTTAATACCTCAGATGAAGAGCACTCACAGTGCAGTTCAATTGCTTGAAAAATTCTCCGCTGAACAATTTCTGCATTGAACAGTCCCTGCATTAGGCAAAGCATTGCTTAGACTTGGCATATCTGCCCTGCACAGAGCAAACATGGCTTTGATCTGCCTTGGTTTAGAGTGTTTAAATAACCCACTAAAATAAATATATTCTGTGAACAGTCTGCAGTTACACGTGTTTTTTTTACAAAAGCTGAGTTTCTAAAACCAGAACCATCTTCATCACAAGTTAAAGAAGCACGAGGTCTTTATGGTATTACTTTGTAATGTTTAGAGTAGGAAAAAACATTTTATCATCAGTGCAGTATAAGAACATCCATATGTTCACTGTAGAAATTGTGCAGAGCTGTAGTAATCAATGGTTTCAATTATCAATATTTATATTAACCAATTATTAATAACTGATTAATAGCTGAGATTCTTCTGTTTCCTGAAAACACCAAGGCATCTGTCTGTCGTCACAAAAGTCACCTTCAAGCTGTGCACCCTGAGAGCTGCTAAAAGTACAGGACCCAATCACACAAAACATTTTATCATCCGGAATTAGTAAAAGAAAAAAAATTAATAGCTGTTACAGGTAATGGGAAATTCAAAGCACAGAATTGTTAAGTGTGGAAAAGACCTCCAAGATCACCAAGTCCACCTGCCCACCAGCACCACCAGCAAGTTCACCACTTGGCACAGAAAGCTGGACATCAGGATTGTAACCCCTGAGCACGGTTACTCCTGGGTTACACACCCTGTTACAACACTGGGGCCTTCCTGGTTAATTTTATCCCCATGTCCAATATAAAGCTCAGGGAAATGAATGAAGACATTGCTGTTCACTTTGCTGAACTTTCAGCACACCTGAAGGTTTAGCTGCTATTTTGGCTGGGCAGAACACCATAATTTCCCACAGTATTACTTCACTGCATTTAAAAGACATGTCAAAGCTCTGCATTGCCAGATCCTGCTTGTCCATAGAGTTTGGGAAGGCCTGGATTGCAGCTGCTGCCATGAGTTTCTACACACTTTATGTGCACCACGTTCAGACGTGAATGGGAATATTCCCCCCAAACAGTGCTGAAAAGTGACTTAACTACATAATGGATTTCAACTCTTTCAGAATACTTAATTCAAATGAACACACAGCACAGGAATGAAATTCAAAGATTTAAAGGAAGTGGTGCAGTTGGAGAATAAAAAGGAAGCTTTGTTCTTGCATCAGAATGTATTAGATCCTGGGATTTGCATGTACAAATAATTCAGCAACATTCACCGGCATTAAAAACACAGCGAGATCAAATTAGAAATGTAATAAAAGAAAATAAGAAGAGCTGAAACTGTATAATACATCCATATATTATAAAGATTTGACAAATTAAATACATTTTGGTTATACAGAAAAGTTTCCGTAACTTTACATGGAAAAATGGGACGAGGGGAAATGAAAGCATTTCAAAATACTGAACACGGGTGGTCAGGCTTGTTTCCAAAGTTTAAAAAACTGATACATAAAAATAGCCTAAAAAACACTAGTAATTACAATATGCATTCTTCATTAAGGCCCAATTCAGCAAAGCACTTAAGGGATCGCTCCAGGAACCCACGGAACCCCCCGGGGCTGAGGAATAAAGATGTTGGGAAGCTTAAATGCTGAGGAGAACTGGAACCAACCGAACACATCAACAAGTCAAGTCACACAGTGACCAAAACCACAGACAGAGCAGAATGTGCAACTTCCAACCCAACTATCTGGCCTTTGAAAGTCATTCCATGCAACGAAAGGAAATTTAAGGGAAATTCCTGTCCACCAGGACGCAGCTCCCCAGGGATCAGGCTGGACACAAGGACTGGGGAGCAAAGCTTTCCGAACCACACAAAAGTCATTACGGAGTTTCCTTGAGACTCCTGAAATAGATTTCAGGTATTTCTCTCTCTGATATAGTTATCAACTCAAATCCCAGTACCCACTGAGGATTTGATGGGTTTGGCTTAACTCCATCCTGCTACTGGTAGTAACCACGGAGTGCCCTTGTAGTAACCCTGTGGCAGCTGGAGTTGGGCTGCAGCTCCCGTTGCTGTGGGACCCCAGCAACATCACACCACGTCACTGCTGCACTGAGACAACCTTCACTCCAGGTTTTTACCCCAAAATCTCTCCACCAGACAAATTATTATCCCAACGCAGCCCAAATATCCAGAAAGATGCTGACACCAGGATCAGAAAATGGGAATTCCTTCGCATTATCCTCCGTCCTCATTTCACCTCTCTGAGTCTCCCTGTGCTCCAGAGGATCATTCTGAACCCCGCACTGTGTCCACACTGAATTTATTTGGTGGCTTTTCTAAATTTTGATGGAATTTCAGCGTGCAGCAGCAAATGTAAACCTCCTCAGAGCTCATTTTCGTTACTCAACACTGTGGCTTGAGTGTATCTTCTCATAGAGACTCACAACAAAGGTTTAGTCTTTAAACAATCTCTTTTTTTAAGTGCATAATCCACTGTACAAATAAATACAGAAGTGCATCGATGGGAAGACAAGAAGCAGTGTGGGAATAGCTTAGGAACTCCTAACTTGCAGCTTTTCCAGCCAGGATGGCATGGAAGGAGAGGTGTGGACACCTTTCTCATTCCCTTGCATTGGTACAACATGATTTTTATCAGAAATGGGTTAAATAGTGCAAGAGCAGCAGGGAAATGCTCAGTGGAAGCTGCTTAATTTAATAATTTTTATGTTTGCGTCGAAAAAGCCCAACTGGACAAGACAGAACTATTGCATATTAATTGTACAATTAAGTACAGAGTCACCTCCTTTGTGCTCATTAAGTCATAGGTGCATTGCAAAGAGGAGAAAGGAGACACTTTCTAATTATTCAACATTCGGATGCCCTGGGATTTTTGGGTTTTCTAGGCCCCAAACCTCCTGTTTGGGGCTGCAATAAAGACTTTGCAATTTTATTTCACCAATTCTATTATCAGTATTATTTTCATTAAAAATATATCTCTGTACACAACCACACACCCCCTTGGGAGGAACAAAACAGTCCTTTTTGGATAATACAGGAAGGTAAGAACTTAGAGGAGCTTTTTCCTACGACCCTTAATGTTTCTGGCATTAAACTGCTAGTAATATGGGTTTTTTCCAAATTTTTACCAATATTCCTGATTATTCTGTCGAGTACTTTATGGACAGTAAGACTCAAAATCAAACTGCCATCAACCTGGAGGCCCCTAAAAACAGCCTTTAAAAATAAATAACTATTTCCACGGTGAAGACAAATTTATGGCCAAAACATGTTTAAACAGATGGACCAGAATTGGCTTTTTTTAGTATGAAGTGTAAATCACCTGTCAAAAACTTCAAGAATTGGGAGATAACATTCCTGATAAATATTTATAAGTGGCAAAACTCAAAGAAATAGACCCTCAAGAATTAATTTACTGTTATTTAGAATAAAAGCTTCTATCCCATCTTACATTCTATACAGTATAGGAACATTATACTTCGCTTTAGAAGATATTTATATTTAAGAAAGAACTTTGTACAGCAAATGCAACTTTAAGAGCAAACACAACATTGTATTTACAGTAAACTCAACAATCAAAATGACATGAAATAAATTAACAGAATATACAACCCTTTATACAGACAAATTAAAAAATAAGGCAGAATTCTCATTTGAAATTAGCATAATCAGAAAATATGTCGATGAAATCTTGTACCACTCTGTAGCAGAATTCATACTGTTCCTGAAAAAACAAGAAAAACAGGTCAAAATGTGCTTTGGTTGTGCCACCTGATTACCTTGAGGAAATCAGACTTCTGCAAGTCCAAGTGATAAATGCAACATATTCCAGCTGGGAGCTGTACTGGGACCAGGAGCTGAGGACTGGTCTGTTCTGATTTCTATTTATTTATTATTATGAATAAAAGGAATGGTGGGCCACTCTGTTGTCAAATACAGGCTGATTGTTGCTCCTCAGTTAAAATTAATTCTTTCAGCTTTCCAGGTGATGCTTCTTAAACTGAATCCATCCTTAGCCCTGGCTTCTCACTGCAATGCAGCAGCTCCCAGGACCTCCTGCTGGCACTGGGCTGCTGCTGCAGCAGGGAACTCCTCCTGAGCATCCCCAGACAATCATGGAATCACAATCCCAGAATGGTTTGGGAGAGACCTTAAAGCCCATCCATTCACACCCCTGCCATGGGCAGGGACACCTCCCACCAGCCCAGGGTGCTCCAAGCCCCGTCCAACCTGGCCTTGGACACTCCCAGGGATCCAGAGGCAGCCACAGCTTCTCTGCCCAACCTGTGCCAGGGCCTGCCCACCCTCCCGGCCAGCAATTCCTTCCCAATATCCCATCCAGCCCTGCCCTTCGGCAGTGGGAAGCCATTCCCTGTGTCCTGTCCCTCCAGGCCTTGTCCCCAGTCCCTCTCCAGCTCTCCTGGAGCCCCTTTAGGCACTGGAAGGGGCTCTCAGGTCTCCCTGGATCCTTCTCTTCTCCAGGTGAACCCCCCCAGCTCTCCTAGCCTGTCTGTTATCCAGAGGGGACCCATCCTGCTTTTCCAGCTTGCTGATACACCTTCCACATGATCTGCTGGATCACCAGATCCATAACAACTCTGATGCCAAACAGAACTGGCATCTGAATTCCCTCCTGCTGGAAAGGCGAGTGCAGCAGGAGCCCAGCTGGGAATATCAGTGCCAATTACACCCTGAACTGACAGGATTAAATCCCAGAGCCAGACTCCAAAAAAGGCATTTCAGCCCTTTCTCAACATGACTGTGGATAATCCAATTCCACTTCCTCAGCTCCTTCCTTCCCAATCACCTGGAAAAGGGGGTTTGACATAATGGTTTCTAAAGTTTCAAGGTACTGAATGGAAGCTGCTATAAAAATACAAAATATCAGTATTTTTTTAGGTTTTCAAAATAAAAAAGTTGTCAAAAAAGCTTGTTAATGTTTATTCAATAGGGCAAAGCATCAGAACTAAGCTTCACATATGAGTTGCAAATGACTTTAAGGAAGACTTTAAAAAGATTTTAAACAAATCAGAGACATTTCCAGGGACGGAACTCCCCATTCCTGGAGTGTCCAAGGCCAGGTTGGACAGGGCTTGGAGCAACCTGGGCTAGTGGAAGGTGTCCCTGCCTGTGGGAGGGGGTGGAATGAAATGCGCTTTAAGGTCCCTTCCAACCCAAACCATTCCATGATTCCATGTTTTTACCCTCCAGTGGCCAACTGTGAGCCAGTTTATGCCCAGACACATCAAGGTAAGAAAGAACAACTGATAAATAGCTTAAAAGACATTCATTTCATTACATATTTTATCATCTGCAACACTAAAGATTTAGGTTTAACTGCCTGAAGTTCCCAAAAGACACAAGATATTTAACCAAGTTGCATTTTTAGAAATGCTATCAAAACCCCTGTAAAAGCCCAGATTTCTGATAATACCTTGCACATGCACAGCCATCATGCATAATTTATGTCAGCCTGCAAAAAACCCCTTTGTTCTCCTCCCCCAAGAATATTTCCAAGCAGCCCTCCTTGCAGAGCCCCTGGTTTTTAAACATCCTACCAGTGTTTGCACCATGTGTGGCCTTTGCAGTCTTAAGCTCTTCACAGCTTGAAACACATCCAAGAGCCCTTCAGCCTTCACTCGTTCCAGGATGTTGCTCAGTGCTATGAAGGTCCCTGTTCTCCCTGCACCAGCACTGCAAGGAAAACACGTTTGCATGACATACATTGGGAGAAAAACGGTAAAAGAGGAATAACAGGGACACAGGGATTTATGCCTCTCTACGGTGGCAGATGGAAAAGAATTGCTAGCACTGTTGCTGTGTTACTCCAAAGCAATTGGATGGAAAATGTCCTGTCCAAATGTAATGATTTTATTAATACGTAGGATCACAAAATCATGGAATGGTTTGGGTTGAAAGGGACCTGAAAGATTATCCAGTTCCACCCCCTGCCATCGGCAGGGACACCTTCCACTAGTCCAGGTTATTCCAACCTGGCCTTGGACACCTCCAGGGATGGGGCAGCCACAGCTTCTCTGGGCACCCTGTGCCAGGGCCTGCTCACCCTTCCAGCCAGGAATTCCTTCCCAATATCCCATCTAAAGCTCTCCTTTTGCAGTTTAAAACCATCCCCCCTTGCTCTGTCTCTATCTGCCTGTGTAAAAGAGGTGCATCCCCTTGTGCTGGGCTCACTCTCCTCCTTCCCTCTACAAACCTGCTTTTAGCAAATCCTTACAGCCCATACAAATTCAGGTATTTTAATTAATTGAAGAATTTTTACTATGGAGGCCTTTGAAGTGCAGGAGAAAATAGCCATTGTCTCAGGGAGGCACAGCACTAATCTTTGCGTGCTCACTTCTCTTTCTGCAACTCCCTTTAGAATAAAAAAAGTTAAGAAAGATAATTTTAAATTTAACTGAAACTTCATTTCCTGAGACAAAGTTCAAAGGCAAAGGACACTCAGAAGGGGCAAAGAGTGGGCAAAACCCAGAAAAAAGTGGCCTCTAAATAACACAGAAATCTTTTCCAGTTTATGAGAGGCAGCTGCAGACACACACTGGAAGAGAAGGGAGTGAGGACTGAGAACAGATTGGCTTTAAACTCTGTTGACAACTCAGCAAAACCCTTCCAAAACATTTGTTTTTACTTAAAAATTATCTTTTTTAGCAGTTTTTTAGATAGCTGGAAAAACAAACAGACTTTTCTCAAGTTCACGTGACCCCTCTGAAAAACCAGAGTGAGGCTTGAAATGTGCTTAGTCATTAATAAAATTACATTCACTGATATTTGCAGATGCAGGTGTGACTTCACAGAGAAATTCAGGTAAATCAAAAGCTGGGAGGTACAGGCTGTCTGAGCAGGGACAGGAGAGAGACAACATTAAAAACCCTCAATACATCAAGTAGTTTGGGTTTTGTTTCCTTTTTAATCCGTTTTAAAACAATTGCAGTGAGTTTTTAGAAGAAAATCTAGGAGAAATGCAAGCAAGTTATTAAACCAAACAAATCCAAGTCCTGGCTCAAGCTCCCAGGGCTCCTTTGCTGTATTTGAAAATACAGGTGACTGCAGAGAGTCAAACAAAAACCAAAGACCTGAAAGGCCAGAATTTAGAACAAATTAAATAATCAATTTTGGGGGCAATCAGAGAGAAAACAAGATTTTTTTACGTTGAGGTTTTTAGGGCTCTGAAACCATCCTGACTCTGTGAACTGTCAGCTTGACTTTGTCTTGACCAGGAACCAGAATAAGCTTTATTGATTTATAAAATTAAAAAAAATGTAAAAGCAAAGTGTGATTTCTGAACGAGGAAAAGGCAGAATACTGGTTTCGCTGCTACTTTTTCGTTTTAAATCATGAGATCTGGTACAGCAAGAGCAAAGACAAATTTAAAGATTGATAAAAACCCCACACTCAAAAATACCACTTGAGAAAAATGACAAACAGATGAAAAGCACAAGTTTCGCCTTTTAAAAAAGCAAGGAAAAAAAAAAGATACTGCAACAAAAACATACAATTAAAAAAGCCCAAAGAAACAAAAAGTGAAAATCTGACACAGAACAAACACACATTCCTGTTATTATGCACCAAATCGTACTCAAGCTTCCAAGCAGCATTAATTATTATTATTAATATATTATTTTCTCTCTGCTCCCAAGGACAGGAGCACGCTTTGCCTGAGCTTACAGGAGGGATTTCTCCTATGCTGGTGCCAGCCTGTAAAGCCCAGCAGCACCCCCTGTACAGAACATCCCAATGCCATCAGTGCCCGTCCCTGACCAGGGGGCTCACCTGCAGTGCACGGTGATGGGGTGGTTCCCTGTCTGCTGCTGCTGCTTCTGCACGGCCGCAATGAGGTCGATCATGCCCTTCCCCTCCGCGGGAATCCCGATCTCCGGCCACCCGTGGAAGTGGAACTGCCGGACCAGCCTGCTCTGCTTCTCCTGGTTCCCCTGTGGGCAGGAAAACAGCACCTTGAGCCAGCTCTTACTTGAGAGGGAACACCCTCCTCACCCTGAACATCTGTGGCACCGATTCTGCAACTGCCACAGTGGAGTATTTGCAACCTGGGCCAGAATATTTTAAACATATTATGGACCTTTGATGGGTTGATGATCTCATTTCCAACCCTAATATTCCATCCTGGGTGTGCAGACCTGGCAGGTTTGCTCCTAAATCCTCCAACCACTCTGCTGATAAATTTTCCTTTTGATTTGTAGAGCTGTGTGATCTGTGTGGGACTAAGGACACCCTGAGAGATTGTTCACCCTGAGTGGCAACAGATGAAAACTTTCCTTATGCTCAGGCCAAATGCAAAGTGCTGCTGAAACAACCTGAATCATGGACTCAGCTTTGCACAGCACCTCCTGCTGCCTTGAAATTCCACAATTAGTGGCCTTGCCTGGACTAAAAGCACAGTAAAAGCACACACAGGTTGCCCAAAGAAGCTGTGGCTGCCCCAGCCCTGGAAAAGCCAGGCTGGATGGGGCTTGGAGCAAGCTGGGCTAGTGGAAGGTGTCCCTGCCTATGGGATGAGTTTTAAGGTCCCTTCCAACCCAAACCAGTCTGTGAGTCTATGAAAAATCTTCAGTCTAATTTTCTTTTTTATATATGTGGGAGATAGCCGAAAATCTAGGAATTAACCACAAAAAAAGCAGTCTAAAAAACCCCCAAATCCATCCCCCCACTTTGATCAACCACCTCCTTTACTGACCAGAACTTTCATCTTTAAGCAGAAATGTTTCATTTAAATTTCGTCTCAATGTCAGACGCTGATTAACCACATTTAGATATAGATAAAAATCCCCAAAATTTAAGATGCACAACCAGATTTGTAAATGCCTTCGAATGGAAAAGCAACCTCGTGGAATTTCAAAGGATGAAATACCTGGCTGTATGTAACTAGGAAGTCCCTCACACTGATGGCATCCAAGAGGCTGTCACTCTTAATCTCCACCGTGATCTCTCCATGAGTCACAGAGCCCTCCGATGGCCAGTACTGGCAGCATTTTTCCTGCAAAATCCAGAGGGTGGTAAACATTCCTTGAGGTTTTTTCCCCAGTGATCCATGGTATCGTGAATCTCTGATATACGGGGTGATGTACGTGTTCTAAACAGTTTGCATTGCAAGCACTAATAGCTGAGAACACAGTAAGAAAATACTTCTGTAATATAAACCTTTAGGATGAAAAGGGCTCGGGAGGCACCCATGGAGAATACTGCTTTAAAACAGTGCAATAACATATCTAACTCCCGAAAGCAATGCAGTGTTGTCGAAAAGCTCCGAAAACCACCAAAAAAAGGATTTCCCAGCACTAGAACACCCTGGTTGAACTTGGGATGTTCAATCTGCAGCACATGAACGTGCAGGAATCCCTTCATTAATTAAGGATGTACAAGGAGAGGCTCAGAATGAGCCATTGGTGCTTACACTGGGAGGAAAGTTTATACAAAAGCTTTGTCCAGCTTGGTCCCACATCCCAAACCACTATTCCATGTCAGGCATCCCTTAAAACTGGAAGCTTTTCAAAACTATAATATTCGGTGGTTTTGGTGGGTTTTTTGACCATTCAAGCACAAGCAGCAACACTGGCCCACACCAAGCAGTGAAGAGAGTGCTCGTTTTAGGCAAGGCAACAAAAAAAAGTCTCGTATTGCCGGAATTTGGAGGCAACAAATATTTTATCTAATATTAACAGTCATATTAATTTGCTGTGGAGCTGTGGGATACAGAGCACGTACCTGCTCTCTCTCCTGAACCTCTGTGAGCATCACGATGGTGTGGCACTTCCACTCCCACACCATCCTCCAGAAATCCTCCACGGTGTGTGGCAGTGGCCCCTGGGTGGCAATGAAATAATCCTTCTGGCGATAGCCCTGCGGGGAGACAGCGGCATCGCACGTGGGGACACAGCTGATGGGTACGGGGGGATCACGGCTTAAAGGGGGGCTCCTCCCAGGGGACAAGGGACAGCGGGAGAGGAAACAGCCTCCAGTTGTGCCAGGGGAGGTTTAGCGTGGATATTGGGGAAAATTTCCTCACAGGGCAGTGGTGGAGTCCCCATCCCTGGCCTGAATGCAGACCTGCCCAGGTAAAGCCTGGCTCTCAAACACTGCCAGCCCTTCCCTGAGCTAAACACTGACTTTTCTGTTTCTCAGAAGAGCCAATATTTACACCTGTTAACCTGAAGCAGATAATGGAACAGCTGGATGGTAGCTGTGCACCTAATTTGTCTCACTGCCTGTTTGCCAGTGTTTAATCAAAGCTTTCATTCAGAAATCTAACAACAAGGAGAATGTTTAAATTACACGATCATTTAAAGTGATATTGAAAGCACCAGATGAGAAATGTACTTGGAAACTCCCATAAGCCAAACGAAACCAAAAAAGCTCATGTTCTTCATAAGCCAAGTGGATTGTGTCTCTTTAAAAGACCTATCAGCAAGAGCAAAACATCAGATCTGAAACTACAACACACAGAAATGGTTTATACATACATCTATGAAGGAAGCATTGATGTAGTCTGTATATTCTTGCCCTCTTTTCATGGACAGGATCACTCTGTTAAAATCATCTGGAAAAAAAAGACAAGTCTGGTCTCACTTTTGCCACCTGCTCGTGAAAGGACAAAACCCACGAAATCTTTGCTCTGAAATGCTCCTTTTCTGGTGCAGACATTGCAGTGCTGGAATTTTGGAATTTCACAAAGAATATACAGAGAAAATAGATTGGGTTAAAGGTGACACTGGGAATGATTTAATTCAAAATACCCAATTGTAACAGATTTTAGACTGGTGAGGTGGAAACCAATTCATCAGACTGTGTGCAGGTGCTTTATAAGGGTGGTTCACTTTACATAAGGATATATAAATATATATACAAATATATCTTTTCTAAGGAGAGCTGTGTTCTGTTGCCAACATACAGACAGTGGGTACTCCCAAGAGCCTGGGGATAACCAGGGGTTTCCAGCACTTGCTTCCACAGACAACTTTGGCCTCTTACACGGGATGATCTGGATGACTCTCGCTTTCTTCATGTTTGCTGGAAGGTTCCCAGTTCTCATGTTCTCTTTCATGATCCGAACGTTTGTTAACTTCTGGAATAAAAGACAGACAAGGATGGAAAGTCCTTGGGATGGAAGTGAGTCCCACTCACTGTACCCACACTCAGGGTTTTAAAGTGCCCTTTTTGGGTATAAAATAATGACACAGGCAAAGGGACACTGACTTGTCACAAAAGCCACTCCATTGTTCTGCCTACAAAAATTAAGAAAGAATAATAGTCACAGAATCACAAATTGGTTGGGGTTGGAAGGGACCTGAAAGATCATTTATTTTCAGCCCCCTGCCATGGGCAGGGACACCTTCCACCAGCCCAGGTTGCTCCAACCTGGCCTTGGACATCCCAGGGATCCAGGGGCAGCCACAGCTTCTCTGCCCAACCTGTGCCAGGGCCTGCCCACCCTCCCAGCCAGCAATTCCTTCCCAATATCCCACCTAACCAAGCTTTTGCTAATGAAGGGATTGATATTCCTTATTATTTAGTCAGTTGATGCTGACAGCATTCCCAGGATACAGAACACAAACACTGCTCTTGCCTCAGTGACTATTTTATAGGATAGATTAAACCCCACAAGACTGTGCAAGAAAACACACCAACAAACTGCCTCTGCTGGGCTGGGACTTCCCAAAAAGTGAGCAGGTACACAGCTGCATTTGGCACTTCTCCAACAGAAAGTCACTTGAAATTAAAATTAATTTCCTTTCCAAACTGCAAGCAGATTTTTCAGCATGTATTTTCCAGGCACTGTGTTTCAGGAGCACACCTCAAGTCCAGCAAAATCTCCAGTACTGGCAACAAGTGCTAAAATGAAACCCCACCTTCCAAAAAATCACTTCTCAGCTCCTCTGGAATTCCGTGCCGAAGAGACTTTATGTCAGGACTTTCCCACTGGTTACAAATGACTGTACCCTTGGCTGGGGCAGGTGGGCCCAGTGCTCCTGGGCCATCCCAGAGCTCTCTGCACTCTGCTGTGGACAGCAAAAACTTAGGGATTCTGGAAAAAAGCAGGAAACTGGACGCTATCCTTTGCTTCCTTCCCTCAGACAGACCAATACCGTTGATTTTTGAACTTGTTGCTCTATAACCAGCCTTATTTTTACATAATTTTCTTTTCCTAGTTCCCAATTACTGATTAAATTAATCCTTTAAAGGAAAGAGAGAACTCCAGATAACACATCATTAAATACTTAGACCTCTATGGAGAATAAATATTTTAGCATGGCCAAAGTCATAAAGTTATTCCCTCAGGATACTAAAGTCTATTTTAACAATGACCAGACATAGTCAGTGTGGTTGTTTTCTGCATTTGGGGTTCTCCAATAAACAGAAAAGCTTTTTTTTTGTTGATTTTTCTGTCCTGACAGTCTGGACATTGAGCAAAATTCCCTGCAATTCTCTGTCAGTGGCCACTGAGTTAACGATCCCACTGAGATGCAAACAAGACAGAGTTTCCTCTTCCAGCATTATCTGATCTGGCCTCCAGAGCAGACCCAAAGAATCACTCCGCTTTTCCTTTGTAAACAAACAAAAAACATCCAGGAAAAGGCCTGTCCAACAGCAGGGCTCTGAATGAGCATTCCCAGAACAGGATGTCCATTCACCCCCTGCACAGGGCCCATTCACAGCCACCACTGAACAACAACTCCGTCCCTCTTATGGACCTTTAAGGTGACACTTTCATCTCTTTGGCTTCAATTTTAGAAAGCCTGTGGCAGAGGACTTCCATACTTACTTTGAATTCTTCTTCCAGCCCTAATTTGACCAGGTTTGGGGCTGCGTTGTGGGATGTCTGGAGGTGTTTTTCCAGGGATGACACGTCGAGCTCCGTGTCCCCGTAGAGGTAGTACTCAAGTAAGGCTTGGTAGATGAAGGAGTATTGCATCTGGGAGGGACAGAGTGGCACGTGAGGATACAGGAAAGCAGCAGTGGAGCTAGGAATTCTGGGCCTTACCCATCTCAGTTAGGATGGTTTGGCTTGGAAGGAACCTTAAAGCCCATCCAGTCCCACCCCTGCCATGGGCAGGGACACCTTCCACCAGCCCAGGTTGCTCCAAGCCCCGTCCAACCTGGCCTTGGACACTTCCAGGGATGGAGCAGTCACAGCTTCTCTGCCCAACCTGTGCCAGGGCCTGCCCACCCTCCCAGGGAAGGATTTCTTCCTAATATCCAGTCTAAACCGGCATATGGAATCCTGAAATGGTTTGAATTGGAAGAGAGCTGAAAGATCATCCAGTTCCACCCCCTGTCACGGGCAGGAACACCTTCCACTATCCCAGGTTGCTCCAAGCTCCATCCAACCTGGTCTTATCCAGGTGTGCAGCAGCACAGGACATACTGGAGTGCAAACACAGAAGCTTCTCCTTCTCTGACCAGGAGAAGTTGCCATCTGAGCCAATCAAAGCCCACTCACGTCCGTCTGGACCATCTGTGGCCGCTGGTTGCGGATCCTGGACACGAAGTCAAACACGTCCACCTTGTGCTCGGCGTGCATCATGTCTATGATGGCATCGATGACGATGAAGGTGCCCGTGCGACCCACGCCGGCGCTGTGGGGACAGAGCACACGACACCCTCTGCTCACACAGGATCCCTGCAGCCAGGGCACGCTGCTCAGAGCGCAGACACCAGCACTGGGACATCCAACGTCTCATGGAATCAGGGAATGGGTAAGGGTGGAAAAGCCCTCTGAGATCATGGAGTCCAGCTGTTCCCCCAGCACTGCCAGGGCCACACTGACCCATGTCCCCAAGTGCCACATCCACATGGCTTTTGAATCCCTCCGAGGATGGGGATCCACCCCTGCCCTGGGCAACCCATTCGAATGTCTGACAGCCCTTTCAGTGAAGAAAGTTTTCTTAATATTCAACCTAAACACCCTCGTTTTTTGTTTTAACAATAACAGCAAAAAAAATAGAAATAAAGTATAAAAGAAATTAAAAAAAGAAGTGATTTTTTTTTTTTTTTTTAAAACACAAAAAGTCCCCTCTTCCCAGCCCAGGATTGATGACACCAGAATTATATTTAAAAACACCTTTGGGAAAAAACAATCTGATTGACCATCTATAATAATTCACTCTAAAATGAAATCTTCATTATTTTTCCCCCCTAATTTTTAGTTCCACATTCCCCAACTCTCCCATCCCAAACCCCTTTTTGGGTTTTATATCCTTCAGAGCCACGAGAGGGAGCGCGATCATCAGGAATGGCACAACTCCCTCGACTTCCAGCTCTTCCTTCCAGAGGAAAAGGGCATGGCATCCTGTGCTAGGCGTTAATAGCAATCCTTTAAGCTCCGCTTGGTTTCCTTGGCTGGAATGGCCACAAACACCTCCAGCAACAGGGGAAAATGTCTCCCCTGATCCCCAGGGCACTCAAAAATACGGAGCAGTTTCAGCAAGGAAACATCGGGGTTTAGATAAGAGCAGGGATAAAACACTGAGTTCATAAAACAACTCGGTTCTTCTGTCCACGCACACTTTTAGCAGCAACCACCGTGGGAAATCAAAGCCCCCAGGCCCCGCTGTTCCAGCGGTCTGGAGGGATGATGGGCACCAGTGGACCTGTAGAATACCATGGACTTTCATCAAATTTTCACCAAAGCCTTCTCTTTCCAAACCCCTTTGGACTTAATGAGCCATTTGGCAGACTCTCCTCATTCCTCCCAGTCCCAATCCAGTGCTCCCACCCTGTGGTCCCACTTGGCCCCTCCAGCCTTGGACCAGGGCAGCTTCCACTCCTTTCATTCAGGTTTGATACAGAGGAGTCCCCCTCACATCCTACCTTTTTGACTCCCTGTTTACAGACTTTTCCCTCTTCCTCAAACATCCTGGGATCCATCTCTGAACACAGGTCAGCCATCTCCAGCTCACACTTACCCTTCTGTGCTCATTCCTGAGCCCCACACTGGGCTTCTTCATCGCTTCCCTGCCCTTTCCAGCCACAATCCCTTTTCACACATCCTTGTTTCCTCACTTCAGACCAGCTCTGAATTCCATCCTTGCACCTTCCTGCTAAAGCTGGGAATTTCACCAGCCTTGACATTTGCCTTGCAATTTCCCTGATTTTATCCATCCTTTACCTCCTCCAGGGCAACCCTTACTCAGCTATTCTTCTGCTTACTGAAAAAATGTATTCCTAAAAACTTATGGAATAAGAGAATTGGCAGCAAATCCTGCCACGCCCCTGCCCTTGTTCTCACTTCTTCACTACCAAATGCTCCATTAGTGCTTTATTCACTTCCACGAGATTCTCATGGAGCTGTTTGGTCCCAGTGCTGGGTAATACCTTTCTGCAAGCTCACTAAAAATGGATGGTTACTCACTCCTGATGGGCTTCCCTTTCCTTTTCCCAACAATTCGATGGTGTCACATCCTGAGCTCCGGCGGAAATTCAGTGTCACCTCTCTCCTCCTCTATTTCTGACACAGGCTGAGGCACTGCCCGAGCCCCAGCACTGACATAGGTCAGCCTGTGCTCTCCTGGCCTGTTGCAGTTAAATCTCTGCAGATTTTAATGAAGATATCTTATATTTTCCTCTATTTTGTCTCTACTTCTGCTCATTAAGCCAAGTGCAATATTTTCTGCTGGTGCCAAATAAAGCTCGAGCCCAAAATGCATCTCCACACACAGCAGAGGGCTATAAAAATATTGTGGGTCTCTCAAAGGGAAGACTGAGACAACTAAAATCTGCTTTTTCCACGGAATGGTTTTCTTCAAGCCGCTTATTTATGACACCTGGGAGAGGAGGTGAATCCCAGCAAGGGAACACCACCACTGGCTCGGTCAGGACAAACACCCTCTTCCTCACTAGCACACATTTCCAGGGAGAATTCTGAGAGGTCTGACACAAGCCAGAAAATAAAAAAAGACAAATGCACGAATCTACAACCTTTTTTTCCTTAAAAACAAGACCCAGGAAGACAAAGCTGCTTTTCTTTTCTTTTCATTCTAAACTTGTTACGATAATTGCTCCTGCAAAGACACCTCTTGCTCAGTTGTGAGCCTACAGTTGCTATAGAGATTGCAATTATTCTCTTAAAACTGATTTGGAGTTTGGTTTTAGTTTCATTAAGAGAAGATTTCAACAGTTTAGCACAAGCCTTTGACAGCAGGACCCGTGTGTGTGACCCACGAGTGGGAATATGCTCTGTATTCATATGCAGCACATTTTTAACATTGCAGCATTTAAGTCTCTTGAATGAAGTCTTTATTCCAAAGTTTTTAGGCATTTAATGGCTAATTTACATAGGCAACTGCAGTTTTACTGTGGGAGAAGTGGGGGATGAATTCCCAGAGGAGCATTCAGTGGCAAAGGTCATAGATTTGTACTTTGAGTCTGTTTTTCTGACAAGGAACGTATTTATACCAAACAATGGATATCACTCATGGATTTGGGAATCCCACAAACAACAAAACACCGACTCCTGTTGCAGTATTAAAGTGACAGCAAAGACAGATCTTTTGAGGTTGTTTTTTACCCTGTGCTCTGGAAAATGTCAGCATATTATTACCCTTTAATATAAATATGGAAATAAACCTTTCTATAAATACAAATATGTAAATAAATGCCCTTGAGGGGCACATACATACCTACAGTGAACCACAATTGGGCCAGCATGGGCAGGATTCAATGCTTTGACTTTTTTCAGGAATTTCAGCATCCCAATAGGGGTGAAAGGCACCCCAAAATCTGGCCAGCTGGTGAAGTGAAGCTGAGTGACAAGCCTTGGGGCTTTACAACCATCGTGAAGCTGCAGGAACACACAGACACTGTTGGACACCTCAGTTTTCATGCCAAGACGTAGAAACAAACTGCCCTGCTTATTTGGGATTTTAATTCCTGCAACACTTCGAGCTCACTCAAGGATTAGAAGTTTATACCGTGCGTAAAATGCAAGCACTAAATAAAACTACCACATATCATTAATGCCTCTTTGCAGTGAAAACATTCCATGCGGCTCCTTCCTTCCCATCCTGCACTTTTGTCACCAATCCCTAGTCCTACCAAAGTGATCTCCAGGTAATCCAGCAGAGAGCTGCTGCTCAGCGCAGAACGTGGAACTGACGCTGAGCAAATCCTCGTGTGTTTTCACTAAATCACAGAATCATCAGGGTTGGAAGAGACCTTGAGGATCATCCAGTCCAACCATCAACTCCCATAATCACCCCAAGCCCATACCCCAAGGTGGTTTTAGGGGTTCTGAGCTCGGTTCTGCACATGGTTTGTCACCTCTCACCAGCCCACATGGTCCTTGTCTTCAATCAGAACTGGACAGTCACTGCATTGCAAGCACAGCAGCCTCCCCTGATCTGATCCCATGTGAGGCCCCACGCTGGGGACAAGAGCAGAGCCATCCCCACCACCTCTCTCCTGGGACCTGAAGCTTCAACTTGTGCCAGAGATACAACAAAAATCAAGCTGGCTGTCACAAGACATGACCTCACGTGGCCCTTTGTCACAGAAACCCGGCCGAACCTCTGGCAATCTGGATGTTACGAGGGCAGACCCTGGGAGAGGTGCCACCCCTTTGCCACTCTGCAAACCTATGTAACCGATTTCCTGGTTTCCTTTGAAGCTGCATCAGTTTTCTCCGTGGATGACAAGGCAGAGCCCGGGGCAGGGCTGGTGCTCACCGACTGCACGCAGAACTTGCGGATGGTGTAGTCCACCAGCACGATGCAATCCTCCACGGACACACGGATGTTCCCGTAAGTCCAGCACCCCTGGTCAGGCCAATACTGGTAACATTTTTCCTGCACAAAAACACAGGGAGTTTTATGACGCTGAGCTTGCTTTCACTGCTGGTCACTCGTAAAACAAGCGAGTTAACTGAAAACAGGGTAAGGCAGGAGGAATGGGTGGACAGGAGGGAACAGCAACACTCTCACAGTGAAGCAGCTTTCATTTTTAATTGTTTTGTGCCAGAAAGAACTTTGGAACTCAGGGATATGCACAGATTTTTTATTTTCATTCCCGACCAAACCCACCCACAAGTGCAGCCTTAGGCTGGAGTAAAACAGGAGAATTTTCCTTTGCCTGTGGGCTATGCAGGACACAAACAGCCACCAGAATGTCCTCCTTGAGAACAACTGAGAGAAATGTGTATTTCAGAAATGAAAACTACATTTCTGAGCAGAAACTCAGCTGTGCTGCAGGGGCCAGGGGAGGAAGTGGTCAGAAATGCAGCTGGCCAGAGCCTGAGCAGCCATCAGTGCTTCTGCAGCACGTGGGAACAGCCCAAAGTGCAAGGTCTTTACCTCTTTTCTCTCCTTCAGGTTGGTTAACATGACAATGATGGCTGACTTCTGCTCCCAAATCATCCTCCAGAAGTCATTGACTGTTTCTTGCTTCGGTCCTGCAGAGAGAACAGAGCAAAGCTCAGGATGGGAGATGGAGACCAGCAGATCTCAGCACACCCCAACAGCCCTGCCCGGGGTGCCCACCCAGAGCTGGGGTCACTACAGCCTGCACAGCTCTGGAATTACTTAAAAATGCATTACTTAAAAATTCCCATATTTTCTTTTACACAACCATATGCACCCAAATCTGCATTCTGGCACACATCTCCTCCCTTGAAATATTATTCATAGAATCACAGGATGATTTGGGTTGGATGGGACCTGAAGGATCATTTACTTCCAACCTTCTGCCATGGGCAGGGACACCTTCCACCAGCCCAGGTTGCTCCAAGCCCCGTCCAACCTGGCCTTGGACACTCCCAGGGATCCAGGGGCAGCCACAGCTTCTCTGCCCAACCTGTGCCAGGGCCTGCCCACCCTCTCAGCCAGCAATTCCTTCCCAATATCCCATCTATCCCTGCCCTCTGGCAGTGGGAAGCCATTCCCTGTGTCCTGTCCCTCCATCCCTTGTCCCCAGTCCCTCTCCAGCTCTCCTGGAGCCCCTTTAGGCACTGGAAGATGCTCCGAGTATTCATCCTTAAATGTTATCTAATCCTTTAAGTAGACCAAGGCAGGAGCAACATTGAGGATTCCTCCTTGCATCTTCCCCATGCCAAGGTCCACATTACCTGTGACCACAACGACCCTCTGCCTGGGAGCTGCTCGTGCTGGGCAGGACAGGAGGGGTTTGAGGGGCTGGGGCAGCTATTGCCTTGTGTCTGGAATTGTGGGCACAAAGTGACCCACTTTTATGACTAAACACAGCACAAGAGTTCATATGGAAATGCTAATTTTTGTGGCAGGCTTGCTTAGAATGTATTGTCAGGAGACATTAATTTTGGGGTGGAGGGGGAAGATGAGCAGCTCGGAGAAGAACCTCCAGGTCTAAAGGCGCTGGGTCACCTCACACACACTTCGGTTTCAGTTCAGCTGCAACCTCTGAATCCAACCTCACATCTGACCGCTCTCTGCAGCTGAAAATAACCTTTAAAACACGTCTAAGATTAAAGATTTCCAGCCCTAACATGCAGAGAATAGAGAAATGAGAACAAGTTACCTTGTGCTGCTATGAATTTATTCTTTTCTTTATAGCCCTGTGGAAATAAAGATCACGGCAGTTCAAAGATGGAATGGCAACATGTGCCAGCAGAGAAATATTTCATTAATTCACAAAGCCTGCACTTCGGCCAACAGTGGGCACATGGCAACTTACATCTATATATGAGGCATTAATGTAGTCTGAGGGTGGGACTCCATCAATTTGGGTCAAAATCACTCTGGAATGGTCATCTGAAAGAAAACAAGCATGTTGGCATGTTGATCACTCTGAAATACGTTATTTCCTTGCATGCAGGAGGTCTGGATAAGCACACAGTTCCCAAACCATACAGGTTGGGCACATACAGCATATGAAAAAGCATCTGTGGCCAGTGAAATTGTTATTAATTAAATATTTTCAGCAAAAAACACTACAACCAGCTCAGTGCCAAATTAATTGTCTGACTTAAAAGGAACAGGAATGTCTTACAGGGCAGGATGTTGGGATATCTGTTCTTCTCCCTGTTTTCTTCCTTGTTTGCCATTTCAAATGTTCCCTGCACATATCCAGAGGTTAATGACTGAAAAAAAAAAATTGAAAAACATAGAAGTCCATGTGTTAGAAAACAACTAATTCTTGACTGCACAAAGGGTAGGGAAAATCTGTATTTTCACACATTTCCTTGCATCCAACAGAATTAAACATATTTCAACCTTTTTTTCCCCCCCAGTAACTTTAATTCCTCTCTAAGAGGAAATCACATCCTGGCAAATTTCACTGCAGAAAAGTAGTTTTGGAAAAATAAGTAATTTTTTCCAGCAGACACCAAAGTTCTTTAGAAGATTGTTCAACTCTGAGGTGCTGCCTGAAGCTGCCATCTGTCCATTCTGACTCACAGCACCACGAACCACAACAACAGTTGGTCCAGCAACAGAAACAGACTTTGATTGTTAATATCTCACTGCTGAGGACATTAAATATCAAACATCTCGCTCAGGGCCACAGGTGAAGGCCCAGCTCTGGCAGAAAGGGAGGAAGGAAAAATAAACTGTGATATTTTTTTTTATGCTGTAGGAGCATGAGTTGAGTTCTGCAAGTCACCGACAAGATCTAAAAGTGCAGATAAATTTATTCAGGCGTAAAAAACCCCCCCATAACAAAACCAGTCTCGGACAACTATCAAACTAAAGGCAAAAAACGGAGAGGAAGAGGGTGAAAATGAAACCAAGGAGATGGCCAAGGTGAAGCTCCTCCACCACCACCGCAGATGGACCAAACCAGGACTGAACTTCATTAAGATCTTTCTACTGAAGCCCTAAAACCTCGGTGTCAGCATTTTGGGTCCCACCAACGAACAATCCCAGTTTGGGCATGCACAACCACCTTCTCCTGCCCTTCTTCCACCTCCCAGCACCCGGCCTGAGTCACGGAGGGCAAGGGGACAAAGTGGTGAGCGATGGTTTTAAGCCCCATCCCTGCTCGGGTGGCGGAGGGCAGGGCTTGGAGTTCCCCCTGAAAACAGCCACGGGGTTGCCAGGGTGACATGGGATGGGAGGGGGCATGGGGAGGACTTCTCCTCCACCCCAGAGGAAACAGCAACCCGCTTCTGTGGGTTTGAGTTCCTGGGGGGTTTTATGTCACTTAAACCTGTGAACGTGAAAGAAAGAAAAGGTTTAAAAAGGCTTGAGAAAGAAAGCTGCTTTTAGCAAACTGCTTAATTCCTCTGTTGAATGATGCCCATGGCTTTTAACCAGCCCATTGGGCTGATTAACACATTTATGGTTTCTAACACACAGGAACTTCACTTTTGTATGACAGCAAAGAGTGGAAGGTGCCCCTGCCCATAGATGGGTTTGGAACTGGATGATTCTAAAGGTCCCTTTCAACCCAAACCCCCAATACTACAAAATAATTCTCTTTAAACTCAATTTATTCAAAGTCGGGCAACAAATTCCCAACGAACAGTCACAGAAGTTCTGCATCTTCATGTGAAAAATGGATGAAAAGTAATTACCTTTGGCAAAATCACCTCTCCATCCCTTGCTCCTGCCTCCTGCAAGGCCATGCTGGGAAGCCCCAGGGTGGGTGGTGAACCCCAGTGCTTGGGCACAGCCCAGCTCCAGCTCCCACCCTCTGTGGAGGATGTGACTCATCCAGGAGGCACCTCAGCACATCCTCTCCATCACCCCAGTCACGAGGAGCTGAGGAGTCCTGGTGGCACTGGGTCATCTGCTGCCACCACACCCTGATCTTCCCCCACTTCCCAGGAACACTAAAATCCCGCCAAACTTCTGAGGGGCTCAATCCAGAAATATTTTCTCCTTCTTTTTTCCACTAAATGAGCCACAGGGATTTCTTAATCGAGTCAAAAATTAAAATTTCAAAAGTAAATTCTAACAGGAAGCTTTTCTGTGATTCCTCTCAGAAAATCAAGGCAATGAGCCCTCCCAAACTTCCAGCATCCAGCTCATGTTCCATTAGGGATGATAACAGAGATAGGGGCCTTACAGAGAGGAACAGAGGTTTTTAGAATTGTTTCCTTCCTTTCCTGTGAAGAAAGAACACACAGTGCCAGGGCCCAGTGTGCACAGAGGGATCAGATAACAAAAAAGAAAGCAACTGAGAGTAGAAGGAGCCTCTGCTATTTTGGGGAGTGTACAAGGAGTGCAATGTGCCTCTTAGGGGTAATTTAGGCTTTAAGGACAAAATCAAAGGTACTGAAGAACACCATTGGGTACATAAATCTAAGAGAACTGTCCTCAAAAATCGGGAACTGTCCTCAGAAACCCTTTCTGCCTCTTGCACATCTTCATCTATCAACCTTCGCTTTATATTTACCAAAAAAAAAAAATCATTTGGGACCAAACTTGTTTGGCTGATGCACAAGCCTGGCCACTGCTGGCTCATCATTTTCAGCTAAATCTGCTTCAAATTCACACTGGAGACTCTGTACCTGCATTCCCAGGGATGCCTGGCCCCTGGATGTGTTAGACCAGGATGTGTGAGACAAACTCCACAGTGGGAAGAGATCCCTCGTGTATCCTCATGGCAGAGCTGCACTCACAGAACCACAGATTTGCTGAAGAGTTTGGCTTGGAAGGGTCTTTTAAAGCCCATCCAGTGCCACCCCCTGCCATGGGCAGGGACACCTTCCACCAGCCCAGGTTGCTCCAACCTGGCCTTGGACACTCCCAGGGATCCAGGGGCACCCACAGCTTCTCTGGGCACCCTGTGCCAGTCAGCAGCTCCCACCAAGGCCTGTGCCAAGTGGAAAGCTCTGGACACATCCAAACCCTGCAGGATCTGTGGCCTCCCGGGGCAGATCGGGGTGGGATCCAGCAGGTGGGAGGCTGGAGCTGAGCCCACGGGGCTGTCATTGCTGTGAGCTGGGGGATGCTCTGCAGGAGGGGTCACCACACACATGTCAGTGCTGCAGGCTCTTGATTTATCAGCCCCTTTCCCTGCAGTGCTGCAGAACAAACCTGTGCGTGTCAGCTTCCCTGCTTTGCGCTGCCACATCAATCACTCTCATCTCCAGCTGTCTGCCCACCTTCCTTCCCTGCTCAGCCTTGAGCAAACAGCTCATCCATCCATCCATCCATCCATCCCAGCAGGGAAAAACCACACCAGGCATCAAGGAAACTTCATGTACCACCAGCCTCATTTAGGAGGAGCAGCCCCCAGTCTGTCTGTGTCCACACAGAATCTCACAGGCTCACAGCACGGGGCAGAAAAGGTTCCAAGCAAAACAGGGTTTAAAAATCAAAACGGATGGTTTGTTTCACTCAGAACCAATTAATCATGAGAGTCAGGACCCACCAGCACACACCTTGTCAGGGTAGTTCTCACATTCATTTTGTCAGCTTTGATAAATAGCTCCACAATGCTCCCTCTCTGATAAGGGAAAATTATGTGTTTTAAAGATATCATCAAACAAATTGCAGATATAAATATGCTCCCAATTAAGGAGGTAACTCAACAGCCTGTCTAATCAACATGTGCTTTCACAAATCCCCGCCTGACATTTAAGCTACTGCTCTGAGCAACTTGTTTCTGCTGTGGAGGGAAGGGAAAAGAAATAATGAAAAGTATGGAAGAGGCCCCAGATCAGACTCATTCCAGTGTATTTCTCCATAGGAACCGGCCCAGCTCCACACAGGCTCCTGGTGTGGTTCATCTGCACGACCACACAGAGCTACAGCTTCGGGTTGTGGGCAGAAAAGACTGGCCAAGGCAACCCTTGAAAGCAAAACCCTAAAAGATGAGCTGCTTCCCAGAAACTCCTGTGTTAGGGCACAGCAGCTGCAAATGGGGAAGTGATGGGGTGATAGCAAAGAGCAAAAAGTCAAATTAGCAGGGGAAAAATTAGCCAAACCTCACTAGGGTGATACCAAAGGCCACACTGTGTGTTCTCCTCGATGTGCTTTCCATGGAAGTGAAACGCTCAGACTCACCCAAAAAACCCTCCTTCACACCAAAGAATCAGTGCTGGAGCTTCAGATGCAATGTTCCTCCCCTCCAGCTTCCAGGGCAACGTTAAAAACCTTCTTAAAATGTCAGCAAGGGTCAAATAATTCATATGGTGCCAACTCAGCACCCTAACGCAGTTAAATTCCAGCTTTTGCCAGGCTAAAGGGCCCCTGGGGATGGCACCACCCACTCCCAGCGTGAGGCTCCGACACACCAGCACCAAACCCTTGGAAGAATTACTAATATTTGCAGGTCTTTTGGGCTGTGCCTGTTTCTGGCCCCTCCACGTGCGAGAACTCACGTTGAACTCCTCCCGGAAGAGCTTCCCTTCGTCTGCCGAGCGTATCCGTATTTCCTCCTCGAGGTTTTCCACCGGGATGGGGAAATACTTCTTGGGGCCCGAGGGAGACCTGCTGAGCAGCATGACCCGTTGCTGTTCTGTCAGGACAAGGGCAGCGCGTGTCAAAGGCATGGCCAAAGCAACACATACCAAGGTGTTCCCAACTGCAAATGAATCCTCGCGCTGGAAGATGCCAAAATAAACCTCTCACGTGAGACTTCAGTCAGGGATAAAAGGGATTTAAAGGAAATAAAAAAACCCCACAAATCGTAGGCCGAGTAGTTGCTTTGAGAACAGAATAATATCAAGGAGAACCTGGATTACATTGGATTAGAAGTTTTATTTAGAAAAGGAGAAGGTTTTTCTCTGCTGACAGAGAGCCCAGACAGCTTTTGGCATCCAGCACCAAAGAGATGCTCTGAGATTATTTCACTTGTGAAGAGGAAATAATAATAATAATGAACCCCCCCTGTCTTTGCCTTGGCAGCCAGCAGGAACTCTGCACCGAGATGAGCTGGAGCTGCTGCTCCTCTCTCAGGCCCCAGCAGCGCAGGAAGCTGAGGGCTGTATTTAGAGGTCTGCCTTTCCCTCCCACTGCCACCCTGTTTAACCCACTTGTCAGGTCGCACATGGCCAAGGGGAACATCCACAGAGCACAGACTCATTTTTTTAAATCATTACATTTAGCATTTCTCTCTTGGTTATGGCTAAAATTGCTTGTACAGCCCCTCTGCGTTTGCTGGGTTTGAACTGAGCCCCACAGAGTGACCCTGGGAACGGAAACAGATCCAGCACAACTCAAAAGCCAGAGGTAAATATATTTAACTCCTCAGGGTGTTTTATTTTAGTGCCCTTAGCTTACAAATCTGCCTTATTTCACTCCCTTGCTTGTTTATCTTCATTATCTTGTTTAACTTGCTTGTTTATCTACACTCATGACACAGCCAATAATTTCACGAAGAATTAAGGACCTTTTTCCTCCCTATTTTAAGAGGAAATTCTGCAATTCCTTCTCTAAATACAAATATCAGTGTCAGAAACCTGGATCTCAGCTGGCATCCTGAGAGAACACCTCTGAAGAGCCCAAAGGACATTTACAAAGAAACATTTGCTGTATCACAACTTTAAAATCTGAAACTGAGAGATTATATATATTTAAATACAGATCTCTAGTCCAAGGCCAGGCTGGACAGCGCTTGGAGCAACCTGGGCTAGTGGAAGGTGTCCCTGGAACAAGATGAGCTTGAAGGTTCTTCCAACCCAACCCACCCCACCCCGTGATTCTACTTTTTTCAAACTCTTTTCTCTTCAATAACAATCCTGTGACTTCCATTAAAAATACAAGCAGATCTAAGCAAATAATACTGAATTAGAGAGCGAGGGGGTGCACACCCAAGCTGAAAGCCAATCTCCCCGTACCTTGTTCTTCCAAGATCCCGTTGGGCATCTTTTTGTCCCCGGAGGTCACCACCGCTTTCCTGTGTCTCCTGAACCTGAAAACACACAGACAACCACGTTCACCTGAGCGACGCCGCATTTCCCCCGCACCGTCCCTTTTACCAACCACGTAATCCTGGAGAAACTCTTCCTGTTCATGGTCCCCGTGGCGCGTCCCCCGCAGCTCCTGCCTCGCCCCGCGCGCCTTCGGCTTCCTCGTGAGGTCAGAGCCTGAGGGGCTGAGCTGCCTCTGCCCGCGCGGCCCCACCACGCACACCCACCTGAAAAAATACCCAACCAGCACCAGGAAGATGAGGACGACCAGGCCCAGGATCAGCAGCGAGGTGAGCAGGTCCTTGTGCAGGTTGTTCTCCTGGGTGGAGTCTGCGGAGAGGACACAACGCGGGGCGTTATCGGCTGCGACGAGGGCATCAAAAATCTGGGCTCCTACACCACGATCTGCCTCCGCTTACTGAAAACACCACTATTGCTTAACACGGGCAAAGGTCAATACATTTTTTTTGTATTTTCTTTTTTCCCCCCCTCTCCTCAAAAGCACAACCAAACCAGCCGCTGCTGAGAAAATTGAGGGTATTTTTTTTGGTTGAGCAAAGAATTTACATGTTTCAGAGAAAGTGGAACAGGTATAAGGTTTTCAGCTGAATTTGGAGCCCATTAAGTTTGCTGTTTCTCAGCCAGACAGAAATCACCCAAGAACAACCCCTGTCGTATGGGCTCTATTCACTTTTATTACACATAAATATAAGAGAAAGCAGGAATAATGACATTTTCAACAAAGACTCAGAGCGGGGATTAAAAAAATGTATCTTTGCTATATGTGGCATAAACTCCAAGTCTCACCCTTCTGTTAACAGCATTTTATGTATGTGACTCTCCAACTTTCACTTTCATTATGCTTCTGTAACCTTTTGATTCCACTGAATAATTCAGTATATAACACATTAAAATCATTAAAAACCCCACAGGTTTTATTTAAGGAAGCAAAACTCTCAGGCTGAGCCTTCAGCAAGCAAAGCACAACCTGCCACTGCTCCCAAACTGAGAGCAGTTTTTGTTGCTGCTGGGAGGGGTGGTTTTTTTCCCCTTTTAAACTGCATTTACACACTTTTAATGGGTTTTTCACCATTCCTACGGTGTTTAAGAGCTGCCAGAGGGTAGGGATAGGTGGGATATCAGGAAGGAATTGCTGGCTGGGAGGGTGGGCAGGCCCTGGCACAGGGTGCCCAGAGAAGCTGTGGCTGCCCCTGGATCCCTGGAAGTGTCCAAGGCCAGGCTGGACGGGGCTTGGAGCACCCTGGGCTGGTGGGAGGTGTCCCTGCCCATGGCAGGGGTGGCACTGGATGGGCTTTAAGGTCCCTTCCAACCCAAGCCATTCCATGATTCCATAAAATATTTAGGAGTACATAACACCTGCACTAATTTAGAAAGGATTAACATGGACCAACCAACAGTCTGGAATTCATCCCTGCAAAACTCCTGCGAGTGTTGGTTTGTGCCTTGGGAGCAGCTGGGAACGCTCTGGATGCTCCAAGAGAGCACGGGAAAAATTTCCTTTAGAGCCACAGGTGAACTGGGGACATCCAAGGAAAGAAGGTATCTTAAGTCAACATAATACAAAGCAAGGGAAGGCAATAAAATGCTTGAAACCTGACATTTCAGTGGTGTATAAAGATAAAAGTGACAGGGCTGACAAAATGGTAATCAGAAGCCATGACTTGGCAGGGTTTCAGGAAATCCCTGGTGGAAGGAGCGTCTGGAGGAACATGAATCACCAGAGACAGATCAACACTTGCCGTGAGGTGCGTAGCAACTCTGTGTGGAAACCACGGGCTGACAGAGAAACAAACACTAAAACACAGAGTTTTGCCCCTCCCAGACAAAATGGAGATGCTTTGGGAGCTTTGAAATTTCAGCCTCACCGTCTTGGAATCCTCCAGGATTTTGGGGCTTTGTGTTGGTTCTCTTTGGCTCCGTATCAAGACTCGTGACATGAGCGGGGGAAAACAACAAGTTCGCACCACGAGGGATTTAAAATTCCCCTCAGTCGGTTGCACAACACTAAAATCTCCCTTTCAGAGACCTGATGCACCTCACACCACATTTCTGGGGTGGCTTTGGGCAGCTGATTCCCAGGCAAACACTGAAAGCCTCGATCCAACCCAGCAGAAGTTCAGCCTCCTGTCAAATTGCTGCCTCCGTGTCTTTGGATGGGGACAGACTGAGGCCATTCCCTGCCCCGAGATGTCACCTCCCCTCCTCCCATTTCACAAGTCCATCAGGTCAAAGCCCACAGAAAGTCCCTTCTTTCTTGTACGTGGGCACATCTGTTCTCAACGCCTTGCAGCTGCTCACCAGCAGCACCGCCCCCTGCGTGTGTGTGGTTTTAAACAGCTTCATTTACTCCCTGTATTCCCTTTGATATCTGCATTGATAAATTTACAGATGGAGCCCAAAAATCGTATGAGAAGGTTCCAACAGGGCTTAGGCCACTGTAGACCCAGAGGCTGAGAGATCTTTGGCCAACACATCTGCCTGCAGATCAAGTGGGATTTTAAGGGGAGACTGAAACATAGACCTGAAATAATTTTTTAATCGGAGCTGCTTCAAAAATGAGTGACAGACTGAACCTTGTGAATAAATGAATAAATATGAACAGCCTCCAGACTAGCCCTCTGCTGCAGCCCCTGCCAGGGAGGCTTTTCCACTGCTGCCACCCCAAGAGCTGTGTCCCAAACCCACAGGGATTTCTGTTCACAGCCACACAACAGGGACCCTCCCAAGGGTATTTTTGTAGAGACAGAACGAAACAGTGACTTTCCTCTTGCCCAGAGAGGGGATTATCAGCAGCAGGACAGTGACAGCACCTCATGATTCCCCTGCCACCCCCGGGGCTGACTCACGGCTCCTTCCCAGTTTGATTCCTGGAAATGGAGCACCATTTCCTTCAGGGTGAGGATGTTCCCATTTTCCACATGTCAAAACCAAAGCCACCCCCAAGAAAAAAGGGAACTCAGAGCAGTGTGTGCACATCAGTGACTGCCCTGTGTCCCTCCCAAACTCTGAGTCTCTTCATGCCTGGATTGCTTCCTCTCTAAGCAGGACATGAAGGGTGAAATAGCCCATGAATAAAACTGTGTTTAAAACACCTTTTTCCCCTTTCACTAAAGCAAGCAAGCAAGACAAGCAGTGTGGTTTGCCCTCGAGAGCACATCAGGTACCTGGAATTATTCTGGTGATTGACACAGAACAGACAAGATCTTGTTTATCTGAGCACAGGAGAAATCCCACAACAGCAGCTCTTTTTATGCACAGGTCTGATCATTTCAAAAAACAGAGATGTCACAACCAAATATCAAATGGGGGTATCTCAAATCCATGCTAAGCCCTCTCATGCTATTTTTGGAAGAGAAAACCCCAACCCTGCCATGCCTTGGCTGCAGAAAGGAAGCAGCTGGTAACCAGCAGTTGTGTTTGGTACATAAGAAACACAAACCCAAATTGGAAAAACTATTAAATAAAGGAAAGGCAAAGCTGAAAGACAGGTAGGGAAGGGAAAGCAGGGCCCAGAGCCTGCAGAACACAGGAGGGAAGCAGCAGTAAGTGCAAGAGTGGTGCCTGTGTTTAACCCCTCCGAGCTGGATCACACTCAGGCAAACCCAGCACAGCCCACCTGCCACTGAGCAGTCTGGGCTGGAAGGGACACTGACAGGTCACCTAGTCCAAACCCCAATCCAAAACCACCTAAATATGAAGTTCTGCTTTACAAACTAATTCTTGAAATTGAGTATCTACCAGCAAAGCATCCCTTTGGCATTTAAACAGCACGGAAAATGAGTCAGATTCCTTCTTAAAAACTCAATTTTCCGATGCTGCCTCATGTGAAACAAGCATGAGTCCAGTAGGGAAGTGCCACCTCCACATCCCATTCCGGCTATCACTGAATCCCAGAATGGTTTGGGTTGGAAGGAACCTCAAAGCCCACCCAGTGCCACCCCTGCCATGGGCAGGGACACCTCCCACCAGCCCAGGTTGCTCCAAGCCCCGTCCAACCTGGCCTTGGACACTCCCAGGGATCCAGGGGCAGCCACAGCTTCTCTGCCCAACCTGTGCCAGGGCCTGCCCACCCTCCCAGCCAGCAATTCCTTCCCAATATCCCATCCAACCCCACCCTGGCAGTGGGAAGCCATTCCCTGTGTCCTGTCCCTCCATGCCTTGTCCCATTTTGTGGTTCTTTGGTTTATATTTATTTAATACAGTTGAATACTCTGAGTAAATGTCAGGGCAATTTCCCCACTAAATGGCAGTGCAATAAACCCCAGAATATTCTCATTTTATGAAAGGGAAATTTCATGGCAGTTTATAGGAAGCAAAATGGCAGAAGTGCTAAAAATGGAGCCATCCAGACTAGGTAACGAGGCTTCAAATAAGAAGAAAGCTGACATCTCAATTCAGCAAACGTTTTAAAAAAATCAAGCCAGCTAAAATAATGACATGCAATAAATTATAACTATTCCTTTCAGAATCAAAAGAATCTTATCTTTTGGGATCACTCATCAAATTATCATTCAAAAGGAGAGCTGGACTTTTTTTAGGATCCTTTCGTTCTTTCCACAGTCTTTTAAATGGAGTTTTCTTTATACTTCAATCAAAAATCTTTACTTTTGTACTAAAAAAATACCACATTAGTCCTATGGCTATCAAATGCATTAGATAATCCTATTATCTTGGAACTTTTTCTGCAGCAATGTCTTTTCAGAGTGCACGTACCTGTCTGTCAGACAAAACCAAAACCCTTCCTCGCTCCTCACTGCAATCAGAGGCTTTGATATTTAGGGAAAACAGTTTAGTCACACCAACCGTTTCTAAATCATATCACTGAAATTAAGATTTAATTAAAATGTGGATGATTACATTACTCTTATCCATATTATCATCCTTAAATTCAACACCATTTCGAATTAAGCTTTAAAGATGAACAACATTGATGGCAGAACTCCCTTTGTGCTCGTGTTACTGAAATTCTGGGAAGTGCCACAACTTGCCAGAGACTTCCCCTTCTCAATTCCCATATTTTACATATTTAGACAATATTAGTCACTTGTTTTTCTACTGCTCCAGGAGCCAGACAAGAGGCAGGGGCCGACAGCTGCTTGACAACGCCTCAGCACGCCAATTAACTAATGAATTTACACTTAGCTAAATATTTTGAGTAGTAATTTGTTTGCTTTGAAAGCAACACTAAGATTTTGCCCCTCATCCAACCTGGCCTTGGGCACTTCCAGGGATGGGGCAGCCACAGCTTCTCTGCCCAACCTGTGCCAGGGTCTGCCCACCCTTCCCAAAATCCCCTCTAAATCTCCCCCCTTTCCATTTAAATCACTACAGCTGTGGACCAAAACACTCGAAGGGCCATCAGCCATGCCTGGCACTTCACTCCTGCTTGGCTCTGCTTCTCCATGGCTGGAAAGTTCACAGCCATTACAAGCAAACAAACCACCCAAAGAGCCTCCTGTAAAACAGTGGGTGTCAACAACAACCCCTGGAACACTTCTCAAGCTTTCACCACCCTGTGTGTATGGAACGTGAGCAGCTTTATGTGCCTTCAGCCAAGGGAGCAGCTCTGCCTTTGGAAAAGCCTCTCTGATGGGAGCTGAGTGTCACACACTGTCCCTGCCTGACCGTCACCACGCAGCAAGGCGGGCACTTCCAGGCTGGAGACACAGCATTGCACGGGATAAGGACAATGTGCAAGTCAAACATATCATTCCATCACAGAACAGAAGAGTACAATCGGTATCTCCATAAAATCATGGACTGGTTGGGGTTGGAGAGAACTTTAAAGCCCATCTAGTCCAACCCCTGCCGTGGGCAGGGACACCTTCCACTAGACCAGGCTGGTCCAGCTGCCTTGAACACTTCCCCAAAAACCCTCTATTTGCCCTGGAAAGGCCCCTCCCCAGGACTGTCACATGTCAGGATGTGGGTGTAGGAGGGCTTGAAGCAGGAGGAAGAAATTCTGAACACAGAAATGGGGCTGAATAGAAGATGATGTGCTGGGGGACCAGTGGAAAAACACTCCTCTCTTTTTCACCTGACATAATCTTCCTCCTAAAGTCTCATTCAGGTTGTTTGTATCATTAGACAACACAGAACTCATGTCAAGGTTGTAGTTCCTCATGATGTTTACACACGTTTATCTTCTTGTCTGTTTGATAATTTACTTCATATTATCTGTGTCCACATGCCATGACGTTGGAGATGCACAATGACAGCTCCCAGGGTGTGGAGAGTTTGGAGCCCAGCCAGCCAGGAGGAGACACCCTGGGCTTCACCTCTCCCAAAGCTTCCCATGTTTTTCCCACACATGGGAAAGAGAAAGCAAAACATCAACACCAGCCATATGGAGACCAAATACAGAAGTCACCTGGCATGATCACATTAGGGGGGTCAAAGTCCTGAAAAATATCTAGGAATAAGTCACAAGGGAAACTTCACCAGAAGTCCCTTTCCACACCCACTCCCATTCCCAGAAATGAAGGGATGTCCTTACTGGTTGTTGTGGTTGGTTTTGGCAATTCAGTTCCATTGGGTGGCAGAGCTTGTGCAAACAGAAAACTAACAGAGAGCAGCAGGAGCGAGCAGGAATGTTCCATCCTGGACCTAAAAAAACCCAAACAGAGCAAAAGGTGAATTTTCAAGTCAAATTATTATTACCTATTTTTTTTCCTTGTGTCAGAACAAAGCTAAAAGGAAAAGTGATATTTACTTTAAATTTCCTTAAACCATGTTTTATACTCGCCACAGAAGATCCAGTTTGGACGCAAAAGGGAAAAGGCAAATACCAGTTTTACACACTAAAAATTCACTCAGGATGTTTTAAATCCAAGAACAGGAAGGCAACGCTCAGCTATGGTTCAAAGATGACAGAAATCAGGGCAGAAAAGCTCCACCCATAGCACAAGGCCGCTGAGGACACTGAGCCAAGGACTCTGGAACACATTCCCAGAGATAAGAAGAGAATTCCTAAGCACCAGCAGTTGGAATCTTGAGAATAAACGCAAAATCCACCTATTTTTGGTGGTTCCTGCCATAATTGTACATATCAGATCTTCTGCAAAGAGCACGAGCAGGGGGAGCCCAAAATCCGAGCATGGCCAGAACTTCTCTGAAGGGTCCACAGGACGTTCCTCCACAAGACCAAGGCAGAACCAGAGAATCACTTAGGTTGGAAAAGACCTCCAAGATCATGAAGTCCAACCTGTGCCCCATCCCCACCTTGTCCCCCAGCCCTGTCCCCTGTCCTGTCGTTCCTTGGACGTGTCACTCCAACAGAATTTTGGCATCACAATGCCCTGAGGTCAGAAAAAGAGGCACAGCTTTTACCACCAAGCAGACCAGTGACCCCATAAAGTTTCAAGTCCCTTTACCACACACTTTCCAGAGTTTCCTCATCCCACTTGATTCCCAGAAAGCGTTCCAGCAAACTTTTCCAAACACAGAATGTCAGGGTTTTTTTGAGACCAGGAAATAGTTTCCAATGTGGAAAAGGTCAGAGGAAAAGTGTGATGAGAACGTGTGTCTGCTTTGAAGCTTTCAGGGAAATCAATAGCTGCAGATAAATCAGCTGGCCCAGCAAGACTCTAATCCCTCCAAACTGAGATGGAAAATACCTGTTATTAATCTGCTGTGCATTTCTCCAGTCCCTAATGAACATATTAATTATAAGAGGCTGCCAGCTCAGCCATTAGCCAGTCGTGCTTCCTTTAAACATATTTTTCCCCAAACATTCCTTTCTGTATTTTGGAAATGGCAGGACACCTCCAGACGGTGGCTCTGCAGCCACTGCTCAAGTGACAACCCTCCAAACACTGCACAACAGAGCTCCCTATTACAGCAAAATACACTGAATATTACAATTTCCACAGGGCATTCCACAGTCCTGCCTACCAACAGGCTAAGCATTCCAGGCACTCGGCAATTATTAGAATAACCAGGAGGAAATCCTTCCTTTCCATGTAAAGTGGGATAATCCACCTGAAATAATCTCTGGATAAGCTTAAACGTATAAAAATCTCCTGTTACAACTTTCCCACCACCTTTTTGGCACTCTCCCACCTGGTACTTAGTGGACCTCATTCCAACCTCTCCCATAACTAGTCCTACGCCCAGGAGTAAATCCAGCTCAGTTGGATAATACCACACGTGATATTTTTTAGATACACAGGTTGGAAGCTCAATGAATTTTTTCTATGACATAATAAGAGAAAAAAAAGAATAATAAAAAGCATTATTAGCATCAAACTTTTATTTTCCTAAATCTCTTTTTTTTTTCTCCAGGTCCAGCTTCCACCTGAACAATTTACTCCTTCAATTCCTTCTACTACTATTTATGATTTAAGCAGACTAATTGTCTTACTATCCAATCCCTCTTTTGGATTAGATAATTAATTAGATAACTAATTATGTTTAACACCTCAGTGCAAAATGCACCTACATCATATTTAGCATCACATATAAACTTCCAAAATGCACAATTTATAACTATATTATATTAATAGCTATAAAGCAATAGGGGACATGCAGCAGCAATTAATGTAAACTGAAGGGAAAGGAAAGGAACAAGGAAGGTTTAGAAAACTGGAATAAAGCCAGGATAAAAGCAGAATTAATAAGGAAAGGGCTGGCGTTGCCAGGGAAGAGGTGCTGAATCCTGTGCTGCTTCACACCCTCGGCACAGGCTGCTGGAATCCACTGGAATTTTGGGTAATCCATTCTGGCCGTGGCTCTGCTGCCTGCTTTTACAAGTCTCATCCTTAAAATACATCCAGCTCCTTAAAACAAACCCCACAAAATAATGGAAGCTACTGGCAGGTTTCCAGGAGACCTGCAGGAACATCCACACTTCCCACAAAATCACTCTTGGCAGGGGCTCGCAGATGCCAATCCCGTGCCAGACACCCCGAACCCCTGGATGTGATAAAATGCACCCGGAGCACACTTTGGTGTCCCACGACTTATCAGAATCGGCAAACACGATGCAAATTGTGAGATCCCACTCTTTGCCCAAAGTCCTTTGCATTTCCCCTTGCCAAAGGACGGAGGGTTAAAACTCACGGGGAACTGGGGAGCTGCAGCACAGAGTGGGGTGCAAAGGACTGAGCTCAGCAGGACCAAGTGTGGAATCACGGAATGGTTAAGGCTGGAAAAGACCTTTAAGCCCACCAAGTCCAACCATCCCCCAGCACCGCCAAGGCCACACTACCCCAAGTCCCAAGTGCTACTTTCAAATCCCACCAGGGATGGGGACTACACCCCTGCCCTGGGCAACCTCTTCCAATCCTTGAGAGTCCTTTCCATGAAGAAATTCTCCCTAATTTCCAAGGGAAACCTCCCCTGGTGCAACTTTAGGCTGTTTCCTCTGGTCCTGTCCCTTGTTCCCTGGGAGAAATTGTAAGAACTTCTCTTCAGACTGGGGTGGATAAAACCACTGTGAGCTTCACTGTATCTTTATATTTACGCCCTTCCCATACAGCACTGCAACAACGCAATATTTTAAACCAAAAAAACCCCACAGCCACAGGCACAGCAGCGTTTTCCACCCTCACAAAGGTACAATGTCATGATGCAGCCTGGTAGAACAAGCAGTAAAAAATAGTAACAACTCTCCAGGGAGAACAGGTGGGTAGAAAAGCACAGCTGAACAAGAAGGACAAGCACGTGCTACAAAAGCAGCCTCTTGTTGAGAGAAGTGGAAAGGAGAAGATCCAGGTAGAGCCACACACTGTCATTGTTACACGGCTCTGCTGGGAGGGAACTGCTGCCCCTCCTGGCAAAAGAAAGAGGAATTGCTTTGATAACACATGGGGAGACAGGGCATTTATCTACTTAGGTCCCTCTGTCTCCTTTATTCCCTGGATGGGGGGGGGTCGGGCTCTGCTCCCAGGGAACAGGGACAGGAGCAGAGGGAACGGCCAGGAGAAGTTCAGGTGGGACAGCAGGAGGAATCTGTGCCTGGAAAGAGTGGTCAGGCCTTGGCAGGGGCTGCCCAGGGAGGGTTGGAGTGCCCAGCCCTGGAGGTGCCCAAGGCAGGACTGGCCGTGGCACTGAGTGCTCTGGGCTGGGGGACAAGGTGGGCATCGGGCACAGGGTGGGCTCCGTGGGCTGGCAGGGCTTTTCCAACCCAAATGATTCTGGGATTCTCTTCTAAATGGCTCAGGCACTTCAGCTTTAACTCCATGGACTAATATTTTTTTGTAGTTTATTACTACTATTGGTAGTTTATTGCTCCTCTATGTATATTATTATTACTACCACTATTACTTAGTGATTGTTACTTCTGATTATTTGAAGCCTTCAAGATGTGCCAGAGATTCCTGTTGCAAACACAGGTTTAAAAGGCCACTTTGTTATATGGAAACACTTCTTGATACTATGACAAAAGTAAAACCAGTGTAAAATTGTACAGGCAACTCAAATCCTGCCAAGAATCACGGACTCCTGGAACAGTTTGGGTTGGAAGGGACCTCTAAGATCATCCAATTTAAATGCCCTGCCATGGGCAAGGACACCTCCCACTAGCCCAGGTTGCTCTAAGCCCCATCCCACCTGGCCCTGGATACTTCCAGGGATGGGGCAGCCACAGCATCTCTGCCCCAGGAGGGAAAGCACCTGGAATGACACCTCTGTATAGCCCTTGCCAGCTGCAGGAGCACTGCCACTGCTTCTGACATAGCCTGAGGACATGTCACAGGGGACAGCCCAGCTCCCCAAAACGGGAATAAATGGCATTATTTCCAGGGATTAATGGATTACTACACACGGCTAATTTCTATTTTGGCCGCAGAACCGAATCCTCACGTGACCTGACAGCTCAAGAGTAAAACCTGGGCTTCAAGAAAATAGGCCAAGAAAACCTTGGTTGTGCCACGTGGTGCTGCTACACCTGGGAGACATTTTCCAAGGAATCTGATGCACAAGCTGCTTCTGAGCAGGTTAAATGGATACCCATCCCCTGCATCCTCCTAAAGCAGGAATAAACCAGAGGAAACATCCCAGCTCGCACAGAGGAGGGTGGAGAGACTGGAGGGATTTGTTTCTTTTCCCCCTCAGGCTTTGGATTCGTGTAGCGCAGGTCATGCCCCAGATTTTTAATGCTAGAAAAGTAATATTCTCAAGGATAAGCACCATCAACTCAGAAAATAGGATTACACAGGAGAGGCATGAAAGCACTGGCACTGCAGGTTGACAAGTGCATTGGCACTTGGGGTGTTGGCCACAGCAGGAGCAAGTGCCTACCCCCAAAGATTAATTAAAAATACAATAATTTAAAAAAAAAAAGAAGTAAATGCTTTGTGTTTTCTTTTGCTCTTCCTGTTTTTCACCCATAAACCCCCAAACACTGTTAGTCCCTCTAAAGGGCATGGTTGCCCAGAGAAGCTGTGGCTGCCCCTGGATCCCTGGGAGTGCCCAAGGCCAGGTTGGACGGGGCTTGGAGCAGCCTGGGCTGGTGGAAGGTGTCCCTGCCCATGGCACGGGGTGAGGCTGGGTGAGCTTTAAGGTCCCTTCCAACCCAAACCAGTCTGAGACTCTCCAAGCCCTAATCCCAGTGTTTTCTCCAGCTGGCTGAGGTCTCCCCTACCTGGAGCAGGTGAGCGGGCAGGGCAGGAGCTCCCCTGGCCGGGAATCCCAGGCACCAGGAGCAGCTCTCACCTCCAGCTGGGATGCCTGCAGCAATTTCCTCTTTCCTCAAGGTCTGGCTTCAGGAAAGCTGGGACTGTGGCTCTGCCAAGCCACCCCAGCTCGCCGGGCAGTGCCAGTTACAGTTTAACCGGAATGGCTCCGGCGTGACCTCGTTTTTGGTGAGGGCTTTATTGTACCATTATGTCATCAGGGTGTGCAACCCTTACTGCGGCATTCCAAGGAAAATCGTTCAGCTGGATTACGAGTTCACAAAATGACTAGGAATAGTGCTCCTTCGTTTTCCAAACAACAGGAGGAAAGCAGGAACTTGCACGAAGATGGAATCATGGCACAGTTTGGGTTGGAAGGGACCTCAAAGCCCATCTCATCCCACCCCCTGCCATGGGCAGGGACACCTCCCACCAGCCCAGGATGCTCTAAGCCCCGTCCAACCTGGCTTTGGACCCTTCATTACACATGTTTTCAAGGCCATCAGAGGGAATGCCGAGTCCCACAGACCCCTCTGCCAAATCCCAGGCCCTTCCCCAGCATTCCCACCTTGGGCACTTGGCATCAAAGCCTGTGGAGCAGCAGGGCTTGGGCTCCTGGGTTCAGCTTCAGAGGGAGCACGTCCCACCCAGGGTCCCAGCACTCCACGGGGTCACATCCTCATTATTCCTCCTGGCTGGGGTTACCATTCCATAGATTTGCTACTTGGAGCCACACACTAAGCCACAAAGCAAATTTCAGTAAGTTGGATCAAATCCCATATTTTGACCTGCTTTGAAAAAAAAATATAAAATCAATATATCAAGTTGCCATTTTCTTATTTTTAAATCCCTGTAATTTTGCCTCAGAGACTCCAGAGGTTCTAAAATCCACAGGGGAAAAAATAAAATGGGCTTGAGATATTTACTGAGGTGTTCACACAATGCACAGCCAAAGAGTCAGGCAGGGACCTCTCTGGTTGGAAAACATTCCCTAAAATGCAGCCACACAAGTTATAAAACACTCTGCCATGAAAAGTTACATTTCACCATAATTTTTCACTCCATAATTTTTCAATGTACTGTCTGCAGCACACTCACTGGTTGGTTTATTGTACATAATCTATTGTATATAAGATATATTGTACAAGACAAGCTTTGTCTCTGACCTCCCCAGGAATAACAAGAGAATATAAGGGACAAAAATCCAATTTTAAAATCATTTATAATTTAATACAACCGCTCACAAAATTCTATCTGACAGTAAAAATTCCTCATGTATTCTATATGAGCACTCTCAACAAAGATCATTTAAAGGAGAGGGAAATAATTAGATTAAGAAATTACAAATCAGAATAATCACTTACACGTAAGAGACTGAGCAAGGCAAAGCACCAATTAAGTGAATAAAATTAATTTCCATTTGGAATAATCAAGCTTGATAGACTGTCTTCCTTGCTTAGCCACTTTGTGCCTAATTCAGGTGGACAAATTAATATATTTGCTTTGATTTTCACGTCAGGGGAGGTCAGCAGATGTGGCACAGAGTACATGGGGGACAAAAATTGGCAGCAGACAGCTGAGAAATGATGATTTTTGAAGTGCTGGAGGCGGGTGAGCACGGCAGCCGCCCACGGACCATATCAGGGTTTATAGAGCCAACACACCATCTCATCTGTTCCAAAACATGCTGTTTAAAGATACATATTGAACACAATAATACTAATGTTTAAATTCCACCGGCCCAGCACAGCTGGTTCTGGCTCAGGAAGTCTCCAAGCCCAGCCTAGCACGGCACACAGGAGCTCAAACCCATTTCAATTAGCAAGGCTGGGATCTCCCGGGAATACAAATGACCGGCTGGCAGCAGCAGATTAAGCCCTGCATTAACAGGTCTGCTCTGACAGGGATTAACTGACAGTGGGGACAATTCCACCCTCACCAAGTGACATTTCACACCCTGAAAACGGAGGGTCAATTTGTCAGTCAATAGGATTCCACCAATGCACCCAGGACTAGATGGGTTTGAAAGGTCCCTCCCACCCCAAATTATTCCTTGACCACCAGGAGGAAGCAGCACTGAGCAGGACAGTGATCTCTCTTCTACTCTTTCCTTGTGTTCTCTGGTATTATTGCTCACCGGGCTCACATCTAAAGCAGTTTTGAAGATATGCTAGGGGATAAACTGAATTAAAGAGCACTGGCTTCCATGTTTTTAAAAAGCAGGAACATAAACTCTGCAGCCTTAATTTTGGAAAAATATCCATTGCTCGCTTATGTATTGCGTATATGGATTCTCTGCAGCCCCACAGTTCTGGAAGGGAAGGGAGAAGAAAGGAGAGATTCCTTTTCCATGCCCAAGTGGCGATCAGTGAAGCAGGTCATGAAGATATTGGGACATCAGACCTAAAGCTATGCAGGTCAGACATGGCCTAGTGAGTTTTCATACCACAAAAACCATGGAATGCTTTAGCTTGGAAAAGCCCCCTCAGACCACCGAGTCCAACTATCCCCAGCACTGCCAATCCCACCGCTGACCATGTCCCCAAGTGCCACATCCCCAGGGCTTTTAAACCACCCCAGCGCTGCCCTGGGCAGCCCCTCCCAATGTCTGATCATTCAGTGAAGACCTTTTTCTTCATTTCCAATCTCAACCTCCCCTGGTGCAACTCAAGGCTGTTTCCTCTCATCCTGTCCCTTGTTCCAAAACCAACGTACAGACAATACTATTTCATTGTATCTTACCTGATGTATAGAAGAGTGTTTAAAAATACCCAAAATGTAAACAAGCAGCCTGTGATTCCTTCTGTTATTGAAAAAAGAAACCCAACCAAACAAAAAAATCCCTAAAACCAAATACCTATTTTAAAATGCCCAATTTTAAAAACATCCCCATATCATATATTTTTAAGATTCACAGGTGTTGTGTCATGAGCCGAGGCTTTAATCATTAAGCAAGGAGATAAAATAACTCCCACCTAAAGTGAAGTGTAAAGTCCCATGATTTCTGTGTAATTAATTAAATGAGTCATGTTTTATTTAGGTGCTTAACAACTGCAAGAGCATTAATTCTGAGTACAGCCAGTACAGCTGTACAAGGCTCAGTAATACAGGACAGCAAAAAAGGGCCTTTTTGGCAAAAGGTCCTTGACAGGTCACCAAGGCCATTCCCTCACCTCAGGCTGGACCTTCCCCGTTCCCTGGCCCAGTTGATGAGGTGGTGACTGGCCAAAGCTTGGACCTGGTATCTTGGAGGTCTTTTTCAGCCTTAGTGATTCTGTGATTCCCACAGTGGACCCACACAACGCCCTTTGCTCACACAACATCCTCTGCCCTCGCAACCCAAACCCAGAGATGACTCCAGCCTGTTCTCAGATGAGGATTTCACACTGACTTCACACCCACCTTCATCTGAATGTCCTCCCCTTGTCACAGCCCAAGTCCCCATCCCCACACCTACATTACCACATGGCACTGGCACATGGGGTTGCCCATTCCCTGCTCATCCCAGGCAAGGCAGGAGCCATCTCCATCATCCTCCGCTGATAAGGAGAGTTAATCCACTGTCCTTCTCCCTGTTCCTCCACCTACCTTCAGCATTCACACACGGAGCCCCCGAAGGAACATCTTCTTCGGGGACACGCAAGCCCCACCACGCTCAGTCACCTTGTGAAGGTCCAGCTGCCAAGAAGCAGAACAACATCGACTCCACAAACCCAGAAAATTAACGAGAAGTCCGTTCTTCTCTTTTCAGTCCCAGAGAGACGATTTACTTCACGTCAGCCAGCAAACTGCAGCTCTGGGGGCAGAGCTGCTCGTGCAGCGACAACCTGGACCCGCAGTCCCAGGGCTGAGCCCAAATCCCACCTCACGACAGCTTCGGCCAGAGCAGAACAGGCAGAAAGTGGGAAGCAGAGGAGCAGACCCTGGAGCTGGAGGCCACCATCCCATACACAGTGTCACCACCTCTCTAAGCTCACCTTGCCCCCCGGCCACGCTCAGTGTCACACACTGGCCACCGGCAGGTGACTCTACACGCGATGCTCCACCCACTGCTCCCATGCAAGGCACAAAACCTGCTGCAAAAGCGTTTCTGGAGCTACAGGATGTTCCTCGAGCCACGGGACAAGTTGAGTCAGTTCCCTGCAGTATTTAAATCACCGTATTTCTGCAGGGTCACCCCATAATCAATCCCCTACTGCGAATCTCGTGTGACGTTTTTACAGGGGAGAACAAACTATTTGCAGGTTGCTGGCTTTATTTTTTTTTTTCTACTTCTGCTGTGCAGTCGGGCTTGCACTTATTCCCTTTTTTGAAGCCTCTTTCACCATTTCCTCCCCACCACCGCTCCCGGTTGTGGCAGCAGCGGTTTCTGCAACGCATGAAACTCAGAGCCCAGCCCTGCTCTCCGTCATCAGCAAAACAACCTGGGGAGAGAAGCGTCACCTCCTCCAACCACTGCTGAAGGCATGGAAGAGTTACCAGCACCTTCCCCACCACAGCAGCGCTATCAGGAACCAGCAGAACATTCCAGAGCAGGAGCCAGACACGCAGTTTATACAGAGCAAAGCTTACGAGGAGTGAGGAGCCAGCCCTGCCCTGGCCCCCTCCCCAGCACCACTGTGGCAGCGTTTGGAGGAACATTTGACTAAGCCCAGCCCGTGGAGCACAAAGAGGAGCCAGTGCACTCAAAGACAGCGTGGGAGAAAAGGCTTCGTCTGCTTTTGGGCAGAGGAGGTTTATAAATTGCCTGGGCTCTCACTGCCAACCCCTTCCCTACGCCGAACCTCTCGGAATTCTCCACCAGAGGAGAAATCCTAAAAGACACTTCAAAGTCCCCAGGCAGATGCTCAGCACAGCAGGAATTGCACCCAGGGAAGGAGTTCCAGCGGGAAAGGGAGAGGCACTGGCTGAGTGTGCCACGGGGACATGAGTGTGGCCATGGGGACACGAGTGCGCCCACACTCAGGGGGAGGGGTGGCAGGGCAGGATGTGGCACTGAATGAGCAGGAAGCCCTGGCCACTGTCACTGCCACTGTCCCCACGGCCCCCAGCGCAGGCAAAGGAAGTGGCTGTGACTCCGGGGCTGGTGGTGGCACCTGTGACCCCCGGCCACGCCTGCCACGGCCACCCGGGGATGCTCACACATGAAGAGCTGCCCAACACCCAACGGGAGGATCAGGCCATGAAAGACTGAGTTGAGATTAAGGCACTCCTCTAGGCAAAATGAAGGAAAAGCCATTGGATTAGTTTATTATGTTATTATTTTTACATGTTGTCTACTATCAGGGCTACACCACAGTGGGCTCGCACTCCTGTTTCACCTCCAAATGTGTCTCTCGCTGCATAAATATTCATTGACCATCCTTCTTGGGCTCATTTTCGATAAATAAAGGTCTCTGCAGCAAGGCTCTGTTTGGGATTATTTAGTATTTTACCTCTGAGCTCACGAAAGGAGCGAGTTCATTAATACAAACACAGAGCAGGAAAAGAGATTTATCACATGTATCAAGGGACTAATCAAATAACCCAGCATTGGTCAACAACAAGTTCCAGGATTTCCTTGTAAAATCTTAGAGGAACAAACCTTTCAGGAAAAACACTTTGCCTGATTTTAACATCTCATTAATATCTTTTTTAATACTAAACAACTACCCATACCCCAAATTAATTATGCTTTACTGAACACGGATGGAGAACCTTTCAAGCCAACACAAAAATCTGCATGTACATTTTCACAAATCTCCAGCATCCCCCTCTCCCAACAGGCCTGACTGAAGTCACAAATTAGGGTCACCTTTCCCTGTGCATTGTCAGCAGATCAATCTGTGCTGCCTCTCGAGCAGGGCCCCTACATAAATTAGGCAGTTTGCCATTGATTTGCACAAGAAACCCTTGAGCAGTGGAGTGAAACACCAATAAAATCTCACAATTAACTTGAGAAGTTGCCTTTGGTTCCCTCCCAGTGGCCCTTCTGTTCCTCAGCTGCAGAAAATGTATCACCATACAGATGTTCCCTTGTAATAGGTCTGGATGAATATTCAAAATTGCTTTTTGAAAACAAAAGCTAATTACGTACAATGGAAAATACATAGAGAAGTTAAATACTGCATCACGGCCGCATCAAATGCTTGTGTTCTGTCAGCAAAGTGTTTCATCCTGGAGGAGAGAAGGGGAGGAAGGGAAAAACCAAAAGCAGAAGTGTGTGCCCTGTACAGAGAGTGTGAAAAGGAGAACAGGACATCTGGATGTGTGAGAATTCACTCCTGACGCCTCGAGAGGTGCAACACAGGAAGGAAGGCAGCAGGGTTAGGGCTTCAACCTTCAGCACAGCAGGCTGGAGACCTCACAAAGGTATCCAAAGTCTGGCACAGCTTTGCACTACAGAGATCCAAACCCGAACCATGACCCTGCAGCGAAAGCAATGCTCGAGCTCCCAGTTCATTGTGGATTTCACTGTGCCTGGGGAGCTCTGCCACTGCTTTCTGCGCCAGTTTTAAGCCTGGCCATGTCCTGATCCTCCTTCTGCTCCTCTAACTCCACCATGACCTGAGCTCCCTCCACACCAGGTCCTTGGAGATTGGTGGCACAGAACCCCACAGCCCCTCCAGGCAGCAGCCAGCACCAGAAACACCCCTCAGAGCACACCTGGCAAGCCAGCTGTTACCTGGCAAGAAAAGGTAAGGAGCCAAGTCCTGGGCACATTTTTCAGGGTCAGCTGCATCACTTGGCAGAATTTAATGACACAAGTATCTATGAAAGGATGAAGACTGAAATGGAGACTGACATTTAAGTTAATAGCAGAGGTTCTCCATGGCTGGTGGGGGAGGTCAGCTCAGTGGTGAGATGGCTCAGGAGTTCCAGTCCCACCACAGAGCTGCTCAGACCTGCTGCTTCAGGTGACTCCTCCTGCCTGCTCAGCATCCTCCATGGAACGTCCCCCTCTGCAGTTAAACTTGTCTGATATGTACTTTGAGTAGGACAAAATTAATGTCAAGGAATTCCTGGCTGGGAGGGTGGGCAGTTCCTGGCACAGGTTGGGCAGAGAAGCTGTGGCTGCCCCTGGATCCCTGGGAGTGTCCAAGGCCAGGTTGGATGGGGCTTGGAGCAACCTGGGCTGCTTGAAGATGAACTTGATGACTTTAAAGCTCCCTTCCAACCCAAACCGTTCCATGTTTCTGTGCATCCTCCTCCTCTTCCCAGCGCACAGGGGCACAGCTCGGGCTGGATCAGCTGCTCTGGAACACAAAGGCTTTGAGAGCACGAGGCTTTATACTTTCTCTTACCTTTTGTCTCCTACCCCCACCTTGTTCCTACTTAATGCCAACACACCCATACATCTCACTGCCAACTGAAGGGGTGAAATGAGGGGGAGGAGGAAGGAAATCTTACCTTTTTTTCTGAAATCTGAACCAATTTCATGATCAAACTCACAAGCACAGCCCAGCCAGTGGCTGAGCCAGTGAAATCGAGGTGCAGGCACAGGCAAAGGGGCTGCAGAGCAGCAGCAGCAAAAACAGGCAGGACCCACCCTTTTCCCATGGATTACAATATATTCCAGTGCACTGGCATTAAACATGCTCCCCCAGCACCAGGAGCTAAAGCAACAGCACAGCCTGGGTCACGGATATATCAGAGCATCTGCCACCAGGGTTTGCCATTTCTCTTTGCCTCTGACATTCCCAAAGTTAGCTGGGATATTTATTTCATGGAACTCAACTTACTGTATCAACAGCACCAGCTTTAATTCTAAATATGGCTTTGGGACATGAAAAGCAGCTGATTTACTCAGCCATTAAGTCCCAGGCCTGTTAATAAGCCATTTATCTCAAAAAAAAAAAAATAATATCATTACCAAAGTGGATTTTGAGGGATAGTAAAGGTCTTTACAGCCTGGAGCCTCAGGAAATAAATAGAAACTGAATTTACTATGAAAATTAAACCAGTGAGCCTTGGGGTTGTTAGATATGCAAAATCCAAGCCTGCAGTGTGGTTGGAGCTGCGTCAAATCCCAGGGATGTGGGCACTCCAGCGGTGCTGGGATGCTGAGTAGCTGCATCTCTGGAATCCCCCCACGCCCCCAGCTTCAGCATCCCCACAGACAGCGCTGAAAGCACCAACACGTGCCCTGGGTCTGCACTGAGCAAAACAAATCCCTCCTGAACGAACCATCTGCGGCTTTTCAGGCACCGCACGCAGCATCGAGGGGTCTTGGCGCAGAGGGGGTGGGGGGAGATCTTCCTTTGCTCAAGCCTGAAAAAGAATTAGTATCATAAAGGAGGAACAACGGCGACACCAAAAAATGGAAGCCCAGGAGGAAAATGCTGACACAGGCTGGGAAAGCTGCAAAATGACTCTGCTCTCGAGGTCTGGCCCCCTGGGCTCTGCGGCAGTCAGGGGAGGAGAAATTGAGCAGCACCTCCCAAGTCCTCCCCAGAATACAGATTGTGAGGGCAATTCACCACTGAAACCAACTCTGCAGTGGTGCTTCCACGATTTCATTGAAATTTGCCACTGGAATTTTCCATCACTTCAGTTGAGATCAGCCTGGGACTGGGTCAATTCAAGAAAACCCAGTAAAAGTATGTGGGGCTGAGCTGACCCTTGGAGCATCCTTCAAAGTCTGAAGCCTTCTCCAGCTTTAAGCTTGTCCTGGATTTGGAGACATGGAAATATATTGAAAGATACTGAAGCAGAAAACCACATGACTGTCCTTATTTAGGGAAACCCTCCTTGAGAGAGCTGTGATGCTCAGGCAGCCGCTCCCCTCCAGAACCCTGCCAAAAGTCAGCCAAAAAATGAAGGAGTAAAGGGCAGGGCAGGAAGGTAGGATTCAAATCTTGGAATTTCCATTTAAGACACCGGCAAACCATTCCAAATTTACTATGGTGGCCAAATAAATTTCAGTAAGGGGAGTTTAGAGTATTTTCCAAGTGCAGCTCACTGGACACAACTCTGCCAACTAAGCCCAGCTTAGCAGGTGACCAACCTGGGCCGTACTCAAACATATGGTTTAAATCACCCACCCTTTTCCCGTGGATTACAATATATTCTACAACACTGAATTAAACATGCTAAATGTTTTATTTTGTTCTTTAATATGCTTTAAAATACTCTGGAATTTAATAACAAGCATAGGAAAGTCCAGCTTTTCACCCGCTCAGCAACATCTCCTTGCAAGGGGGACCAAGAAACTGAAATAAATGCTTTACTGACAGCACCCCACAGCCATGCCCTGCACAACAAATGGCTCTTCAGCTCAGGGAAGGAGCAGGACATGCCAGAACCCCCTCCAAAAATCCTCACTTTGGCAGGTTGCAGCTTTGCAGAAGGAACAAAGCCCTTTGCAGACACACCAGTGGTTGCTCTGGTGCTCCTTCCGAGCCTCCCCTACCCCCTCCCTGAGCATCAGGTCTTCTCCAAACCACAACCAGCAGCCCCAGGGCTCTCTGGGGACAGGCAGAGGGACTGCCAGGCAGCGGCGAGTTCAAGTGGAAGGAAACTAAAATACACACCAGAGAGCAGGTTTGCAGCCAGCTCACTGATTGGAGATGCCACTTACAAGCGTGAGAACAGCAGAAAACAGAAAGAAAAGTCACGTATAAAAATTATTGGCAGCATCTCATGAGCAGAGGAAAATGGTTCTGGATGTGGGGCTGCTGAGTCTTAGGGAAACCTGAGTTGTTACAGCCAGAAAATCACTGAGATGTTAATTAAAAATTAACAAAAAGCAGGATATTCAGTCCAACATAGCGCGCTTGAGATGTGCTCTGCACCTTCACGTTGAGTTCGCATTTAAATATACAAATAACCAAAGCAACAATAAACTGGAACTGGGTAATAAACACAGAACAAAGCAAGAAAAATCCATGTATATTTATGAGGCCCTGTAACCTTCAAGATCTCCAAACCTCCTACTGACTTAGAGGACTAAAACCCTCCCCTTAATGGAAGAGTTCTCAGATAAACATGTATTTGGGTCAATGAGCTCCCCGCCTTCTCCAAAAACTGTGCCACTCACCCAAAAGACAGGGATCTCTGCAGCAGAGCTGCTGTGTCTTTGGGGAACACGGATCATTGCATCAGTTACTTATTTAGTCCTGAGGGCTTCGCTCAGGAATTACAGCAGGATTTCTCTTCCTTCAATGCCACCTAAATATAAACAGCAACCTTCAATACAGGAGTAGGTTTGCTGGTCAGCTTGGAGGTTGAAAGACTTAAAGGAAACAGAATCATAAATGGTTTGGAATGGAAGGGACCCCAAAGCCCACCCAGTGCCACCCCCTGCCATGGGCAGGGACACCTCCCACCAGCCCAGGTCGCTCCAAGCCCCGTCCAACCTGGCCTTGGACACTTCCAGGGATCCAGGGGCAGCCACAGCTTCTCTGCCCAACCTGTGCCAGGACCTGCCCACCCTCACAGTCAGCAACTCCTTCCCAAAACTCTCACCTCAGTTTTCCCTCTGAGTTTGAACCCATTTCTCCTTGTCCTGTCACTACAGGCTGGCCCTGTCTGGATAATCAGAAAAGAGCTTCATTTATTCCAGGCCTGTTCCCAAGATTTATATATCCATAAAGGCCAAAATTGTGACAAGTTACCTGGAATGCATCAATCTATTAACAAGAAAGCCAGGAAGAGCCATCGTGAGCATCAACAGCAAAGCCAAACTATACAACTCATGGACATTTATGACATTCACAGAATTATAAAACTACATACATATATAGTTCTTTATATATAGAATATATATAAATATTTATATATAGATGAGTGAACTTTTCTTGCCCCAAAGGAGAGGATTATAAATTAAACACCACCACTGTATTTAGAAACCAAACCCTTTTCACCACAGTTACAATTCTGGGAGTGCCATAAATATCCACAACTCCCGTAGTTGCTTTTTTATAAAAGACAACATCAAATTCATCTTCGTGCACTTGCTGTTCAGTCCAAGGCATGTCAAGAACACAAAGGGAATTGGCTGAAGGACAGGGAAGTTCCCCCTGCACGACCAAGACCTTGCAGGACATCACCACCCACCTTCGTGCAGGTTTTACTTCCAACCCGAATGCAGAAGCATCACACACCACGCTGCAGTTTTAACTATCCCTGAAACCCACTGATTTATCCCAAGTGAGTGCTGACACTGCTGGAGGACACGGGGCCAAGGATACGGGGTGTGAGCCCGGCAAGGGCAGCTTTCCCAAGCCAGCCCTGGAGCAGATGGGAATGTGCAGGGGCATTCCTGCAGCTGGGATTTCTCCCCAGGAGCAGGGCTTGGCACAGCCCCAGCGAGCTTCCCCAAGCTCCTGCTGCTCCAGGTGCCTTTGGGGCAGGACCAGGGCCACCCTTCCACTCGGGTTCTGGTGGCAAACTGGGCCCTGCTCCGTCAGGATCACGGGGGATTTTAGGCAGGAGAACAGCATCTAAAACTTATGTACAGCCTCCAAATCTACAAATTACTTCCACTGCTGCCCACACACTCCGGAGTCATATTCCCCAGCTCAGAAACTCGAGGAGACAGAGCTTTTCTTGCCCCAAAGAAGAGGAGAGGATTATAAATTAAATATCACCACTATATTTAGAAAATAAACTCTTTCCGCTGCAGTTATAATTCTGGGAGTGTCATAACATTTTGAGTTTCCTTGGAAATATTATCTGCAGGGAAAAAAAACACATTTAAACATGGCATATTCTCACTTATATTCTTGAATACAGTTGTAAATGCAATTTAAAACCCCTTCCTGGGAAAATGTGGCACGAGGATTCGGTGTCAGACGCTGCTCTTGCCTCTGGGCTGTACTAACCCTGCATCCCTGACACTCCATCCACACAGTTCCCAACTCCCACCTTTTACTATTCCTAGCCTCTGTAAACCCAGGGAAATTTTTTTTTGTTGGTTTATTTGCATTATGGAAGAAAAAAAAGAGATGTTTTTCTCAGCAGAGAGCAGCAGAATGAAGGCTCAAAGATGCTGAATGGCCTCCTTTGATGTGAGAGGTTTACACTTGACCTTCTGTTTTCCTTCCTGGTTATTTATATCCTGTTGGCTCAGAAAACTGAATAACAGGACAATACACACCCTGACCTGCTGAAGGGAAGCTCAGAACCTTCTCCTAAAAGCGAGTCCGTGGCATTTGGTTCTAACAGGTTTTCAGTGACAAATGACTAATTTTCAGTTTAGCTCTCCTGGCATTCCATTTGCTTAAACAGATTATTCCAAGCAAAATTTCTCACTTCAGTAATTCTAAGGTACCACCTCAAAAGGCAAGGATTAGTATTTCAAAGGCAAAATTAATCCTGAAGAATCCTTCCCTGTGAGGGTGGGCAGGTCCTGGCACAGGTTGGGCAGAGAAGCTGTGGCTGCCCCGGGATCCCTGGGAGTGTCCAAGGCCAGGTTGGACGGGGCTTGGAGCAACCTGGGCTGGTGGGAGGTGTCCCTGCCCATGGCAGGGGTGGCACTGGGTGGGTTTTGGGGTCCCTTCCAACCCAAACCATTCTGGGATTCTGTGAAGTCACAGACCCTGAAATGCAAGAGCTGTGAAATGCAGAACTCTGGTGTGTTCTGAACCACAAAGTACTTGACCCAACATCACCATAACCCTTGAACAAGGAGAACATTCCCACGTCATTTCTAAAATGCACACATGGATCTGAAAGTGCAGCTTTATGGCTCATTTCTTCATCAGAATGAAAACTAAATAGAAAACAGCCAGTTCTCACATATAAAAACTGTCAAAGAATAATATTGTGAGTCAGGAACACTCATTGCTAAGACACCTTCGGGATTCTTATTTGTCTTCATACTCCTCTAATCTTTAATTCCTTTTAATCAACAGGAAGTATATTGTTTATCTGAGAGCAAGCCCATTTTTATTTGGTAATAAAGCAGCACAACACATAAAAGAAAAGCAAGGCACCAAAGAAAGATGGGGAAGAGGAAAGGATTACACTCCAAATGAGGACAGAAACTCTGATCCAGGCAATCTGTTGCTTTCCAAGGAAAGTGAAGGTGTCCCTCAGCAGCCTGCAGGAAACACTCCAACATTCCTTTCACCGCAGGGCAGCTCAGCAGCCCACACTGCCCCAGGTTGGAGGGCAAACACCCTGCACCACGACTCTCCAATTCCTTCACTGGGTTGTTTTCATTGGGAAGAACTTCAGAGAAGTGGCAGCTGGGCAGAGCTTTTGAATGGATCCGCTAAAATGCCTTCGAAATACCCAAAAATAGGGATTCCCCATCTTCAACTTGTCCATCAGCTTTGGGGAAAGCTATCCCATTGTGGGAGCAGCCTAATGCTCGTGGCACTGGGAGCACTAAGCCTGTAATACTTTTTCCTTCTTGTTAAGCAAAGGATTTACAATCCCTTCCCATCGCTGTGTTTTTCTAACCACTTAAGCTCACAGAGCCAATACATATTTATTGAAATTCTCCATGCAAACCCAGCAAAGCTCTTGGAAATTAAAGATAATTTTAATGCTTTTGGCTTAAAGTCTTCTTTGGGGCTGTCTTAGACATGGCTTTTATAGTCTCACCACTAATGTGATAACCACAGAATTATTCTGGGGACTCAGCCGCAAACTCACAGAGCACTCTCAGAAACGTTCAGGATCAGCTGAAAATGTTCTGGTTTGATGTTGACTTGGGTACAGCTCTTTGGAAAAAAATAGAACTTCAAACACCGTTCACGCTTGTAAAGCGTCCTTGGAGACCTGCTCGTTGAACTGCAGCAAAACCTCAGATTAGAGGAACTATTAAATGGTTCTCTGTTACAAGTGTGGCCAGGGATTCTCCTCCATCTCCTCAGGACAGGGAACTACACCAGAGTGCAAATGGGAATGCTGGGCAGGGTTCTGATTGAAAAATAAACCAGTTATTTTTCCACAGGGTAATGGAATCATTAAGGCTGGAAAAGCCCTCTGAGAACATCGAGTCCAACCATTCTCCCCAGACAGGCTTTAATATCAGAGCAGCAATGATAACTTTTTAAAAAATAGGCCTGAGTGATCAAAATTACATCTGTTCAATACTCATTTTGTCTACACACTCATAAAAGACCCCAAAGCATTCCACGTTCTCAGGAAGGAAATGGCATACGGAGCTGATGGATCCCACTGGCAACTTAGTGCCACGTAAGAACAAACAGAGGAAAACCACCACAGGCTGCAGAAGTTCATAATGGGAGGGAAGGGGGAGAGGTCAGGTCTTTATTGCCAACTCCAAGTTCTCCACCTCAGGAAAGCCACATTTAAGGAAATACATTTAAATACATTTCTTGAAAATAGCCTAATGCTGAGATTACACTCACAAAATCAAGCTAATATGTTTGTCTGAGTAATGATTGCTCCTCACCTTCTTGAATTCACAGTAAATCTTGGAAATTCTTCTCATGCACTGCAGTGGAAGCAGAACTTCCTGAATTATGTAGAGGGCTAAAAATATTTCAGCAAGTTCCCTCAAAATCTAACATTTCTATGAGAAAAGCAGTTTTCCCACAGATAAATTCACAGCATCCATATCTATAATTTATAACCTGTTCATATTTCCTTTTCAAATACCACATGTGAGACACCGCATGAGGTCTTCAAATAACAGCATAAATGTACTTGTGGAGGGGTGAAAGTCACAGGATGGGTTGGGTTGGGAGGCACCTCAAAGCCCATCCAGTGCCACCCCCTGCCATGGGCAGGGACACCTTCCACCAGCCCAGGTTGCTCCAAGCCCCATCCAGCCCGGCCTTGGACACTCCCAGGGATGAAAGAATCCTCTATCTTAGCTCTGAAGTCTAATACTTTGGAAAATATCATTGGGCAGCTTTGAGGGGCCTTGAAGTACCTAAAAACACACAGATGTGGACTCTGAAACAAACACACACGAGTGGTTGGTGTCAGGGCAGAGGACAAACACAAGACTCCAACCATCCCGAGCAGTGGGCACTAATATAGGAAACTCCAAAAGCAACATTATGGACTCGAATCAAATCAACTTTTAGCTGGTAAAACACCTGAGCCTTCAGCTATAAGAGAGACACAGAAATCCCTTTCCATGCATCACTCCAGCCCCAATGCCTTCTCCATTTCTCGGCTCCAGGTTCTCCTCTCCCATCAACACAGACTGACAGTGAACATCCAGCAGCCAGAAATCACATGGATAGATCCCTCATCTCCACCTGCACCCATGTTTGAGAAGGAGCTGGCACTGCCTGGCGTTACAGGAGGCAGAAGAGGAAGGTCATCAAGGTTGGGAAGTGCCAATAAAGGAATAACCACCCTGATGGGGGGAATAGTCCCCCAACTTGCACAGGATTCACCCTTCTGCTGAAAGAAAAATTACATTAACATAAAACTAATAATAAAATAAAACAAAATCTTTATGTGTCTTGCCAAGGAAATCTGACTTTCCATTAGAAATTTTAGTAAGTCCTTGAAATTTCCCTGCTCCCACTTGTGGCTTTGGCTAAGCAGCTCTGTCAAACAGGTGCCATTAAAATGCCATATGCAATATCATATGGTATTTGCTTCCACAGTTCAGTTTTGTAGCTCCAGAGCACAAGAAATGGTAATTCTATGCAAAATAAGCCATGACTCAAAAGCAGGCTGCTTTTGCAATTAGAAAAATCCACCATTTGTATTTATATGTTTCTGAGCTCTGTTAAATAGCTGAAAAACTTCCTGATTAAAGCAAAAAAAAAGAAAAAAAAGTCATTTCAGAGATTTGTGTCTAAAGTAGCTGAGAGAACTCTGAGGACTGGCAAAGGAGCCCAATATTAAAAATAGGGATATCACATTCAGAAGATTACTGGCTGCAAGGAGACTTCCTCCAGTGTTGTCAAATAAATAACTAGATCTTAAATTTCCCTCACACACTGAGGATGTTCTGATTTTACACACACATTTCATGGAGGCTACACACAAACCTGAGGACTGCAACAGCCTTTTTTTAATCTTGCACTTAAGAGCTTTATAAATAGAAAGAATTCAGCATTTCCTCTATTTTTTTTTTTGATAATCCCATTTATTTTTCTTGAAGTGCCTCCCCCTTTACCCTCGTTCACTTCTTATCCTCCTGTTTCCCCCCCAAAACCCCAAGGTTTGCGATGCCCCTGTTGTTCTGCACAACTTGGACAGACTGAAGCATCTCCTGGAGAACATTCTGCATTTATTCCAGCACGTTTCCTGCTGCACTGGAACCAGAGATGCATTTCTCCCATTATTCAGATTAAATTAAGTCCCAGTCAGACTCACTCTCAGCACACCCGACACTCCTTTCAGATTCAATGCTTTAGACCTCTCCTTTACTGAGAGGTGTGATATAGAACAAAGGGCTTCAACTCATCAATTTAGGCAGACTAAGGCACAAAACCTCATCACCTACAGTGCTTTAGTCTGGAAAAAGAGGACAGGATAGCACAGGATCAGATCCATGGCCTGTGTACAGGTACACATATATTTCCACCCACTATGTACAAATTATTCATCTTTCAGACTGTAAAGCCCAACATGAAAATACGACATAAATCAGTTTATATCCTGGAGTAATTTTCAATAAAAACCCCACATTCTTAAACGAAGAAAAGTCAGAGTAAGTGTTAACACTTCCTCACGCCAAACTTAAAATAATTGCGTGCCAAGACGTGCCTACAAATGTAAAAGTAAAAAACAAAATACAAACCACAAACAAACAAGAAAGTCCTCAACAAGCTGAGAGGTTTGTTTTGTTCTCTTGCTTTCGTAATCCTGGGAAATCATATGACGCCAATGGAGTCATCAGGGCAGTGACTTGATGATCTTGGAAGCCTTTTCCAACCTCAACAATTCCAGGATTCTATTTCAAGCCAGTTACACACCCCTGATGAACTGGTTTGGGGGTGCAGCTCCCTGCAGCAACACCTCCCTTGTGCCCCACTGCCCCGGAACAACACAGCCTTTGAGTGCACACACGAGGGGGCTGCAGGGATGGGAAACAAAAATTCACAACAAAACTGCCTCCTTCCCTCCTACTGACCACACTCTGAAGAAAAGAGGTCCCATCAGTCCAGCTGGAGCTGGTTAAAGGTGCGTGCTCAGGTTACCCTGCACACCAGCACTGGCAGCACCATGAGAAACCCCATTAAACATCGTGCTCGGCAAGCCAGGCAACACAGCAGTGCTCAAGAGAATTAAATAATACATTATAAACTTCTAATCGTGGGGTATAATGAATGCTACGGGGAAAACACTCCAGCTAGAGGAAAAGCAATCCTCGGCACTGGAACAGGAATGCCAGCACTGAGTGTGCCCACAGCCAGAGCTCTCGGGGCTGCTGCACCCCCTGAATGCCCGGAGCCCACGGGACTCACTTGGGTTGGCACGTGAAGGTTTTCATCCCAAGCCAAGCTGACAGCAAACATATGCTCCAGTGCTGCCCATGCAGATGGGGAAGCTGGGTTAGTTTGTAATAATAAATATTAAATAACTACATGTAGCCGACGAATAGAATCAAATCATATATTAGAATGATTATAGCAAATAATATTTCACAGTATGTTATTAAATAATACCTAAATAAAGAGTAAAAACGCTGCTTTTTAGTGTCAGTCATGCCCAGAGTGGGTTACAGTAAGTGCCCACATCAGTGACCATCACATGGGCATCACAAGCATCAGCTGCTTGTCTGAGGGACACAAGCACTCTGCAGCATCATCAGCATGAACAGCCACCTGAGAGGTTGATCTGCCGTCATTACCACACCAAGGTCTTCTCTGACCACACAAACTAAGAGCAAATGAAAATTAAAGGTTCTGCCTCCTCCAGACCATTTCAGCACTCCTGGTGTGACACCCCAGTACAGCACCTTAAACCACTCCGAAAAATTTTACGTGGACAAAAAGAGCAAAGTTCCTTAACAATGGAAGTGATGATGTTACTGTGGGTGAGCCGTACTTCAGCCCCAATAAACTGAGCCCACCAGAGCCCAAGTGCCTGAGACTTTCTGCTAAAACTCTGAATTTCCTCTTCATTATCTTAAGAATGACCTGTAGATCTTCATCATCTCCAGGAAAGCACCAAATTCCTGCAAGAATGAGCAGAACATCCTTCTAGGAAGAAAGAAACTAAGGAAGAGTTTTATCACCTTTATATACATTTCCACTGTACAGTCTCCCCTGGTAATCCAAAGACCTCATTTAGGGCATTAAAGAGACACCCAAGAACCACATGGAGATCCATTAATCAGGCAGTTCCTGGATGTGACGCTTGGCCAAGTTCTTCAAGTCCTTTTAAAGCCATTCCATTGTTAACTTGCCAAGAATGGTTGAGTTTGCTCCGACTTGGCCACTACAAAACCCAGCAAATGGACAAAAGATGGAGACATCTCCAGGTGTGCTATGGCATGTTTTGCCCAATCACAGATTGGTTTGGAAGGGACCTTAAGGACCATCCAGTTCCATCCCCCTGCCAATATCACACTTCAGATAGAAAAGAATTCATCAGAGAAAATAATTCAGCTGCTTATCATGATTGTTTATTTCAGCTCAGAAAGTCAGACCTGCCTAACACCCATCCAGTGCTCCTCAAAAAGGTGACACCTGGAGAAAGGGATACTACGGTTTTGTGATGGCAATGAGACTTTCCCACAATGATTCTAAGAGCTCAAAATGCTGTGTTTTCCCTTTATGCATAAAAAAAAAAAAAAAAGCAAAAAAAAAAATCTCTGTCCCTGGAGCAGCGTGACCCCGGTGGAGAAAAGGGCTGCTGTTTTCCCACCAGTGCCTGAAAGAGACAAAAGTGGAAGCTGATGACTAAAGGAACAACTAAAAATATCCCGAGTAGTCTGGACCTGGAGAGCTGTGTGCCCTCGCTGCAATTAGCAAATAGCATATTCGGTTTCACTGGCATTAGTGAGAGCAAAGCAAGTTCATTTACACCTCAATTAACTTGAAGAAATGCTTGTTTTCCACAATTAACGTCGCTTCTTCCTTCCTTTTGCTATAATCCCTCTTCTTGTGCAGGAAGCCACTGCCTCACTTGCTTCAAGCACGGTTTGGAGGGAGGGAGTGGGTGAAAGAAGAGAAAAATGCACTTCCAGCACATGTAAATGAGACTGGGAGGAGGAAACACACTGGATGGGAGCAGATGGATGCCAGCAGGTGTCTGGGATACAGCTGGAATTGTCTGGAAAATCAGGAAGACCCACGGAGGGAAAAGTCCAGCACAAAAATAAGGCAGCTGTGGTACCTGTGCCCTCTGGGACCCCACCAGGGCCAAACCCCACACTGATTCAAGAGTTCGGAGCCAGTTTTCAACTCAAATACAGAAACTCCCCACAGGAGCAGCAGCAGGTGAGGCCAAAAGGTCACAGTTTGGCACTGCTTACCCAGGAACAAAGTCCTTGCAGGCCCTTCTCAACTTCTCAAAGGAGACAGAGCTTGGTCAGGGCTGGACTTAAAAGAGGAAATGGCAATGAAGCGTTCAATCAGCAGATAATTTCAAGCATTAAATTTAAAGCACTAAAGAAAGGTTGAAGCATCACTGAGAGGAAAGGAAGAGGAACTGGGTAGATAATGGCACCTGGAAAAATAGGATGAGAAATAGACCAAGGGATGATGAGATTTCTTCCCCAAACCACAAGTGAGGAAGATCATGGAATCCCAGAACACGCAGAGTTGGAAGGGACCCGCAAGGACCATCCAGTCCAGCCCTCAGCCCTGCACAGGACCATCCCCAAGAGTCACCCCCTGTGCCCCAGAGCATCATCCAAACCCTCCTGGAGCTCTGGCAGCCTTGGGGCCGTGCCCACTGCCCTGGGGAGCCTGGGCAGTGCCCACCACCCTCTGGGGGAAGGACCTTTCCCCGAGATCCCACCTGAGCCTGCCCTGACACAGCTCCAGCCCTTCCCTGGGTGCTGTCCCTGGTCCCACAGAGCAGAGATCAGAGCCTGCCCCTCCTCTGCCCCTGCCCAGGGAGCTGTCCCTGCAATGAGGTCTCCCCTCAGATACTGAGGAAGGCAAACCTGCCTGGACCCCACAGAGGCAGCATGTTGGGGTGGAACATATGGGTCATCCCAAACCCAGCTGCCATCACACCTCACCCGTGGATTTGCCTTTTGCCCCATCTACTCTTGATACACAAGAATCCCAGACTGGTTTGGGTTGGAAGGGACCTCAAAGCCCATCCAGTGCCACCCCCTGCCATGGGCAGGGACACCTTCCACCAGCCCAGGGTGCTCCAAGCCCCATCCAGCCTGGCCTTGGACAATCCCAGGGATCCAGGGGCAGCCACAGCTTCTCTGCCCAACCTGTGCCAGGGCCTGCCCACCCTCCCAGCCTCCCTTCCCTGCTGCTCAGACACTGACAACAGTAATTAGCAGAGCAGTGTGCAAACACGTGCTGATTTGAAGCAGCATCGCTGAGGAGCAGCAGTTTGGCAGGAGGCACTGGCTGGTGGAAAATCCACCCATCGATTTTCCTATCGGCTGCTGTCACCGCTCCTGCTCCCTACAAATAAACAACCCAAGGAGTATTTGCCTTCCAATGACAGCTGGTGTCAGCATCAGTATGCATTTGCCGTCATACTTTGTGCAGAATAAACTGATATTTTACTATTTAATGTGTTTCAGAATCATCACTGGAATTCCCGATGGCATTCTTGTGTAAAATGCACATGTATCTTAAATCCCTGGCAAAGCCCTGAACAGCCACAGCCAGTTTGTGTTTAAATCCTTTAAAAAAATCTTATCAAGACACGGCATTAAAAAGAATTGCTACTCTTAACATATTTACTAAGGAGCAGAAGAGAAACTGCATGTGAATAACAGCACAGTAATCACAGCAATAACAGGGAACCATCCTCCTGGGAAATATTCAGCACAAGTGAGTTTTGAGAACTGCTCGGGGTAGTTACAGCTCACAAAAACATAATTTTTGACTTCTGAAGGATTTCCATAATTATTTCTTTCTCCTCCTTACTCTGGAAGTTGGATTTTTGTGCAAAGGAATGCTGTTCTTTGAGGACAGGGATAAAAAAGACGGCAGAGTGTTTTCCCACCAGCCCTCGAGAGCTGCCTCTGACACCACGCACAGAAAGGGGGACAGTCCCACTTGGAATCTCCCTGGAGTGAGACACATAAAGCTGCGCCTTCGACCATCACATTTAGAGATGCTGAAATTCCATCCAAAAATATTTTTGGGTGGAAAATACCCCTTGGTCAAGTGTGGCTTGTTACCATGGGAATAGCTCTCTGGACTGAGCTGTATCCTGGACCTCAGATCAAAGAGAACTACATTTCTATTTTGGAAGTATGTTAGCTCAGAAACCAAACAGAAATCCAGTATTTGTGCAGGACACAGAGTGCCAAATCTGAGGGCTTTATTTTCACAAACAAACCAGCAGAGGAGCCAGAGCAGAGCCCAGAACGCGGCAGAGTCTGGCAGGAGCTCATCCTGCCCTTGCTCCTTCAGTGCCAAGCACCAGGAGCATCCACTGAGATCACGGGCTTGGAAAGGTCCTCCTGTTGTAAAACCAGTTGTTTTCTGAAACAGCGCACTTTGGGGCTTGTTTTTAATTAGAAAGGAGGCTTTTTTCTCCCCCGGTGTTTGCTGTGGCATCCTCTGAACACAGAACGCTGGCGAGGGCTCTGCACCAGCCCGAGCCATCTGTTGGTGCCACTGGGAAGCTGCTGATGCCCTGACATGGGGAGGATGCCCAAACACACAGTGCCCACAGGGCTGGGCCAGGCAGTGCCCTGGGTGAGGTTTGGGTCACTCCTTTCACACCCAACATCCAGGATTAAGGACAAGCAGGTTCCTGGGAATGACTCTGTCCCCTGCCAAGGGATTACAGGGACACTGAGGTGTCCCAAGGTGCCAGACACAACACACACTGTGGCTGCTAATCCAGCCCTAACTCTTGGCTGCTCTCAGGCTTTTGCCAGGGAATATGACACAGATAATAAACCCTTCCCTGGGAGGGTGGGCAAGCCCTGGCACAGGTTGGGCAGAGAAGCTGTGGCTGCCCCTGGATCCCTGGAAGTGTCCAAGGCCAGGTTGGATGGGGCTTGGAGCACCCTGGGCTAGTAGGAGGTGCCCCTGCCTGTGGCAGGGGGGGAATGAGATGAGCTTTACAGTGACTTTCAACAAAAACCACACAGAAAGACCCTGAAATTACTTAAATGACACTTTTAACCTCAGAGGATATGAAACCAGTCGACCTGACTTCCTCTTAATAACCCTCTCAGATGAAACAGGTTTAAAGCAGCATCTCCGGAATCTCCAGCACCAGAATTCACCACCACACATACACTAAGATCATCACTTCTTCACTTTGTTCTGTATTTTCATCCTAAATTTTGATTATTTTGTTCCCACACTGTAACAAATGAGTTTCTCTAAGAGAAGGAACCTTTCCAAGCAGTAATATTTAAAACACTGTCCTAGTTCTCCGTGGTTCCTGGTGCAGTGAATGTTCCCTTGGATTTCCCCCTGTGCATACGTGACCACAATCACCCAAAGCACAAACAGCCCCATACTTTGGACACCAAACCATGGTACCAGTTTCATAGAGACAAGTCACACACATGCACATTTTAGGGTAAAAAAATACAGGCCCAGCAAACTAAGGAAGAAGATCCCCCAAATTATATTTCCGCTCTTTTCCTCCCATGAATTCATATTTTGCTGTTCTACAGTCCTCCCCTAATATCATCAATTTTTATTTAATACTGGGAGAGCTTCTTCCAACTCTATAAAAGTAACTCTCATGGAGTTTTCAGGCCTTCAATCTAGTTGAGTTACATTTCAGCAAGACCTGCACATCAGACGTATTTCCACTGCCCCAGCCCTGTGGCTGCCGGTCCCTCCCTGCATCCCCAGCACCATTTGGGAAGGTTTATCCCTGCATGGCAAAATGAGGGACCCACAACATCTGTGCTTCCCCTCAGTGGTCCCAAAGACAACACACACTTAGAAATACAGGTACGCTTTGTAAAATTACATCTACAAACCGATTAGTTTTATTTTCCTCTCATTTACCTGCTCCCCAGCTGATGCAGAGGTGCCCAGGAGCAAACGCCACCACCCCACAGGATCCATTTTTTCAGCTCAGTTGAATGTTGCTGCCTCTCAAACTCTTCTTTGGGGATGTGTCAGCAAAAAAAAAAGGGTGAGCTTTTTATAGAATAAATTCAGTTTGGATAGTCCCACCCTGGTGATGGAAACCCTGACTGCTGAATATTTTGCTTTAGCATGTGATAAGTGCTCATCCCACAGATTCAGTGGAATAACCTGAGAGGCTCTGGCTACATTAGACATCAAATTTTTCCTGCTGTGACTGGAAAATAAACATTCAGGTCCATCAGTGACTGGTTGAACTTGCAACAAAGTGAAATCACCTTTTTTCTTCAACAGAACAGCTACTGAGGACCTGGCTGTGCATTTGGATCCCGGGAAATATTAGAGAAAAATCCACTTGTGGACAGGTAAACGAAATATTCCATGTACAACCTGCAGTCTCATCACAAACCCAGCCTGAGAAACTGAGGCTCCTTCCACCCTGGACACACTGCCTCCATTTTTGGGTGCCCCTCACTCCTCAGCCCCAAAAGGGGGTTCCTACAACCTACTGGCAAGGAGATGGAATTCCACATCCCACCTCCACGTCCTCACCTGTGTAAGGAAACATCTGACAAGGAGGAAGAGGAGAGATTTCTGGTTCCAAGACCCACAAATCCAACAGAGTAGATCCCTTTGGGAAAAGGGAGAAGGTTTTTATCTCCCAGTCAGGGCAGTTTTAGCCATATCGTATTTTCAGAGCTCAGCAGGCTCTAGAGAACTATTTACACACATTTGGAAGAACCAAGAGTTGTGCCTTGTGAGGTGCCAAAGCAAATTTAAAGCCTACTAGATATAGAAAAACAAAGAAATCACATCCTGGGATGCCACAGCAACTCATTGTGAGTGGGGTGGTGGGAAGAAGAGAGGGAAGAGTGGGACCAACAACCCCAAGGCCTTCTCCTCAGACAGCATTAGCAATTGCTAATAGTGGGAAAATCAGAAAAAAAGGTAGGTCTGAGTTAATGATTCCCAGAAAGACTCAGGACGAACTCAAAGCCTCTTTAGATGGAAGAGCTGAACTGATTTGCTGCCCAGAAATCTCTGTGGCAGCTGCAGAACCGACAGCGGGTAGCTCTGATTTTGTGAGATTCAAGTCAATCTCTTTCCATCAAGAGAAGAAAATGAGGATAATTGGCTCCCATAGCTCCGAGCACAGAACGCCTGGCAGAGCTGCTCGCTCCTGTAAGGATTATCCCAGAAATCCCAGTGGCAGGAGGCTGGAGGGCTTTTCTCCACGTCTCACACACTTCTCAACAGCAAAAATAAAATAAAATATATATCTACATGTCTGCAGGGAGGGAAACAGAACCAAGCTGCATTTACCAACAGCTCTCTGGTGTGTCTGAAACATATTCCTTCCTTCCCCATCGCATCAGGCACCAGCCACAGCAGCTGCCCCGGGGCACACACACCTTGTGCTTGTGATGTGCTTTTGCAGCTGAAGCCACTGATGTGCAGGTTATCTGTCTGATGACACTCATCTCAGCCTTATCAGAAGCAGCACAGCAGCAGTTCTCAAAAAAAATAATATCACATCCTCGATTCTTCTGCTTCATACACAAGTGGGATGTTCAGGGGGGACCTTCTCCCTCTTTGCAACCCCCTGACAGGGGTCAGGCTCTGCTCCCAAGGAACAGGGACAGGAGGAGAGGGAATGGCCTCAGGCTGGGACAGGGCAGGTTTAAGGTTGGGTATTGGGAAAATTCCTTCACCGAATAGTTTGTCCAGCCCTGGCACAGCTGTCCAGGGTGCTGGTGGATCCCCATCCCTGGAGGGATTTCAAAGCCCTGTGGATGTGGCACTTGGGGACACCGGTTAGTGGTGGCATTGGCAGGGCTGGGGGATGGTTGGACTGGATGATATTACAGGTCTTTCCCAACTTTAACAAGTCTGTGGCCCTTAAACATTCTTTAAGACTCATTTCCTGAGAGGCCACCAAAGAACCACAGTCATTTTGGTGGAAAATAAATCGGGCAAAATAATGGGATTGCAACTCACTGCAGGCTGATTTTGCACCTATTTCACCATATCACAGAACTAAGCTGCATGAAGATATCTATTAAGTGTAAAGTGTAATTACCAACAAAATTTATGGTAACTAAATTTAGGTCAACACTAAGTCAATCCTACTCTGCGACAAAGCACTTCAAAATAAGAACAAAAACCAACAACCTACAAAAATCAAACCACACTGGCTGCCAAGAGACCTTTTATTCACAGGTCAAGTAAAGACTATAAAGGAAGTGCATTTGTGGGAGAAGTGCAAATTAAGCCATAAAACCCCCATGAAATGAATCCCCCTATGTCTGAACAGAGGCTTTCTGGCCAACAAAGCTGCACGAAATCCCGAGATATCCCTCAAAATTTCTTTTATGGAAAAGTCTGTAGTGTTATCACGCACTGCCATCCTGGAAACTCTGTTTCCCCTCTCACACACACAGGCCCAGGGCTTTGATTCTTCCAGGGAACCAACTAAAGGCATTAACTAAAAATAAAAAGCAAACCAGATCAGTTTAAGTAAATTCCTTAAAAAACACATCCTATTTCACAGCGTGCTAATTAATAGAACAGAACTGATATTTTGATATCATGATTAAGAACAGTTCATTTTCAGCGTCTTTCTCAGCAGCAGATCAAGGCAATTAACTGGCAATTTGCTCACTAAATGACTTCCCAAGATGTGCTACTGAGATAAGGCAGAGCCTTCTTTGCCGTGCCTTTGAGCCAGGCAAAGCTGAACCTGCAGGGAGTAGCTTTTAAACAATGTACAGCTCCATTCTTTGGTTGTAAAGCAAAACTTCTGCTTCGTGAGTGATGACAAAAAGCCACGAGTTTAGGTGGAACAGCAAAACACTGGGTGTTTTTCTCTTCATCTCCCAAACTGTGCCCACTACAAATAACACTGTGATGGAGGACACATCCGAAAGATCATTTTTGGAAATATATAAAACTGAAGGTCTTGATTTCATTGTATTTCAACCACAGGGCACAGGTGAGGAGCTGCGAAGGTGAATCCCTTTTCCTTGATCTAACTCCTTACTGGTTCCCCAGTGGTGTTTCACAAGTTGCTGTGCTGGAGCCTGGGCAACATAAAGAAAAGAAATGCAATTCTTCGAGGCTCTGGAAAAAAGGATGAACGGGGAGGTGCCCCCAGCTTCACACTCAAAGATACTCAGTTTGATCAAAGTTAACATTTCCTGAGCAGGTTTCAGGGAGGGATCTCACCCACTCCATCATGACCAATGGTGAAATAGGGGAGAAAGCACAACTGGACATCCCTCAACCCAGTAGGTACAAAGACCTTGAGAAGGACTTGCTGCCTTTGAAGAAGTCCTTGTCTTTCTGCCCATCCTTCCTCACAGTGGTGCCAGAAACCCAAACCGTGCACGAAGGGCGAACACAGAGCAGAGCAAGGAGGTCCCCAGGTAGGTCTGTCCCCAAGTGCTGCCCCAGCAAGTGATTCCTGACCCAAATGCAGAGGGTTTGGGCTCAGCTAAAGCACATCCTGCACCCAGGGAAGCTGGTTCTGGGGACTCAGAGCTCTCCCTCTGCCTCCCAGCGCTGGCAATGAACCACTTCTCTAAACATTGCCCAAAAGGGCCCTCAGGAGCAATTCCAGTGATTCATTCCTCAGCCTAACTAAACCAACAGCATTCCCCCAGCAGGACAGCATTTGCAACTCATCTGCATAACTTTCTCTGCCTCTTCCCAACCTTCTCCTTCTAGGAAGGGCTGACTCTGAATACATTTCCCATCTATCCTTGATGCCTGGAGAGGTTTCTACTCCTGTTCTGCAAAGGGAAACCCTTCCCTGCTTCAACAAAAAGATCGGAAGAAAATCAGCAAAGTCTTACAACTATTACAACTCTGAGATGTTTCACCAGTGGATGCTCAACCATGTGGGCAAAATGCAGCACTGAAACACAAGAGGGGATTTTAAGACATAACTGCACGGACTTGACCAAAACTGACTTATTTTTCATCACAAAATTCAAACCAGAGTAGAACTGTCTGTTTGCCTTCATATACGTAGAGCTATGATCAGGCATGCATATATATATATATATAAAAGTAGTATTGCTACCATACAAACCTATAGTTATATATTTTATTTCCTTTAAAAACTGTTCCTGGTGTTGCACATCCTGGTCTAATGGCACAGGAACAGCCTAATTTTGGATAAAAATACTACCAGAATGGGATGGCTCAAGGAGATAAACTCTGTCCAAAGGATGGGTGGGGGTGAGTGACCAGCATTGAAACCTGGTGTCTTTTGGTCACTGAAATACAGGTTCACTGCTTCATTTCTTTAAAATCATAAACACTGGACTGCTATGATGCTTTTATAAGTAAACAAATCAGATTTACATTACAGAAAAACAACCATTTCCCCATTCAAGCTGAGCTCTTCCTCCACCCTACAGTCTGTTAGAAGCATTGATAATTTAAATATTGCATAAATGTAAAAGTTTACACGCTTCTGCATCAACACAATGGGTTTTGATTTCCCTGTTGCACCACTGAGAGCACGGCTAAAAGCAGAAGCCAGCAGTGCACCTACTTCCTGAGCACTGATTTAAAATATAATTCAGGGAACAACTGTACCCCCAGGATGTCTGAATTCCCCCAGAACAGCACAAACACCTGCTGGGACAAGCCCCACTGCTCTGCCAATACACATTCTGAACAGAAAAGTCAAACATTTGCTCAGACTAATCAGAGTTATTAATAATAATGAACAAATGAAACAGATTGATGGTAAAAAGTGTCAGGCTCTCCAGCATGCTGGAATAATGCTGTATATACCCCAGTGCAGCGCAGCTGCACACGGATGTGAATTCCCCATCCTAAGTCATTCCAAGGACTCTTTTTTTTGCATTTTTTTTTGTCCTTGATTCACAATTAACAGCAGCAAGTCACTTAAGTGCATGCACAGCTTCCTGGAGAGTGGTTCAGGTGGACAAAAATCCTCAATGAGACAGAATAAGTGAGGCTGAGAAGGAGTTTTGGGATGCTCCTGCCCAACCTCCTGCTGGAAGCAGACTGAGCTCCAGGCCGATGGGATGTGTGATCCAAGGAGAGGATGTTCCACCCCCTGGCTCCTGCACACCACCCTCACGGGGAGTGTTCTTCTCCCCATTAAACCAGTTGCAATTTCCCCTCATCTAACCAGTTGCTTGTGCCTGGCTCCGTCTTCTCCACGTCCTTCCTCCCCACCCTGCAAGCCTTCTCCTCCAGGCTTGTAATTCAAATCCTCACGCCCTTGACTTTGGCTTCTGCCAGCACCAGGAGGCTTTTGAATGTCCCTGTGCACAGCAATCCCTCCTCCAAACCGGGGCCATCTGCCAACCTGCTGAGCATGCCCTTCATCCCACCACCAGCTCGTGGCAGAGATGTCACACAGCAATCCTTGGCTCAACAGCAGCCGGTGGAAAATGATGGGTGAAGACCTTCCCTGTCACGTTTGCACAGATCAAAGAAGCAGCAGCTGCTGGGCAGACCCAGCTCCACAGTCTGCTCCCTGCTAGAGCTCATTCACCCCGCTGTGGTCCCACGTGTCGCCAGTGATAAGACAATGATATCACACAAAGTCCTCAATGATCTCCCAGAAGGTCAGGAACCTGCAGGACGTGCCAAGTTTCAGTATCTACCTTACACAAGCTCCCACAGATGGGAACTTACTTGGTAATCGTCCGCATCACAAAATAAATAATTCTTTGAAGGGCCAACATAAACAGGAAGCAAACACTGTTCAGAGGTCAGGCTTTGCATGCCTTCCATGGGTTTGATGTGCTAAGGATGTTTGTCAGCACGCTGGGGATGCACATGGAATACACAAACACGACTGCATTAACTACATCCAGCTCCTGTACTGAACCTTAAAAAAAAACCAAAAACCCAACAGAAATTGCTTCTTGATGAATATAAAACGCTCCAAGGCCTGCAGCTATTCCAGCAGACTGTGATTGCTGATGTTTTGACCGTTTGCCTCAAGCACTCCAGGGAGATGAACTCACAAGGGCCACTACACCTCCGTGAGCAGCAACACAAACAGCTCAGCTTCTCACTGACTGCATTTAGCCCAAATATTCTGGTTACTCACCCTGCACTCACGGTTGCATTAAAATTCCACAACTCCCCCTCAAAAAAACCCCAAGAACATAAATCCTTGAATCCAGTTTATATGTGCCCCTCCCCTCGCCAGCTTTCTTTTAAGTGCCTTTTTCCTCCTGAAATTAATTAATTTTATCTACTGAAAAGGCTGCAAGCCCAGAAAGAAACATGCCAAGTGAATTTAGAACTGATCATTGGAAAGCAGAGGTTGGCAGAGAGCTCTGGAGACCACCTGGGCCAATCTTCTACGGATGAGGTTTTCCAGGAACTGCCAGGCAAAGCCATCGGTATTTCATAGATTTATCTGAGAACAGCAATTATGAAAAATACTTTTGCTCGGTGCTCATTAAGGAGTTTCCTCTCATGCACAAATGAGGTGACAACAACACTGAGGCTGAACATCCAGCCCTAGATAAACCCACAGAGAAACCCCTGAGAGCAGCAGGGACATGAAGCTGCACCAGACCTGAGCTGGCCAAACCCTGGGGTTATCCTGGGAATCTCCTCTCCATGTACCTTCCCCTTGCCTTCAAAACACAACAGAGCAATGGCATTTCCCTGGAGATCATAATTCCCACCAGCTCCACGGGGTGGTAGCACCACTAAAGGGATGGAGAGCAGCAAGTTCTCACGCAGGGTTTGGGATCACCCAGACTGTGGTGTTTGATGTTCCTCTGGGAAGCCTGTTTCACCCGACCTCCCCCCAGAGCCAAAACAAGACGACACCATCCTCCCTTCAAAGAGAATAACAACTTGTCCTGGAGTTCTGCATTGCTCCTTTCAGTCATTTTCCCAACATCTGTGCCTGGGTGAAACAATGGAACACAGTAGATGCAATACAGATGGCTTGAAATTCATCTCAAACACCCAACTGTGGTGGGCTTTCACCACAAAGGCATCAACTGCCTCTTAATCAAGCTGTGTGTGGAGGGTGACACCAAATCCATCATCTCAACGGGCTACAATTCCCCAAGAAATCACCCTGCAGCAGCTTGTTCCTCACTCTCAGATGGACACAACCCCAAGCCAGTCATTTATTATTGTTCACAGAGCAGCAGAGCCCAGTGGTTCCAGAAGATGGTTATAACCACCTTTCTCCTTCAGCCAAACTCATACTCAAGGTAAGAGTCCACTAAAAACAGGAAAAAGGAAAAAAAAAAAACAAGGAAAGCCCTGTCCAGCTTTCCTCTGGAAGTGTCATTTGTGCTTTGAATATGCAGTTTTACTGTGGCCAAATGTGCTTCCAGAAAACAGAAACCCATGGATTCTCAGGCCAAAGTTTGTAAGCAACTTCTCACTGAAAACAAGGGAGTCCAGGTCTGAAGAAAGACTTGATCACCAGGAATCTGCTTCAGGAGAGGACACAGCAGGAGAGGGAGGAATACCTGCCCTTTGGAGACACTTTGCCTTACAATATGTGTCCCAAACCCCAGCCTTCATGTGCCCAGTCACCTTTATTGATCAGTTATAGCAGAAAATCATAGTGAGAGTTTATGGGTTTGATTGTAGAGTAAGAGATGGGGAACAGGATTAGGAAATGAGCCTCAAACTGAATCACTCAAGTGTTACCCATCCCTGGAAGTGTCCAAGCCCAGGTTGGACGGGGCTTGGGGCAACCTGGGCCAGTGGAAGGTCTCCCTGCCCACAGCTGGGGGTGGAATGGGATGATCTTTAAAGTTCCCTCTGACACAAACCATTCCACGATTCTGTGATTAGGGAGGGAAATCCTCCAAGCCCAAGTTGTCCATTCACAGGAGTCCCTCGGTTCTTGCTACTCAACAGAGTTTCCACCAGCACCTCTACCCTCCCTGGGCAGGCACATGACTGCCAACAGGACTGCAGCTGCCGCAGAAAATTAACTCCTGGGGGGTTTTTTAATTGTTCAGTAGATACCCATGCAAAGATTGCAACGTCTCAAAAAGTAAGCCCCCCAAAAAAAAAGCCTCAAAGAAAAAACCTCCTGGGTCCCACTGCTGAGCACAGCCCTCTGCCCCCCTGTGAACTCCTCCAGAGGGGCAGACACTGCTGCATTCATTCAGAGAACAACACTGGCACTGTGAGAGAATGTGCTGCTCTCAGTCCTGGGGTGACATCCTCGCACAACGGCGCAATGTCAAAAGTGGCATTTTGCTTCCCCCACCGCCAGCACTGCAACCTCTGGCGCTCTGTAAGCAAGCAAAAGTCCCAAGTTTTGTCCTTTGACACGTTTTTTCAGTTGTATTTATTATGAAATAAAACATAGCTATATTGTTTTTAAGGACTCTGCTCTGTTTTTCCTCTTAATGACCGGATATTAAAACCTCATGGTGTGGTTCCCGAGTCTGCACAAAGCCAAGGCACACGGAGAACTTCTGCCTCCAGCAGCCTGGGGGGCTTCACTTCCCACAGCGAGCCATCCTGAGCTCAGGGCTCTCCACACTCACACAATCAGGGAATTGTTCAGGTTGGAAAAGCCCTCAGAGCCCATCAAGTCCAGCTGTCCCCCCTTGGCCCTTCCAAGGCCACTACTAACCCAAGTGCCACGTCCATGTGGCTCTTAAACCCCTCCAGGGATGGGGGCTCCACCAGGGGCTGGACAACCCTTTCCATGGAGAAGTTTTCCCCTACTATCCAAATTAAACCATGGCTTGTTCCCCCCCACCTCAGAAGAGCAGGACTAAAGATCTCAGCATCTCTGCTGCTACAGTTCATGCTTCTCCCCAAACACAGACCAGCATAGCAGCTTTTCCAGCCTCTGGAAAAATTCAGCATTTGAGCATCCTTGCTCCTGCCAGCCTCCTCCTCCCTCAGCAATGTCACTGTCACCTTAGCTGGGACATCAAATTTATCCCTGAAACTACATTATCCACACTATTCCCTGGACTTGGTCATGGTTCGGTGCTGTTCAGCAGGTTTAATTCCACAGCAAATAACCAAAAAGAAAAACCACCACAAAAGCCACTTAAAACATGAGTTTTGATCTTATTTCTTCAGTTATTGGGCACAGAGTACCTACAGAGCACACAGGGAAAACATAGCACAGTAAAGTCATCTTTAGGAAGGGGGTTTTTTCACTTCCAAATACACTGTATTAAGATCAGCTCTTTAAAAGAAAATTAACATAACCTAACATACAAGCCATGCAGCAGTTTCCATTTTAACCCACCATTTTCTTTTGGAATTTTCTGCAATAGGTGCATTTCCTTTAAAAAAAAAAATAATAAAAAAGAAAGGTATCTACATGACCTTTTTTTTCCCCTCCAGCCGAATGAGGTTGCACAAAAAAATCCTGGGCTATTTAAATATAGCACCCAGATAAGCTATTTATGGAAGGTCCATGTTTACACTCTGGACTCCAGTCTCATTGAGATCAAACATTCCCAACTCCAGTGCTTTCAAATTCCCTCTGTAATGGGGAACTGAGGCTCTTGAAATACCCAGAGAAAAAAGGAGGGTAAAACTCTTTTTCATCCTTAACTTCCACGGGAAGCCTCAGCAGAGCATGAATATGGATTTTGCGTTTCATATATAGCACCACAAGTTTGTGGGGTGCCTTGGGACCTCTGAAAAAAAGCCCAGAATAAATGAAAATCATTTTAATTAAAAGCAAATTAAAGGCTCTTCTAATCCAGGCAGCAGCAGTGAATCCACAGGGAGTTTTCAGAATACGGATCCTTGAAGTTCCAGTGCTTGGAACCCTCCCTAATTCCACCTTCCTTCCCTCACTTCCCCCCAGAGGAGGCTCTGAAATGGCAAGAGATCAGGTTTATTAGGAAAATTCTGCTCTAATTCCTAAAAAAAGACTTCGCTCCAGTTTGAGTGGCCGGGAGCACTTGCACCCACCCGGAGCAAACAACAACAGAGAACTGAGAAAGGGAACGTTTCCTCCCACTGCAGGGGGAACAAAAAAAAAAGATAAAATTCCATTTTATGCTTTTAAGAAATCCTTTCCAGACTCGTTATGAAAGTTGGAGTTCTGCTCCTTGAAGGGAGGCTTTGGAAATACAGCTCAAAAAAATAAACTAAGGAACCACATAATAAAATGTTATCACAGAAACGGCCCCAGATTAGAAAGGTCACAAGGTAGGAGGATGTGCAGGAGTAAAACACGCATTATTACTGCAATAAATTAGTAGTTTATAATAAAATTGATATAAAATATGTTAAAAAGGTAATAAAAAGTAGTATTTTCACTACTATTCTGACAGCAGGAGAACAAATTGGTGAGGTCTCACTGGTCTCCCTCTGCCTGTCCCCACTTCACCACTGCCTCTCCAATAAAGAAAAGAATGAAGTTACAAATCCTACTGAAAATAAACAGCAATCTAAACCAGTCATAGTGTTTATTTCTGTCTAAAAGGCACTTCAACATGTATATATCTCATTAAAGGACTGAATTCCTCCACTAAGAAAAAAGTTTCAAAAAATCCCAACCTTCAGGGAAGAAAAAGAATCCAAACAACTGAACAAGAGGAACAAAAAAAAAAACAAAACAAAAAAAAAGAAAATGGGCAGAACGCCTGGAGAAATGCTGCTTTGATTCTGACACATGGGAATAAAAGGAAAAAAAAATATTCAGCTCCCCTTTCTTTTAATCAAAACATCTTCCGTCTCATGTGCAAATTTCGGCAGCTGAGGAAGCTCCTGCTCCATCTCCCCAAAGTGGGGTCGGCATGTTTTATGTAAATAGTAACAAGAGGAACAAAAAAAAAACAGCAAACACGTTTGGGGGCTGCTCGGAACCTCGGGATCTGCCTTTGGTGCTGGAGGAGACGCTGGAATTCTGAAGGGCATAACAGAGGATATAGGATTGTTCCCTTTGAGTAGCCACGACCTATCTGTTATCAAAGAGAATGTAAGGAATTAACAGGAGCAAAAACTTGATGACTCAGCTCTGCATCCATCTGGGACGTGAAACATCTCGAAAACAACTTCATTGGCGACATCCAGAAGCAGCGGTGGCGTTTGGTGACATTCTGAAAGGACCGCTGACACCAAGGGGACAACCAGAGGAGCGCCACACGGAGCACAGGCATGACAAGCTCAGTGCCACAACAGCACTCTCAAACAGGGACATCCAGGGAAAGCAACAAACTGACCTTGGAACGGGGCTTTGGGCAATGCCAATCCCCTCTGCCCCAAGGGCACCTCCTGCCACTGCCCGAGGAAGGGGCAGCTCCAGCCCAGCCCTGGGTGTTCTCCCAGGCACAGTTCTGCTCCTGCTGGGTCAGGGATCACTGGGACATCATTCCTCCTGGTCCCTTGCTTTATCTGGGGCTTCGTGTTGTGTCTATAAAGACACGACCACCTGTTGCAGTGCAGCCACCTAAAGCACCCCAGAGCCACCCAAAAGCCATCTAAAACACCCAGTAGCCACGTAAAGCACCCCACAGCCACACAAGAGCCATCTAAAACACCGCACAGCCATTTAAAACAACCGTCTAAAACACCTCATAGCCACCCAATAGCCTTTCAAAACTCCCAACAGACATCTAAAACACTCCACAGCCACCTCATAACCACCTAAAACACCCCACAGCCATCCCACAACCATCTAAAATACCCCAGATGCAACCCATAGCCACCTAAAACACCCCATAATCACCCAACAGCTTCTAATACACCCCATAACCATCTAAAACACCCAATAGCCATTCAAAACACTCAACAGCCATCTAGAACACCCCATAGCCACCTCATAACTATATAAAACACCCCCGCAGCCACCCCACAGCCATCTGAAACAGCCCAAAGCCAGAGGGGACCCTTGTTGTCACCATTACCCTGGAGGCAGGCACAGCTCACAGCACTGCAGAAACAGGCGCTCAGCACGTGCACCAATCCAACCGGCACAACAACAGTGGCCAAGACCGAAGGCTCCTTTTGCCCCCCTTCCTTCCTTCTGCCCTCCCTGCCCAGCTGAGAAGCCCCTCAGCTGCCCCGCACCACATCCCCACCAGTGCTGTGAGCCAGGCCAAGGGACCACCTGGGCTAAAATAGAGAAAGAAATCCAAAATACAGAAAGCAAGAGCCCTTCAGCAGGAAACGCTGCCCTGATCCGATTTCCAGCCTGCAAATGGCATTCTGCATCTTCAGTGCGTGGCAGCTCAGCACCATGAATAAGAAGCTGGGAACAGGCACACACCTATTCAGTTTTTGCTGCAAGAAGACATTTGGACAACCACAACAGCCTTCACTCAAAGCAACTAAACAACACCAGATCATTTATTTCAGCCTTTGTCTGCCTTCTCTTTTTAGTTTGTAACTTTTCCTGTCCAATTCCCAGCTCCCTGAGGGCAAAAGGGAGGATAAACAGACGAGAAAGACCGACCTGGATGAGTGAGGCAGCTCCTCCGTGGAGGTCCTGCAGCCATCCCACCTGGAGCTCCAGAAACCCCTGGGCCACTGGCACACAGCTGAGAATGACTTGGCCCAGCGTGATGGAAACAGAAGCACGAGCCCCCTGGCCATGGCCAGCTGTGGGCACGGGTGGGCAGCCTGGGGGCAGGATCCACACAGCTGGACCACTGGTAACAAGTGATTTCCTCCAATTGCCTCTCCCACAGCCCATGTAATGCAGCTCCACTTCGACACGAGAGATTGTGTTCAATACTATTTAAAGAATCTATTTTTCCATCGGCTGCAAGGCCTGTTCCCAGTGTGATAACACGAGGTGCTGGATGGCAATTCCTATTTTTACTCTCCTCAGAATGTTATCAGCACGAAGGAAAGGTAACTTCCAGATAAGCACACACAATCCCTCGCTCCTGAGACACTGAGTTTATCACCAGGGCTTTCCCACAATCTCATACCTCAACAGCAGGAAACATTCGAGTCTCGCCTCCATCTGCAGCCCAGCCCAGCCTTTCCTCAACCCCAACCATCCCACGATCAATCAGCAAGAGCCAAGTAATTGTTTTGTCATCTAATGTTGCTGCACAAAGATGTGGCTTCCTCCCCACGACTGTCAAATTGCATTATAAATGGATTTGGATGCCAAGTTCACCTACAGCCTTTTTTTCCTTATCTTTAAGAATAAACATGATGTGAATAAATTGTTTCTTCGCCTCAGTGCAGAAGAAACTTCCAACTTCACATGTTGAACCAACTGGAGAAGACTCTTCTTTGGAGAGCTGGAAATGTGCAGGAAGGAGAGCAGAACCCTCCAGAGACTCACAGTAATGCTTGAAGGAGCAGAAATTGGTTCCAAGTTTGTTTTCTGTAACGCTGAGGGGATAAATAAAAGTTCCTGCCCCCAGGGAGCATTTCATGTTTGCATTTATACAACACTTTCTTCATTTGAATATTTTGGATGTGTGCTACAGGGATTTGACCTTTTTGCTTGAATGCTGCTGCCCCAAGTCCCTGCTGTAGAAACCAGACCCACTATTTGTCTAATGTGGGAGATGAAAACTCAGCCTTGTATCAGTTTTTGCTTATTTCAGCTATTCTTCTACGCCAATATCCCAAAAGAAATGGTGAACTTCGTTCCTCCTTGAGTCATTATTACAGCTGGCTCCAGGAGCACGTCAGATGTTTGTGTTCAAAGACTGGGTAAACAACCAGAAATCCAGATGCAAAACAAAAACTACCAGTGGGAGGGTGAAATGAAAATAGATAAATCTCCTTACAAAAACACAAGATCTCATATGGACCCCAGTTTGCAAACGATGAGGAGGAAGGAGTTCTACAATTCCAAGCTGAAACACCAAATGGACACTCATATATCCTCTGAGAGCCCCAGGAGCTGCTCAGGATGACAACCAATACTCCTGTCACCTCCAGACTGTCACACCTTCCAGAACATTACACACATTTGTCCACAGTGAAGCCCACGAATGACAGGGTTTTAAAGTCAAGAGGCAAACTTAGCTCTCCACGGGCTCTTCAGCTGCCCCAGTCGCTTCCACTCCTGAAATATTGGTGAGCTTTGCCCAGCTTTTGGCACAGACTGTTTTTCCATAAGGAAAACACTCTCTGTGACTTGGTTGCCTTCAAAAGGCTCCAATAACAGAGCCAGTCTTTCAGCTGAACTTTTCCCTCAAAAACTGGTGCTCAGATGTGCCTCCACAGATGGATTCAGCTGTAAACACTGACCTAAGAAATCAACTAGCTTAGAAAGGCTTTGCTGCTTGTGGGCAGCCACATCTTCTCTGCCCAACCTGTGCCAGGGCCTGCCCACCCTCCCAGCCAGCAATCCCTTCCCAATATCCCATCCAGCCCTGCCCTCTGGCAGTGGGAAGCCATTCCCTGTGTCCTGTCCCTCCATGCCTTGTCCCCAGTCCCTCTCCAGCTCTCCTGGAGCCCCTTTAGGCTCTGCAAGGGGCTCTCAGGTCTCCCTGAATCCTTCTCTTCTCCAGGTGAGCCCACCCAGCTCTCCCAGCCTGGCTCCAGAGCAGAGGGGCTCCAGCCCTGGAGCATCTCCATGTCCTCTCCTCTGGACTCGCTCCAGCAGCTCCACGTCCTTAGAGATAACCAGTATATTCACAATAGCATGAATTATTTCACAATACCAGTAAATATTTTATTTCCAGGGCAGTAGAAGCACTGCTGGAACAGAGTCTGCACAGACTGCCTTGGCTCCTGGCTGGTCCTCGTGGGCTACGGGCAACTGAGGTCAGCTCAGCGAGAGCACGCCATAAATCTGTGCCATTTGTTATGCAGAAACCTTGTGAAAGGAAAATCAAAACCAGCAGAACTTTTCTTTTATATGCTACCAGTAAAAATCTTACTGGAGACATCAGTGATGAGAAGGTCTCCCCCAAAAGGGATGAGGCAAAACAAGGCATAACATCACCCAGACACAGCAACCACTGCCCAGCATTCCCAGCGAGGCAGTTGTTCCTTCTGGAAAAAACAGCCTTGGAAAACACCCCAAATCTGCTAAGTCAAAGCCAGGCATCACCCAGCTGCACTGCTGTGCTGGTCAAGCGCTTCCCTTCAGGGGGGATCCCTGCCTGCTCCAGGGCAGCCAGGCAACAGGAAACTCCGCTGGAAATCAACTTCGGACAGGCACCCACGGAATAATGCTTGCTAATATTATTCCAGGGGGAAAGGAAAAATAGTTGGGATTTATATCTCTGGGTCACAAGACCATGAGGTTATTTCAGCCCCCTGCAGGATTCAGGTTCCTTGTTCATTCAGATCCAAGCGGAGGATGTGAAACAGATTTTCAATGCGATCCTACCTGGCCAAAAGCTCCTGGATGGGCACTCAAGACAACCTCAAACAACACCAGCATAGACATTCCCAAAGCAAGGAAAGCCAGCTGCCCACTTGGAATTTTCTTCTACCGCTCAGGATATCAGGTCAGATATATTAAAGGCTATTTCAAAATCCAGTGCAGCAGCAGAGTCCCAGAGGCCCAATAACAATATCCTTCCCCCATTGTCCTGACTGTTTGCTTGGGAACAAAGCACACAAATGATTTTAGCATTCCAGAAATTTATGAACAGGCCATGCCTTGTTTGCCTGTTCTTCCTACAGAGACACGTCACTGTAAGTGTATTTTATACCTGTTTGCATGAATTGGAGAAAAAATTAAACCAAATTAACAGGGGCCAAACAATGCCAAAGCATCGTGGGCTGTGGGGATTTGCCACAGAGAAATCTCCTCTTTGGGGCTCAGCAGCACAAGGCATTGCTGCCATAAACAGGAGCCCTGCTCCATTAATTAAATTGGGTCATAATTATTTCTTAAAAAAATTATAGTACAAAAACCCACGCAACCCAAACTAAAGGAACACACCAACACTGCTGCGCCAACAATCCCAAAATTAATTTTACTACAACAATTCCCAATGACCACTGCTTGCTGCCCCAGAACTAGAATCTGATTCTGTCTCTACCATGACTTAAGTCTGAAGCTATTTTAAGGACCCACCATTTCCCAAATTCCTATTGCCAAACATCCCGTGTTGCAATTAAACAAGAGTTACGGTTTTTCAGGACTCTGATCAAAGAGCAGGGCCCTGATGCAATTGTTTATATGTTTCCAGGGAGACATAAAGAGCTACAAAACACCTGGTGGTTTTAAGAGCTTCCCATGGGACTTCTTAAACACAGAGCTCGAAATTCCCCAAGTGCCTCTGTGGTTTTGGAGTGTTGCTTCTTCCCTGGCCCTGAAAATTAACAGAATCTCTTTAATACCTTTGCAGATTTATTCGCCACTGCTCAACTGCTGCAAATCCCTCAGTGGCAAGTTCTGACACACCACCAACTCCCACCAAATGTGGGACTACACCGAAATTTATGTGCTGTATCGCTGTAATTATTGATTTGAGATGCTGAAAGGAGCTCAAAAAGTTCCTCTTCCACCTGAGAGCACAACAGTATTTTGCTCTAGTTTACATTCCACAGGTACAATTCAGCAATACACATAGAAGTACTGCAGCATTTTGAAAATAAAATCATAATAAAGAGACCCATCTTTAAGAACAGCATTATGCCCTCCTGACCTGATGAGATTAAGAGGAAAATAAACTTCACACACATAAAGCACAACCACAAGCCCCAGATACTCGGAAGGTGCTGTCACCTGTCTTTGGCCAAGGGAAGAGGGACTTCCCTACGCTCCCGCCTTGCCGCTGACGGGATGCAACAAATCAGTGCTGAACACGGTCATTTTCCCCTTTGAGCTTTGTTGCTTCTGTCCCTGAGGAGAATTCTGGTTTCTCTGCAGGGATAAAGGTTGCTGTGAGCCCTTGAACCAGCCCCCATGAATAGCCCCAGTGTTCGGCACCGTGTGACGAGCGAGCTCCAGAGCCCGGCGTGTTGGCCAACACAATGGGGGTCTGTGGTTCCTCCAGGCAGGGCCTACTAGGCATCAACAGATGTCACCTCCAGGGGAAAATACTCCATAGAAATACAATATTTTCTTTCAAAAAAAAAAATCAGCCTTTTTGTTTCATTCTTGCATGTCGAAGCAACTTTCAGTAACTGCCATCAAAGCCGCGGCGCGTCTCGAAAGGCGGTCGGGAAATGAGGTTACCCGAGTGAGAGGCACCGCCCAACCAGACTCAAGTCACTAAAAAAGGAGGGCAAATCTTGCCCTAAAAATCATTTTTCTGACAAAGCCTTTTATGCACAGAAGGCCACACGTGCAAGGTGTTCTCTGGATGCGGGTTCTCATCATGCAAAGCAGAAATGGCAACGCCCATCACCCTCAGCAGCTGCAGCTTCTGCCCCGTCCCTGGGGATCCTGGGAAGGTGATGAGCAGGGACAGGACCCTGCAAACCCACTTCTACCTTTCCAGCCCTGCCTTTTCATCACCTTGCCCACCTGCTACCCGATGACGGCCCCACTGAAAGTCACGGTGCTCCTCATCCTGCCTCTGCCAACAGCTCTGTTCCACAAGTCCCCTCCACCCCTGGGAATGAAACAACACGTTGGAAGTTTCACTTCTAGTCAAATCTTAAAATCCCACCTTGCTTCATTCCCATTCAAACCATAGGTACTCTGTCTATAAGGTGATGGCTGTTATTTGCATACTAGAAATAGCACATGAAAAATACTTTACTCTTTGATAAGTTCCTTTTTGTGGGAAGAACCAATCCCTATATGTGTATAGACACAAAGAGATGCATAAAAAGTCCATTACCTGACACTGGAACTCAGCCAGTTTACTTCCCCATCTCCCTTCCCTCATTAGAGTGTATGACAAGGCAGGGCAAGTGACAAGAAGGACTCTCAGTACAGGGCAGAAGCCCAAAAATTGTCCAAATTATCCTTACTAAATATAGTCGGGGTATTTAGTGGATGAACTTCAGTAAACCAGTCCCCTAGTTTAAGTGTACAGTGCTGGAGGGCTCACAGACCCAAGCCTGTAAACAGGAAAATCGTTTAGGTTGAAAAAGACCTCCAAGATGATTGAATCCAATGCTTAGACTTCAGTTTGTCCATCTCTAACAACACATGCGACCCCACACATGGAAGTACCATTCTTTGCAAGACAAGTCTTTTAGCTTTTTGCAGTTCTTCTAAAAGACAATACAGACATTTTCCATTAATCTGCTTTATAAAAGGAATGTCTCCAAAGCCAAATTCTACTGCCAGGTATCTGTCAACAGATCAGCCCATCTGCTGTCCTGACCTTCAAACATCAGCCTTTATTTCTTGGCCATCACAAAACACACCTACGCAGAGCAGTACATGAGGAGATGGCATCTCCTGTAACGGAGCCCAGACACTTGAACACCACTTGAACCACCTCAGGCCCTCGCTCTGTGTCTGCTACAAAGAGGGTGCTCCCCTCACCAGCCACGTGATGGGTATGGCAGGACAGTGCACGTGGGATGAGGATGAGAACTCAGAATTCATCTCCAGGCAGAGCACATGTAGTAGCTGTCACACATCTGAGTCACTGACAGCTTTTATTTGACAAGAAGCTAAATAAAAATCAAAGCTGGTGGATCAACCAGTGACAAGAAGATTAATTACTTGGATGCAACAAGGAGTGAGAGCAGGAGGAGGGAGCGAGGGCAGGACAGGCACCCACCAACACTGCACATTGAGAAATAAATACGTTAAAGGAATCAGCAGAAATCCAGCAACTTTGCAACACGTCTTTGCATAATAACGTGGCCATTTAAGGTGGTAAAAGCCGCCCAAAGCCCTGCTGGATGGACACGGGGCTGCGCAACTGCACAGGACAGCACCACGGTTTATGCTCCGCTCTAGGAGACCAGGAGAAGACACGGAATTTGAGAGTTTCAAATACATATAAATTCAGGAAAATGCAAACATTTTTCAAAGGCACATAGCACACCTCTGAAAACCAACACACAGCTGGGAAGGCATTTCTAGCTGGAAAACTGAGCCCGCGTTGCGCTCCCCCTTGCCCGGCCCCCGGACAGCTGGGCACAGTCCCCAAACCCCCCTCCAGCGGGACAGCTCCTTCCTTTCCCACGCTCCAGAGCTGGTTCCCATTACAGCTCCCAGCTTTTGGGATGTGGTGCCCTGGGGAAAAGAGCTCAGGGAGGGTCTGCCCATCTTTAAATCCCACTCAGGCGCAGTCCACAGAGAACACTGCCCTCAAAGAACGTGTTCGGCACAGACATCCTGCACAGCGTTGACTCCTGAAAACAGGGGCTTCCAGAGCTGTTCACACGGAGAGTTTTGAGGGTTCAGAGATTTTTTTCACGGAAATTATTCAGGTTTCTTCCTCAAAAGATCCTGGGAAATGAGGCTCTATTTCAAGGGATAGTAGTTGGCTGTAGTACAGCAATACTCAAGCGTTATCAGTACACATTACAACTCAAGTTACACGCACACACAATTTCTAAATACCACCTGCAGTTCACTAATCAAAGATAATAAAAAAAAGGAGAAGTAAAGGCTCCGACTGCCCAGATCACTGTGTATCCCAGGCCCAGCCACGCTGTGCTCAGGTGAAGCAGAGAGGGACTTACAGTGGGATACAATCACAGAATTGTTCAGGGTGGAAAAGCCCTCCAAGATCATTAACTCCAACTGTGCCCAGCACTGCCACGGCCACCACTAACCCATGTCCCCAAGTGCCACATCCACATGGCTTTTGAATCCCTTCATGGGTGGAGACTCCACCACTGCCCTGGGCAGCTGAGGGCAACCTTTCCATCAAGGAATCCCTCCCAATATCCCACCTGCCCCTGCCCTGTCCCACCTGAGGCCATTCCCTCTGCTCCTGTCCCTGTTCCCTGGGAGCAGAGCCCGACCCCCCCGGCTCCCCCCTCCTGGCAGGGACTTGCAGAGCCACAAGGTCCCCCCTGAGCCTCCTTTTCTCCAGGCTGAGCCCCCCCAGCTCCTCCAGCCCCTTCCCAGCTCTGTTCCCTTCCCTGGACACGCTCCAGCACATCCATGTCCTTCTTGTCCCGAAAAACTGCCCCCAGTATTTGAGGTTTCTCCTTGAAAAACCCCACAACAGTACCAATAATCTCACCATCACATCTTCCTAAGTCTGTTTCTAATAGCTTAAGTAATGCAAATAGGTCATTATTTAAATATAGTTCTCCATTTCCAGCTTTTCCTTTCCGCTCCGCCTTCCCAGAAACATTTGAGTCTCTACAACTTCCTCTCCCCCCAGTTCTGCCGGGAACCAGAGCTGGAGGTGGGAGCTTTGCCTGTGAAAACCAGATTAGAACTAAGTGTTGTATCTGTGGCCTTGAAACGTGCCCTCGGCCCAGTTTTTAATTTGGGCTTTTCAAGATTGATCAGCACATGTGTAATTTAAAAGCAATTTGAAGCAGCAAGCCAGGTAGTTTGACTTCAAATTAATGAGCTTTTGACATCTGCAAACAAAATGATAACGTGAGCCCATTTCAACTCATCCCTACATTTAACAGGAAAAGCATCTATCATCTTAACTTGCTTACACAAAGGCTTTTCTCCCGCCCTGTGAAAGCTCTTTCACCACCATCCTGCTCTCAGTGGCAATTTGCAAACGTTGCCCAATTGCATCAGATTAGTAAGAGGCAAACTGCAGATAAATTAATATTGTCGCGTAATTAAGTGCTGGAAGTGATGTTGTGCAGCACGACTGAATACATTCATGAAACCCAAAGCTAAATTAAAAACACAGTGGCTGAGACATCTAAACCCACAGAACACGGGACAAACATTATTTACGGCTTGTTCAAATCAATGGCTCAGGAAAATCCTAAATAGTCATGAAAAGCACAGCACTGCAGCTCAAGCAATGCCCAGCATATTCCAGCAGTAGCTACGGTAGGAATGCAAAGGAAAATAAACACCCAAGGACAAACAGCAAAGATGGCAAGATTAAAGGGCAAAAGAGAATAAAATGGAATTTACTAAAAGAAACAGTAAGAAAGGTGAAGGAAGGGTTGATGGAGAAAACTGCTCTGAAGCTGAAGAATTACAGCTCTTGGTGAGGAAATATTCACAGATCCTCCAGCAAATACACTAAAAATAGGAGGGTCTTTAACCATAAATTCTGATTGTTGGCCTCAAGTTGTGATGACATTGGTTTTCTCTCACTCACCAGAGTTGTCTTTTGTCTGGGATAAAAAAATTCCATTAAGAGAAGCAAGGGAGGTAACAAATCATGGGAGTGAATGCCAAGGTAAAAGGAGACACGGAGCTCATAGAGCACAGTCCCACCCTTGGGAATACACCAAGACCAAGGAGCAGCACATCCTTTGGGTGTCAGGATCACAAGCCAGGAAGTACCAACTCTGCACCACCAACCAAACCGCCCAGTCCTCATCACAATCCCTGTCACACCACGGGAAAGGGATGTCTCAAAGCATCCTGTTCCCACAGGTCATCCCAGCCTGGTTTTGTTGGAGAACTGAAAGGACTCTGCTGGTCTCCAGTCAGTCCCTTGCCAGGGGCACTGTGAGGAACCACAGCAATGCTCTGTTTTAGCCAAGCTTCCCTCAAAAGTGATTTCAGATGAAAGAGAGATTGATCGCAGTGAAGAGGAAGAAACTCAAACCCCACAACACTGAAAGGAAACCTTCAGGAAACCTGGAATCCACTGGTCTCAAAAGGGGAAGATCTTGTCACAAATGTGGAGTTGGATAATTCATTCTGAATTATCCTCTAGTACCTCCAGAGCAAAAAACCATAAAATAGGAGGTTTATCCTCCAGCTTACCTCATTTTTCAGTCCTGGTCTTTTTTAAGTGACACGAGTAACACACTTTTCACCTTCTTCCCTTATAGATCTCCTGCTATTTGCTCTCTCTTTAAAATTCATAGTACTATTGACCCGAAGGCTTTACAAGACTCCATTCTTCCTGATAATTCCCTTTGCTGCATCCCTGTTTGTGTGTGTTATCTTTGGAGAACAGCTGCTTCCAGCTGCTGGGGCACCCTCATGCTGCTGCTGAAAGAGCTGCCTCTTCTCAGCAGCAGCAACTCAGAACCTGCCACTTCCACCCCTTGGAGATGTTTTTATTTTATATTTCACATTGCCTCCACCTGATTTACAGTTTTGTTTTTTTGGTTTTACCTGCTCACATCTCTCATTCTTACTAAAAATTATTACTTTATATTAGAAAAAAAAAATATCTCAGGTAAGTCAGGTTTCCAGACTGAGCACTTTTTCCTTTTGACAATGAGGATAAAAGTGATAGAAAACCCCACGACTGAGCTGTGCTACATTTCCAGTGACAATCAGCTGTCCCTGCAAGCAACAAACTTCCCCAGCAAATTTCTTTCCAGTTTTATTTCTTCCCTCAGCCAGGAAACACCTTTGAATACAGACACATCTCTGCAACCAGCCTTTTACTTTGCCACTTCAGCACTGAGTCACTGCCAGGAGCCAAAGGGAAAAGAGCATTTTTAGGGCAGTGCTGCTTGTGGGAGAGGCATTGTCTGCTGACAACACACAGGATTTGGGCTGGCAAAGGGACATCACTGATGGAATTATTACACCTGCAGTAAGTCGACTGAATTAAAAGGCACAACACTACACACACGCCTTAAAAACACATTCCATAATGTGAATAACTCACAAATAAATCCTGTACAAATACTTCAACAAAATGCTGCCGCTGAGCTTCTCCTAATCTCTGCCTTATCAGGATCTCATTTCAGCTCTGGCTTACACAAGCATTAAATATATTTGTACGACAAAATGGAAAAGACATTTCAGAAGAAGTTGGGCACTTTTCCCCCTCCTTAAATATTAACCCTTATAGGATTTGGAACCCCATTTGGGATTATGCATGTCTGACAGGATTAAAACAACAGCAGGATGAAACCTTGTGCAGAAGGGCACAGGCAATGAGGAATAAAAGGTAAGATTACAGTAAAAGGAACGCAGAAAAGCCTGCACTGAGCAGCCAGGTGGCTGCAGCCACTTCTCAGTCCGCCTGGGTTCTGCTGCACCACATCCCAAATCAGCTAAAGAAATATCCCAGCCATTCCCTAAGACAGTTCCCAGCACATAAAAGGAGCACCACGTGCAGGGAACCCGCAAAGGATGCTCCCCCAAGACACCATAATTCAGGCCTCTTTAACAATGCAGCAACCCAATTTACAACGCTTTCAACGCCGGGGCACCAGGTTGTATTTTGGGTTACAGAAGGATTCTGCTTTCATTAACATCGTATCAAGGGATCAATAATGAAGCGCCAATGAAGAGCCAGTGCTGCTCACTGCAGGCAGCCCTTGGGCTCGTCCCCTCCACTGCCCCCTCCCAGCCCACAAGGATGCCTGAAGGATGCACAAGGATGCAGCTGGAAGGCTGCAGCACCCCCCTGTGTGCTGCATGAGGGGCCAGGAACCAAGCTGGAGCCTGCACAGATGAGTCACCAAAACCAGCACACTGTGCTGTTCTTACCACGCTTTGTACACCTGATACCATCAGCCACCACCACCCCACGGGTCCCTTCCTGCCTGACGCTGATGGAATAGCCCCTTCTAGAAAAAACATCTGTTTCCAACCACTCCCCCTCAGAAACTTCCAGGGAATGCCCAGATAGAGAGTAACTCACTTTAGATGTAAGTTTGTTCCACTAAAACATCACTGATGGCCTTCAAGTGCTCTGATCCCACCCTCAGACACACGCTCTCCACCTGGGGTTGAGCCCTGCCATGCATCCATGCTGAAGAGTATTTTGGAAATAGAGACAAATACAGCATCTCACTTACAACATGACACCCCCACTGCAAGGAGTGACCCACATAATGCTCACTTTCTCTGTATAATTGAACCATTTCTCCCGCAGAACCTCCCACTCCCTCAGTGAGGAGGGATGGACTGTGCTCCCATCAGCATGGCAAGCATTCAGCATTCCTTGTGATCTTCCTGGGTTTCATCCCACACAGCATCCAGCACTTGTCTTGGCTCTCTTTTATTCTTCACTACCATACAACTGACCTGCTCCAACACCTTCAAGAAATTTACATGACATCATCAAGCATGGAGGAGTAAATAAACACTTTACTGATAATAGGAAAGCAGGAGAGGGACTTTTGACAAGGGTGTGGAGGGACAGGACAAGGGGGAATGGCTTCCCACTGCCAGAGGGCAGGGATAGATGGGATATTGGGAAGGAATTCCTGGCTGGGAGGGTGGGCAGGCCCTGGCACAGGGTGCCCAGAGAAGCTGTGGCTGCCCCTGGATCCCTGGGAGTGTCCAAGGCCAGGTTGGATGGGACTTGGAGCAACCTGGGCTGGTGGGAGGTGTCCCTGCCCATGGCAGGAGTTGGAATGGGATGGGCTTTAGGTCCCTTCCAACCCAAACCGTTCTGTGTTTCCATGATAACACCAGAAGACACCAAGGACATCTGTGACAAGGCAGAATGGCACCACTGCCTTCCCACAGCTCTGTTTCGCTCTGCACTTTGTCAGCCCAAGCCCACCCAATTTTCCTCACAGAACCTTTTAAATGAAAGCAAGAAAGGTCCCCAACTGGTCAAAGCACTTCTACAACGCTCTGGAACCCCTTCAGTTCACAGCACAGCTCTGCAGCTCTGGCCCCTAAACCAACAGCCCCAGAAAACCAACAAACCCCAACATCCCCTAAGTCCCTGCTGTCACCTTCCAGTGGAAGGGGCAAAGCAAGGACCACAGCTCCACCCTCTGCTTCAGCTTCCCAGGAACCCGTGTGGGAGGGGAAGGTCCTGCACAGACCTTGGACCAGCACAGTCCCCAAACAATCATTTTCCAGCTTCCCATGATTTCAGCCCACACCGTGCATTTCTGACATCACCCAGCTTGTAGAAACCAGGAGCTGGGAATACAACAGAGGATGAGGGAAGTAAAATATGAGCAAAAAATCCAGGGATTCAGGACAGCTCTTCTGTCAAAGGTCAGCCCTTATCTCAAAGATGAAACACCTCAACCGAGCTTGATAACACACAGATAAACATGTGAGGTGGAAACGAGGAGAGAAAGCAAGGTACAAAAGTAAACTGGGACCCAAATGTGCTAAAATTATCCACTTTACACCTGCACTTCACAGGCTGAGGACAAATTACTGTAGCCCAAACAGCATCAGCACAACGCTTTGAGCCACATGAAGATGTCTCGGTTTATTAAAGGTGTCAGGGGCACAGGAAGCTTTTAAACTAGGGATTCAGATTTTATCTTTGACTTGGAAGATCATATTCACTGCATTTCAGGAATACAGAGCATGCCAGGCACAACAGAGCAAGGAGGGCTGGTGCAGCACAGCTCCTGTGCAAGTCCTTTATTTGCAAGACAGAGCCAATTAAAGGAATCAAACACTACGCCCACAGCATTTTGTTTCCTTCATTATTTTCTCTCCCTTCTTCTCCCACATTTCCAAAACAACTGAGTGACTCTGTCAGCTGAGAAAACAAACATTTTTACCTTAACTCTCTCCAGTGCCCTGACGCAGAGCTCCCACACGTGCCTTTGGCATCCACAGCAGCGCACCCTGCTCACCAGAGACCTCACCTTGATGGTCTCCCCTGGTCCCACCTCCACCCCAGCCCCTTTTCTCTCACCAGTGCCACCACCCCAAGCACGAAGCAGAGGCAGGTTACCCCACAAGCCCATCCCACCACGTCATCAGCGGTAATTAGGCATTGTTACCCCATTAGGGACTCTTCTCCTCAAAGCCCAACTTCCAGCTGGGCAGGAACAGGACCCAGCTGGTGCCCCCAAACCACCTGCATCTTCCCACACCCACAGGGCTTAAATGGCTTCACTTATCCCCTAGCAAAACTGACTGGGAACTTAAAGTGCCTCCTGGATGAGGAGTGCGCCTTATATCCACATATAAATCTCTTTTAAATCACACCCACTTTCCAGCTGAATGTCATTAATTTTCATCAGAATTTGCCCTTTTTTTTTTTCATTTACAAGCCCAAAACGCAGAAGTAAAGATTGTCACAAACATAACAAGAATTTTTTTCCAATTCTCAGCCTCTTTATTTCTGCTTTTCAAGGCTTATTATTTAGGGGGGGAAAAAAAAAAAAGCTTGATAAGAGATGTCGTTTCTTTCAACTCAGCAGTCTCTACACCATCCAAATCAGACACACAGCTCCACAGCTGAATACACAGCAAAGCACTCCACTCGATGGAAATAAGCCACATGGAGAGGAACCTCAGTGAAAAAATTAGAGAAAAATAGGAGACAGCCTTTCCCAAATAAAAAGCACCGCTCCACCTCACAGCAAATATTCCACAAACCACGATTAGGGCGAAAAATAAAATCAGCTGACGGGGAGACAGCTAAAAGCCTGGTGACAGCAAACTGATAAAAGGCACAAATGGAAGCACAGGAGGTTTAACCAACACTAGTCGCGGCCGGGAAGAGTTCGTACGCGGCCCCATCCATCCCCCGGAGCGCCGCGTGTGCCCCGGCCCCGCTCCCCGCTGCAGGGATGCAGGGATGGAGGGGAAACAGCTTTAAAGTTCACCGGGCAGCGCCATCCCGGGCGCGGGGATGCCCAGGGATGCCCGGGATGCCCAGGGATACCAAGGGATGCTAGGGATGCCCGGGGATGCCGCGGGATGCAGGGATGCGGGAGCGCCGGCCGTGCCCTTGGCCCGGGGATGCTGCAGGCACGTCCCGCACCTCCCGAGCGACTGACCCGGCGGGGAGTGTCCCCACGGCCGTGTCACCGCTGTGGTGTCGCCAGTGGGCTGTCACCAGGGCCGGCCACGGGCAGCTCCGTGCCGGGAGCAGAATCGCCGGGATCAGCGCCGGCCGCTCCCCCCGCCCGGCGGGATCGCGGCTCTGCCGGCACCTGCGGGCGCGGCATCCTCCGGTGTGCCCCCTGCCCATCCCACCCCATCCTATGCCGTGCCATGCCATGCCATGCCATGCCATCCCTCCCCATCCCTCCCCGCTCACCTGGCGGCGGCTCCGGGGCCGCTGCGGCCGCGGCCGGGCCGCCCGGGCAGG
>VWZF01006190.1:481903-504804 GCA_013396755.1 Sclerurus mexicanus | reverse complement strand
CAAGAGCATCGAAGGTAGCGCCGCTGCCGATCCCTGCGGGTGGTGGAGGGCCCCGAGCGTCGCCTGGGGGAAGTTCTGGCGTGTTCCGGGCGGTGGGGGTTGGCCGGGGCTGTCCCTGGTTGGGTGGCACTGGTGGTACCTGTTGCAGTTGTCTCGTGGGGTTCCAGCAAGTGGCAGGGTGCGCGTCCAACCTGAGGTTTCCTTAAGCCATTCATGAAGGGGAGGATGTTCCTCGCCCCTTCCCGCCAGGCAAACAGGCGTGGGGCCGTGTCGGCATCTGGATGGGGTTTGGCAGAGCGAGGGGAAGTGGCTGGGACTGATCCTGCCTGGGGATGCTGCGGGGGATGAACACACTGATGCCCAGGGGGCACCGATGGGCTCCGGGGATGTGCAAGGAAACCTTTGTGGCCGTCAGCCCGTGGCACTCAGTGCCCTTTGGGAGCTCCATCCCGGATCTGAGCCACCAGCACTTGGCACAATCCACATGTGATGTACCTTTTCCCAATCCTGCTCCCCTCTCTATCCCACTCCTGCCTCGCAGACGTCCCCGAGTGGAATTTCGATGGCTCCAGCACGGCACAGGCAGAGGGCTCCAACAGCGACATGTTCCTGGTGCCTGTCTGCATGTTCAGGGACCCTTTTTGCCTGGACCCCAACAAGCTGGTGCTCTGTGAGGTGCTGAAATACAACAGGAAACCTGCAGGTGAGCACCCCCTGGCTCCCAAGGGTCACCCGTTTATTATTTAGGGTGCCACCTGCCCGAGGGGCTGTTGGCCCTGGGGCACAGCTCAGCACCGAGCGCTTGGCCCGAGGCTCCGGGATCCGAGTGCTGCTGGTGGAGGTTGTTTGCGGGAAGCTGTTTCAGTGGCAGGAGAAGAGCAGTGAGATGTGGAGCTCACGGCCAAAGGTGTCACCCCGGTATTGCTCCTGAGCACACCCATCCATCCCCGGGCTGGGGGTCACCGCGGGGCAGCAGGAGCTGCAGGCACAGGGCTTTTTACATGCCGGCTTCGTGGTTTCTCTCCTCCTTGCTGGGAGACCGCAGAAAATGAGGGAGAAGGTGCCGGACTGGCTCGGGGTGACCTTTTGCAAGCAGCCCCGGCTCTGGCGCTTATCACGGCGGGCAGAAGTCTGCGGTGCCGTGTCCGTCCCGTCCCTCTGATAAAGCCCCAGACACAGGAAGGGGAACCGGTTTGCAGGACGCGCTGAGGGGCTCCCAGAGGGGTTGTTTGCCGGCAAATAACCGGTTATTTGCCAGTCGAGCGGGGCTGTGGCCCCGCTAAGCGTGAGGGGGCTGGAGGGCACATCTGTGCACATCTGGGGGAGAGGGGACCCCGCGGGCAGCGGTGGCGAGAGACGGGGCTGGGTCCTGCTCACACAGCCTGTCGGCCACCGGGAAGCGTCTCGATCGAGTCTGCTGCCCGGCAGCTCCTCTGCTGGAGCAATTTGTAAAGCCCTGGAGTTGAAGCTGGGGCAGAGAGCTCAGCCCAGAGCCCCCACAGGCGAGAGGGATGCACCCTCCAGGCTCTGCCAGGAGGGGTTTCTATGGATATTTAGGGCTGTGCGGGCTTGAGGCGGGGAGGGGAGGGGAGGGGGGAGAGGGACCTTTCCTCCTCCTTCCATCGGTGCAAGGGAGATGCCACTGCTTTGCATCAGTCCCACACTTGGGGCATGTTTGTGGCTGCTCTGGGGCATTTATTGCAAGTGAAGGCAGAATGTGCTGCCTGTCCATGTGACAGCAGTTTTTCAGCTTTCTTTTCCCTGCTGTTGCTGTCCAAGCTCTTATTCCACTTGCCTGGATGGTTCTCTGATATCTGTGTTTTCCTGGCAGAGCCCCAGTTTCCCCAAGCACCTCAAAGGGCCAAGGCAGGGCCAGCCAGCTTGGATGCTAACCAAACCCATGGAGCTGGAGAAAGATAAGGTCAATTAAGATGAGGCTGGTAGGAAGAGGATGGGGGTGAGGTAGTGATGGAAGATACACAGTCCTTGTTCCCAGGCCTGGTGGATGCCTGCAGGACAGGGCTGGGATATGGCTCTGGTCTCTCAGACAGGGAGGATAAGAGGAGGAGGATGATGATGTTCATAGACCATCGGCAGTGATTAGGGGAATAGGCTAATTAAACCCTCTTGGCCTGTGGCCTGATGCTCTGGTGATGAAGTAACTGCATGGAGGAAATTGGTGAGCAGGAAGGAGGATTCACTCACTGGTTTTCGTAAGGCTTCTGTGGGAAGCACTGGGCAGTGGTGGAGCCTCGACCTCTGAGTGGGATGGAGCAGAGCGTGGTGGACACCTGCTCACAGCTGGGTCTAACCCGGGCCTCTCTGCTTCCAGAGACCAACCTGAGACACACGTGCAAGAAAGTCATGGACTTGGTGAAGGACAGCCACCCCTGGTTTGGGATGGAGCAGGAGTACACACTGCTGGGTATCAATGGCCACCCCTATGGCTGGCCTGACAACGGCTTCCCTGGACCGCAGGGTAAGTGCTCCCTCCCTGCCCCAACCCAGCTGCTCCCACCCTGCTGCCTGGGGGAGGCATCCGATTCCTCGCCTCGTGTGCAGCTTTCCCACTGGAGCTGACACGGGGCAGGGCCTGCGATGGGGCTGGGAGCAGCTTGCCCCGTGGCTCACGTGAGCTCGCCGGACCTGGGTTGCACAGACAGCCGAGCTGCACGACTTGTTTGGCAAGGCCTGGAGAACTGGGCTGAAAACCTCTCCTCCCCGTGGCTCTTGGGGAAAGGGCTTGACATGGCACATCGTGCCCTCCTGAAGCAGCGAGGCAGCTCCTCGGCTGCCTCCTGTGAGAGGGCAGGGGGCAGGGGTTTCCCAACCTGAGTTTTGTTTGGACGGGCTGGTTGCAACATCCCCCTTCCCCTGGGTGGGGAGAAGGTCTCCTGACCTGCTTGAATGAGGAAGAGCTGCGTTTCAAACCCTGGCAAGCTGAATTTTCTAGCCATGAGCAACATTGGCTGTTGTCACAACAATCTCAGATGCTTGTTGTGCTCAGGGGGTCAGTGAGGTGCCAGGGGGCTGATTAAGCCAGGCTTTCCTTATCTCTTGGCCACCTCTCAGTTGATGCATTACAAGTCCTGTGTAACTGCCCAGATAAGGCTGTGGTTGCACAGATGAACTGCAACCAGGAGTTGGGGTCGGTGGCTTCATGTCCCATGGAGGGCAACAGCGTTTTAATTCCCATAAATCCTCTGCCCATGGCAGCAGGTACCTGGGAGCATGGGATTACGCTACAGTGCCATTGTTGTTTCCTAAACCTTTCCTTGGATGGCAATTCCTTGTCTCTTTCCAGGCCCCTACTACTGTGGGGTTGGAGCAGATAAGGTGTATGGGCGTGATATCGTGGAGTCCCACTACAAGGCATGTCTCTATGCCGGGGTGAAGATCTGTGGCACCAACGCAGAGGTGATGCCCTCCCAGGTATGTATGGATGGCCCCACAGAGCCCGTTTCCAGTGACGGATTTGAGTTACTGCGAGGCTGGAATAACCCAGCAACTGCCCAGCCCTTCTGGAGTGTTGAACCCAGTGATTCCCCACATCGGTTTTGACTGGATGGGAACAGGCCAGGATGAAAACATACATTTGATTTTCTCCTAACTCACCCTGAGCTCCTTGCACAACTCAGCCTGAGCTCTGGCAGCCGGTGTGAAACTGGGAGGTCCCCTTTGCCTTCTTTCCCCCGTGGAGCAGGGATGCAGGGGATGGCAGGAACTGGGATGGGCTGCGGGAGCACCATGTGGAGTCCCGGGGCTCCGACTCCCGTTCCGCTACCTGGGAACTGGGAAGCTCGGGTGGGACACCGCCTTGGGGAGCGGCTGGGAGGGATTTGGGTTTATTTAGGGGTTAGCAGGAGGGAGTCCCTGATTGCATTAGGCAGGTGGCCAGACTGACCGACTGCGAATCGCTGACTCCTGCTGCTGATGTGGCGGCGATAAGCGGGGGCTTATCTGCAAGACAGGACTTTTAACCACCCTGCTGTTTGCCCTGACTTCCTCAGGGTCCTTCTTGGCTGTTTCTGTATGCTGGGCTCAGGCTCGGGCCGTGCCACCAGCTGTAAATACATCACCCTCTGCTTAGTCACCGTGGGTGGTGCAACCCCGGCTCCAGCCGGGCAGGGAGCAGCCCTGGGAAGGGCTAACAGGCTCCTCTCTAGTCCCCTGCCCTGTTTGCAGTGTGGGCTGGGGGTCCTGCACACCAGCCTCGGTCAGGTGTGGTGCTTATTTACCTCTGATTTAATGAAAACCCCTCTGATTTGCTCTACGTAGTCATGAGCAGTTTATTTCCATTTTTTCACCTGCCAAAGCTGTTCTGGTGCTTAATTCAATGCTCCCCATCCTTGCTGCTGATTTCCAAGGGGTAACAATGAGCCATAGGCCAGGCTGGCAGCCCTTGCTGGGGGTGGCAGGGATGTGGTGGCTGGGGATGTGCCAACCTGCCCGTCCTTACCTGTGCACCTGCTCCCCTTCCCTCCTTCCAGTGGGAATTCCAGGTGGGCCCGTGTGAAGGCATTGAGATGGGGGATCACCTGTGGATGGCTCGGTTCATCCTCCACCGCGTCTGCGAGGACTTTGGGGTTGTGGCTACGCTGGACCCCAAACCAATGACCGGCAACTGGAACGGCGCCGGGTGTCACACCAACTACAGCACTGAGGAGATGCGGAGAGAAGGGGGTCTCAAGTGAGTCCTGGGGGGTCCCCTGGGACGTACCTGGGAGGTTGGGACATCCTTGGCCATGTGGAAGTGTGTGTCTCCCTACCTGGGTGGCTGCACCTGGGTTGGGGCTGTCCCAGCTCGTTATTTTAAACGCAGCTGGTCGCACGAGAGCGTCCCCTGGGCCGTCCTTGTCCCTGCACAGGAGGAGGGGGTGACATCTTACAGCCTTCCTCACCACGGGAACACCCCCCAGACGGGACCTACTGACAAACCCGACCCCACCTCCCCTCCCCCAGGCACATCGAAGCTGCCATCGAGAAGCTGAGCAAGCGGCACGACTACCACATCTGCGTGTACGACCCGCGGGGCGGCAGGGACAACTCCCGGCGGCTCACGGGCCACCACGAGACCTCCAACATCTTCGAGTTCTCCGCCGGCGTGGCCAACCGAGGCGCCAGCATCCGCATCCCGCGCCAGGTGGGCCAGGATGGCTACGGCTACTTCGAGGACCGGCGGCCGGCGGCCAACTGCGACCCCTACGCCGTCACCGAGGCCATCATGAGGACGACGGTGCTCAACGAGACCGGGGTGGAGACCAAGGACTACGCTGACCACTGAGGCCGCGGGGTTGGGTGGAGGTTTTCGTGTCTACACTAGCTTCTCACGTGGGATTTTGTGCCTGTGTGGTGTCCTCGGCTGCAAGCTCAGACTCTGTAGGAACCTCGCTTCTGGTCTTGTGAAACGTTGCCCTAGAAATATATATATATTTTATAGTAGGAGGGAGGGGCCCAACCTATTTTCTCAACCACTTTTTTTGTTTCTGGTTCCTGGTTTTAGGTTGTGGGGTTGTTTATTTTCTTTTTTTTTAAAACTTGGATTCAGTTTTTTTGCCCACTGGACTTTACACTGTGATGTACATAGATCCCTAGGTGGATGCTGCAGCTGCTGCTGTTTGCACCTGGGGAGGGTGGGTGCTTTTTTTTCCATATCTCTGTTGCAAGGAAACGATAATAAATAATTTTCCAGGCTGCGTGGCAGCCGGGTTATGCTGCGGTGGGTGCGTTTTTCTGTGGCTCCTAGGGCTCCCTGGAGGTTTCCGTTTGGGTGTTGCCAGTGGATCGCAGCCTGTGCTGGCCCCAGGCAGGGGCTGCGGTTGCTGGAGGATCCTTGGGGCAGGTGCCTGGAGCTGCCTTGCTTCATTTTCTGGTGGCCCAAAGGCCATCTCCTTCCATCGTGATCCCGAAAGGCAAACAGAGCGATGTGGGCTGAGCAAACAGTGGCTGGGGCAGCAGCTGGCGGGCGTTTACACAGGGTGTGTGCTGCTGAGTCAGCGAAGGCAGCCCAGCACCGGGCACGGGGAGCTGAGCCCTCCCTCTGGGGATGCTTTGGGGGCAGGAGGGGAGCCTGGAGACGCATCCACTGCACCCCAGGGACACGTCCTGCTGAACGGCAGGGACACGGTGCAGCTCCTTGGGTTGGAATTGCTTTACGAGGGGGAGGTCACGGATTTTATTTATAGACTCACAGAAGGATTTGGGCTGCAGGGGATCTTAAAGGCCATCTCATTCCAACCCCTGCCATGGGCAGGGGCACCTTCCTAGTCCAGGGTGCTCCAAGCCCCGTCCAACCTGGCCTTGGACACTTCCAGGGATGGGGCAGCCACAGCTTCTCTGGGCACCCTGTGCCAGGGCCTCAACACTCTCATAGTGAAGAATTTTTCCCGTATGTCTAACCAAAATCTATTCTCTGGCAATGGGAAGCCGTTCCCTGTTGTCCTGTCACTCTGTGTCCTTGTTCAAAGTTCCTCTCCAGTGCTCCTGGAGCCCCTTTAGGCACTGGAAGGGGCTCTCAGGTCTCCCTGGAGCCTTCTCTTCTCCAGGCTGAACATCCCCAGCTCTCCCAGCCTGGCTCCAGAGCAGAGGGGTTCCCTAGGACAGACCAGAGGGATATGACCCATCTTCACCAGTGTTGCCTGTAGGTGAGGGGAAGCAGCAGCATGAACAGGCAGGGGACAGCACGTCCACTGCAGTGCAGTCATGCGGTTTTTGAAACTGGTTTTATGTTTATCCTTGAGTGTGACACAGGTGACAAGCTGGGATGGAGGCTCCCAAGTCCCTCCTGCAGGTCACAGCACTGCCAGTGGCACGGGGAGCGAGGGCCACAAGAGCTGGAGGTGGCCGAGCCCCAGAGCACAGGCAACCAGCAGCCCTTGGTGCCTCTGAGCTGTTCAAGAATACATGTGACCCAGTCCCAACACTAAAAAGGACAAATCTTCCTTCCAGAAATTCCTGTTCGGGTTGTTTAACGTTTTTCATCAAAACCACAGCCCTGTCTTGTTTTTTTCTCATTCCTATCATGTCTTTAATGGGTAATTTGAGCGCTGGGACAGTGACTGATGGATACAGCTGGAAAATCAATAAAGAGCTAAATCTGGAGTGGGAAGACTCGTGTTTGTTTCCCTGGCTGTACCAGGGGCTGAAGTACTTCAGCTTTCATCGTGCAGTGCTGTAGGACCCCTGTGAAATCTGAGAATTATGTGAATTCCCATGGCCAGCATGCAAACACCTGTGGCCAGACACAGCACTGTGGTGCTTCCAAACACTTTGTACCCACTCCAGGGTCTCACCCTCTGATCTCCCTGCAAGAGAGGACTGTCCTCTATAGGGAAGGACAGTGGGGATCCAGGGACTCTCCCAAAGCCACTGAGCTGGGATCCGTCCTGTCCTCACCTGGCTGGAGCCACTGTGTGCGTGGACACTTTCGCTCTCTCCTTTGCCAAAACACAGATCTTCTTGCTTGTGCTTTTTGAGGTCAAAACAGGCCAGAAACCACATGTCAAGGTTTTGTTTTTTTCCAAAAGCAGAAGTGATTCCCACCCACACGGGAAACAAGGACAACAGCACGTTCCCACAAGGCTTTTTCTGATAGTTTCCCTCCATTTATGGCTGTTTAAAGTGAGTTGTTGGGTTCAACGAGTGGAGCAGGAGCTGGGGTTGGAGCCAGCTGAGGGGCTGGGGCTGAGGCTCGAGGGCATGGTGGGGGGTATGGTGTCCTCATCCCCGTCCAGAGCTGGGACAGTGCTGGGAGAAGGTAGCAAAGGGTATGGTGTCCCCATCCCCATCCAGGAGCTGGGACATTGCTGGCAGAAGGTAGCAGAGGGTATGGTGTCCCCATCACTATCCAAGACCTGGGACAGTGCTGGGAGAAGGTAGCAGAGGGTATGGTGTCCCCATCCCTATCCAAGGGCAGGGACAGTGCTGGGAGAAGGTAGCCCAGGATATGGTGTCCCCATCCCTATCCAAGGGCAGGGACAGTGCTGGGAGAAGGTAGCCCAGGATATGGTGTTCCCATCCCTATCCAAGGGCTGGGCAGCACTGGGACGTGCGCCCAGCATCTCCTGGTGCTCCGGGCTGGGTGGTGGGTGGGAGCAGCACTAGGACAGCAGCTGGAATACACCGGGACGGGGCTGGTGAGAGAGGGTGGGTCGGAGTTGTCATCCAGGGCTTTTCCAAAGGAGCATCCCGAGGTGCCCGGGGAGCGGGAGGGACATTTTGGGGGTTTGCTGCCCTCTGCAGGCACCGACACGAAGCTCGGGGAGCAGCGCCCCGGTTTGCTGGGAAAATCCTCTGGGATCATCAACATCGCTGTGTTCACCGCTAACCCATGTCCCCAGGTGCCACATCTACAAGTCTATCAGACCCCTCCATGGATGGTGACTCCACCACCGCCCTGGGCAGCTGTGCCAGGGCTGGACAACCCTTTCAGTGGGGAAATTTTCCCTCATGTCCAACCTAAACCTCCCCTGGCACAATTTGAGGATGTTTCCTCTAATCCTATCGCTTGTTACCTGGGAGAAGAGACTGCTCCCCACCTGGCTCCAACCTCCTTTCAGGTAGTTGTAAAAGGCATTATGTAAGGAAGGTATTGATTTCTGCCTCACATCTTTTTTACTCTCTAATTAAGATAGTTGAGATCCAGAAATCCAGCAGCAGCTGGATGCAGGAGAGGTGACTATAACTAGCAGACAACCTGATCCCAGATTTGAGCTTGCTTTCTTGCACCCTTCCAAAAGCAGAATTGAATACCAGGAGGTGAAGGAAAACAAATCTTTACTTCCTCCATTTCATGCTGCTGTAAAGCAAAATTCAAAGAAGTTAGCTGGGAGGAGACTGAAACAGAACCTTTGCCTCCATCAACCAAAAGCATCAGCAACACTGTCAGGGAGAAGAGCACCACAGCAACCCAAGGCTCTGGGATATGGTTCCAGAGAGTGGCCAAGCTGGGATACATCCTCATCCAGGTGTCCACTGGGGTCCTTTCCTTCACCTCCCACTCCTGAGCACCCCAGAAGGTGCTACAGAGAGGCCACCCAGGGCAAGCACCATGACCAGAAAGGACAGCACAGGGGTCTGCTCTTTTCTCCATTTTCAGATCTCTTTTTACCACTATAAATTCCACTACTTTGAATTCAGGCAAGGCCTTCGGGATTTTTTTTTTCCCAAGCCAGTTATAAAAAGGACATTGGAATTACAATTCCAGTGCTAACAATAGCATTTCTCAAAGCTGCTGCCCAGAAGTGGGGAGGTCTGGGTAGAATAAAGACCTAAACTAAAATGTCAATAGTAACTCTTTTTTTTCCCCTCCCTCTCTTCCAACCCAAACAATTTGCTTGGGTCTCTCTACCTTAATGAGCATTAAAATGGTTTCAAATTAGATCTACAGAAAATTGATTTTCCCCCCCCCCTCAGAAGGTTAGTCTGGCCTTTAAAGGCCACTGATCATCTTTTGGTTTCCTGTAAGAGCATCTTTAATCTCCAAGGCTCTCAGCTCGTGGGGAGATACGGCTCATTACCAGCAACTGGCTGCTGTGGAAATGCATCTGTGGGGGGATGGACACCATGGAGTGGGACCCCACATGCCAGGAGAAGAGCCAGGGAGAGCTTTGGCCATGGGGTGCTTGGCCCTGGCCCCTCAGTAGCCCTGTGTGTCTCTCCTGGACTGAGCCCGGCTCCCAGGCTGGGGCTGGGTTTGCAGCCAGCTGCCTCCAGGTTGGTTTGGTCCCCAAAAATGTGGGATGAAAGAGCCTCATCAGCCCAGCCTGCGCCCTGGGAGGGCTGTTCACGGAGTCCCTGGGGATACCCTGGGTGACAGCAGTGTTTTGCTGAGAGGGTAATGTGTCCAGACACCTGGCAAAGCACCTTTTGCTCTTCTATATGACCAATCCACGTGGTATTGCTGCTGCTACAAGCCCTCTCCACGTCTGAGTGTGGCACAGGGGAAGGGGTCACGCTGCCCAAGACCTGCCCTCCCTCACTTCCCTCACTGCTGGGAAGACACAGCGATCAGACTTTCCAGGAAAGCCTGTTACCATGGCAGGGCCCAGCAGCTGCAAGCAAAACAGGAAAAAAAAAAAAAGGCAAAAAAAAGCTCCTAGATGGTGCAAAGCTGAGCAAAGCTGAGCAATGTGATGCCCTGTGGCAGCACCCACGGTCTGCGGGGTGTTTGTAGGGGCAAATTCGGGTTTAGGGTAAGTTTGGGCTTGCACCTGGGTCTAAGAGGAGCCACTGGGTCTGCCCTCCTCCTCCTGGGAGAGAAGGCAGCAGAGGCTGTGGCAGTGCAGGGCAGATCAGCCCCACATCCCCAGCACAGCCCCTGCTCCTCTCAGTCACACTGGGGTGGGCAGAGCCCCTGTGAGGGTCACAGAAGAATGGCTTGAGAAAGGTCTGTGAAGAATCCATCCCCCCTGGGTGTTCCTGAGCAGCCTCCCCAAAAGTCCTTAATGGCCTGCAGCAGCCTCCTCTGCTCACCCCAGCACCCTCCTGGGCCCCCAGCCCCGGGGGTGGGTGAGCAGGGCCAGCTGAGCCATCACAAGCACCCACCAGCCTGGGGGCTACCTGGGAGCTGGGTGGGGGGCAGGAGCTACACAGGGTGTCAGGTCAGGCTTTAATGGCCCTGAGCAGCCTCACTGGAGCTCCAGCCCATGGGCCCCTGAGGCTCTGCCAGGACCGCTGATCCTTTCCTGAGCTGTACTGGGGAGTGTTGGCCTCCAGTGTTGGTCACCCAGACCTTAACCTGTGGAGTGCAGACCTGCCAGGACATCATCAGGCTCTGCCTCACCTGACTGCCCTCACCAAGCCTCGTCCTGAACTGCAGGTTGATTTTTCTGGCTTTATTTCAGGCCTGTCTTATTGTAGGGAGCTCTCCTGGTGATCTGGACTCCTGCATAAATGTTCCCACTATCCCTGGGGTAAGAGAGGGACAGACCTTTGCTGGTGAGACTCTGCCCTGTAGCTGAGGTGTCTCTTCTGGCTCCCTGGACTTTTGGGAGCCCCTGGCCCCTGCTGTACCCTGATGGTGTGGGGAAGGGTTATAAAAAGGGGTTACAGGAGAAAATAAAGTGCTGGTTGTGTGTGGAATTTAATTTCTTCCTCAATCCTTACTTCCTGCAGCTGCTGAGAAGCGATGCTGGTGACGGGAGGCCATGAGCAGAAATGGATCTGCGGAGGATGAGGAGATGCAATTGCCAGAACATCTCTCTCTTTTTCAAGCCCGTTTCATCGAAGATCTTTGCAGCTCCTGCAGGTGTCTGGATTGCAGCAAGGAAGGCCAGTGGTGAAGTTGTATCAGCAGAGGAGGGAGAGGTCGGTCTGTAGCTGCAGTCGGGCAGGGGTCTGGTGGAGAGATGATCCAAACCGAAATTAAGCAATTTCTGCTGGTGCTGCTCCAGCCTGGTAACTGTGATAACACCAGCCAAATGCATTTCTTGGCCTTGATTCCCATCAGGTGTTTTCAGTGACCGAAATGTCAATGCAAGGCAGGTTTTAGAAGGACTCTGTAAAAATAACTGTAGGTAGGGCTGGGCTTGGAATATTTGCCCATGGGAGTGTACAAAGGGGATGGGTGCTGTTGGGAAACAACGCTGCCAGTAAAAGAACTGGTTTTATTCTAAACTCCAACTCACAGGATATAGGGAGTGGGGGGGAAATACAGCTGTGATGTTGTAGTTCAGGGAAAGTAAGTTTTGACAGATTTGGCAGCAGCTGATCTAGAAGGCAGACTCCAGTCCCCAGGAATCAAACCAGTCTGGGCAGATTTAGCTGGGATGACTGTCTTGCCTGGAGTAAACTCCATGGAGAGGGACCCACACTGCCTGGGATGTTTCCACCTCACCCACATGTTCTCAGGGAACTGAAGCATGGTTTAACAGTTATCCTGGCTCTATTAAATCAGGAATTCCATGTCTTTTCCCTCCTTGTCCTCTGACAAGGGTCCCGAGGCTTGATAACCAGCTCTTCAGTGGTCAGCATGTGTTCTCCCACTGTCCCAGCCTTTAGGGGAAGGGAAAGGCTATTGGGTCTTGTACATCTCTTGCTGCTGCTCTGCTCTCAGCTGCCTTCCCAGGCTTTCTGACTCGTGCTGTTGGAACGTGCTGATCTGCTCTTGGCTCTCAGTTTAATGGATGAAACTCTTGGATCTCTGTAGGTGGCTCTTCGAGGCACATGCACTGCCCTCCTGGCTGCACCCACTGGGTATTTCTCTGCCTCCTTTTTCCAGGCTGCACCCTCGTACCTCCCCTGGGTGCTGGAGGCTCTCACCATTGCCTCTGCTCTGCTGCTTTGGGATCCTGTGCTGGGAATAGGTCCCTGGGGTGGCACAGTGACTTCAGCTCCCAGTGTCCCAGTGGGAAAACTGGGTGGTGGTGCCTTGGCAGGTTTGCCTACAGAGACAGTGTGGGAGGAGTGGACAGGGATGTTCAGAAACTCCTCACACTCAGCTCCCACCAGTGTGGGAGGTGTGGGGCAGGCCAGGCAGAGCAGTGAGGGTGCACTGGTGGCTTTTTCCATCACTGCCCCCATGGTGGCAGGGGCTGGATGCCTCCCCAGGGCAGTTTTGCACCAGGGTCCAGCCCTGGGCCTCACCAAAATTATGTCTATTTTTTTTCTGTCACCACTCTGCACCCCCCATGGAGCTGTGCAGGTGGGATGAGCAGTTACCCTCTGAGCAGAGAGCTGGGGTTGCTGGCAGGAGCAGTGTCCCAGAGCCTGTCACATGCTGCTCTGTCCTTTGCTTGCGTCCCCCTGGGGACACTGGGTTTGATTTCATCAACTGCCTCAATGGCATGACCACAAACCACTGCACAAGCATTGTTGCTGCCTGGGCACTTGGTGAGAACAGATTGTAGACCCACCCTCAGCCTCCTTCCCTGCCACCAGCTCAGCTGGCAGTGGCACGGGCTGGGAGAGGTTTCCAACACACGATTCTAGCATGGGCAGGGCCTCACCAGCTCCTCATGCAAGCAGCCCTGTGCCCGTGTGTGTCTGAGACTGGCACCGCTCGTGTTATGGCAGTGGAGGATGTTTTAGTGCTGCCTCCTGCTCTGGCCAAGGCAACCTTGGCAGACGTGACTCACCTGCTGCGTGACAGGTGACCGTGACCTTTGAGTCTTGTGCATTAGCTCATGGAAACCCAAATAATGACGGGGGGAAAGGGGAATATGTGGTGAAGGACAATCCTGGGACAGCCCCAGTGAGGAGCTGGGATGAGCAGGGGTGGGAAAAGCAAAGGTGTGGTGGCAAGGGACGCCGGTGCTCCCTCACCTTTTGCACCCAGCAGGGACCCCGATGCAGCCAGCCAGCAAACACCTTTGGAAAGCATTACTTCACAAGGGAAAATGTGCAGCACTGAGGTGCCCTCGGGCAGAGCTCTGCCTCGGCAGAGACATTAACTCCTTCCCATGCATGCCTGGCCCTGGCTGGCTCTCTGGCCCATCACATGGGGTGTCCCTGGCACTGCTGGGGTGCCATCCCGTTCCTTCGCCTGGGTGATGGGGAAGGGCTCTGTAAGTAGGTTAACCTAAAACTGGGGTAGGGTAGGTTGGTCCAGAAGGGGACCCTGAGTGGTGTCACAGGGTGTTGGGCTGTCCACACCACAGGAGCTGCTTTGCAGCAGCAGATGGAGGGGTCAGTGGCACCCTGAGTCTTGGTCTTCTGGATGCATCTGCTCCTGTGCCAAGCCATGGTTTGGATCAAACATCCTTTTTCAGCACATGCCAAGAGGGTTGCTCTCTGCGTTCCTGCAGGAGCAGCTGCTGGGACTTGTTTCTCCATGCTGGGGATTGATGTATTTTGCTCTGGACACATGGAGTGACTGATGATGGGCAGGAAAATGAAGTGTTTTTCCCAGCAGCAGGGTGGAGAGATGTGTGCTGAGAGAAGGAGTGGGATTCTCTGTGAGCTGTCATAGGCAGCCAGGTGTGAGAGGGGAGGAGGGGTGTTGGGGGTGCCCCCACCCCAGGGCTCTCAGGCTGGATTGCTGACATGACCCTTGATGTACAATCTCCTCTTCCCAGAGTCCTCTCCCTGGGCTGTGTGTTGGGTTGGGGGATTTCTAGGGGGATTTCTTGGTGACTTTTGTCCCTGGCATGTAAGGCAGGCTCCATCCCACAGCTTTTTATCAGCTGGAATTGGGATATCTGGGCTGGTTGAGCAAATTAATCGTAGCAGGGGACTGGAGCCACAAAGAGATCCACTCCTTTGGTTGGCAGCTGCGGTGGACTTGGATATCACTGTTGTTTTCCCCACAGCCAACAATGTGGGTGTGTTCCTTAGCCGTTTCTGGGGGAAATTTAGTGGATTTAAGTGAAAGTGCTGCAGAAGGTGTGGGGGTGTCCTGCTCCCTGAAGGAATCCTCAGGAGCCTTGGCCTCAGTCTGCTCAAACATTTGGAACAGCAACTGCCACCTTTCCCTGGCATTGTGAAACCTGAGCCCCAATAAACACGGTGTGTTTCTTGGTGTGATCCTGCACAGGGCCAAGAGTTGGACTCCACTGATCCTCGTGGATCCCTTCCAACTCAGGATATCCCGTGATTCTATGAAATCTTGTTTTGCAGTGAGGGAGAAATGCAAAATCTTGTGTGGTGAGAGGGTGTGAGAGTCCAGCCTGTGGCCCTTTGCTGAGGTGAGGTCCCACTGGGATCACCAAGGTTGAGTGAGCAAATCCTTCTGTTCCCAGAACCTCTAGGGAGTGCAAGCTGAACCCCATGGGAAAGGGAGGACAGGAGTCTCAGCATCCAATCCTCCTTCCCAGGCTCTCACTGAGCAATGGGAACTCTTCCAGCAAAGGAGATCAGAAATCCAGGCAGTGCAATTAGAATTGTAATAATAGTAATTTATGCCTTGCCTCTCTCTAAGGATTTTTAGTGAGGCTTGCCAGGTGCTGGCTGGGCATTAATAGTCAAAGCCACAGCACTCACGTGAAGGGGATGGGTGCCAGGTGGGCCACGGGACCACAGCAGCTCAGCTGGGGGCTCACTCTCCCTGCCCTCATCTTCCTCTTTGTTTGGAGGGGAAAGATTAGCAGGGAGAAGCTGCCTCAGGAGTCCCAGGAATGAGGGACAATGTGTGGGGCTGAAAAGCAGGTCAGGAGCACTCTGCACTACCCACGGGTGCTCATCTGGTCCCCAGAGACATGAGAGAAAGGGCTTGTGTGTCCCTCTGCGTGCAGGGGGATAAATGAGCTCTAACACATCCACTGCTGTCTGTGCACGTGTCTGTAGGTGGGAGCCTGCTCCTGCACACAGATTTCCATCTACACACAAATGCCACTCCGTGGGCTCACACAGACACCAGCCAGCACAATAATATGGAGGCTGGAGAAAATGCTTTACAGGGAGAGACTTGAAGAGCTCAAACCAGTCAGTTTATCACAGAAATTGAGGGGTGTCTTGATTCTGCTGTGTAAACACCATCGCTAAGAGAAATGTTTTGGCACTAAAGGACTCTTTAATGTCAGAGAAAGGCAGAACAAGAAGCAGTGGCTGAAGCTGTCAAAGTCCAAGTGAAAAGCAGATGTGCACACTGGCACAGAGGGGATGAGCAGCAGAAACAAACTGCCAGGGGACATGGCAGGGCTTCTCTCACTTGGTGAAGGGCAGTCTCATCCCTCTGGTGATGTCTCAGCCAAATTATTCCATAACGAGACACAGAGTGTGAGGGTAATCCAATGATATTTGTTACGTTCTCAGAGCCCCTTAGACTTCAGGTTTTTTCTTCCTCCTTCAGTGAGGCCTGGAACACTATCCCAGGGTCCAGGGTAATGAAGAATCCATAGGATGAAGCCCAAAGTTGCTGCTTGGCCCCCTCACAGAGCCCCCGAGCAGCAGCAGTGCCTCCCAGCTCTGCTCTGTGGGTTGTTGCTGATCTCTTGCTGCTCCCCTCTCATCCTCCAGAAGAGGGACTGTGCTGGAGGTAGTGGCTCTCACATCTGGCAGGCTTGGTGACACCACGGGGTGACTCAGGCAGATGGAGTTCCAAGAGCAGGGAGGGGCTGCTGCTCCTGGAAGACGAAGAGAGCTGGGACATTCTGCCAGAGTCACCCAGAGAAGCTGTGGCTGGAAGTGTCCAAGGCCAGGTTGGACAGGCTTGGAGCAACCCAGTCAAGTGGAAAGTATCCCTGCCCATGGCAGGGGACTTGGATCAAGATGATCTTTAAGGCCCCTTTCAACCCAAACCAGTTTAGAATTCTATCACATGGAGTTCCCAGAGCCTCATACACCACTGGTGGGACATCTAGGTCCAATGCCACCCTGTGTCCTTGGGGAAGCTGCCTGGCACAAAGCTGAGCCTATGAGCCCAGAGAAGGGACATGGGGGCCCTTTGCTGTGGCTGCCCGTGAGGAGAAGGCAGGAATGTGGGAAGGTGTGGCTGAACACAGTACCAAGTCTGCTTGAACTGCTGAAAGGTGCCAGCCTGACTCAAATGAGTCATTGTTGCTGTTGGTATCAGATGATGTAGTTGACTGGTCAGCAAATCAGCTGAGAAATGGTGAGCCACTGAGCGAGCAGGGAAATTGTCTGGGGAGGTAAGAAACCTAAGTGTCATATAAAAAAATCAGTACTATGAATTTTACATCCAGACCCAGGACTAGGGAACAGCCACCAGTGGTGTGGAGAGCACGGGTATAGCAGTAATGAGCCCTGTGGGCTTGCTGTTCACATCTGTGTTTTAGTCCAAGGGAAGCCTAAACCTAATGGCCAACTTCCTTGGCTGTGCTGCTCTGCTGCTTTATTTCCTCCTCCCTCACAGCCTGCCCTTACAGGGTGTGCTGGGCTCACCCAAGTCCCTCCCTCGCTCTCCCCAGTAGGATGGGGTAAAGGCTGGAAAAGCAAAAGCAAGAAAATTTGAGGGCTGAGAGGAAGATTCCTCATCCTGTAAGAGCGAGGCAGGAGAGCAGGGCAGGCTATGGGTGTCCCTGCCAGGCTCAGCCCTCTGCCCTGCAGCCACACAGCCCAAGGCAGGTGGAAATGACCTTGCAGGATACAAATTGCTCCAGGGGGAAAGCGCTGCTGCCTCACCCAGAAGCGCTCACGCCTTTAAAGCTGGGATCGGTCAGGGCCCGGGAATGCTCAGGCATTTCCGTGGGGCCTTTCCCTGAGCAGCCCCGTGTCCTTTGCTCAGCTCAGCCCTGGCACAGGGGAAACTGAGGCACGGTCAGCTGGGGCTGCGCCCACCCTGTGTCACCAGGCACAGCTGGAAACATCTGGAAAACCAAGAGGGGAACACATTTCGGTCACAACACAACGCCTATGACTTAAAGATGGAGTGTAACACTACACGCATCGATAGCCCAGCACTTGCAGCCACAGCTGGGCCCTTCTTGGGCACATTTTGCCCCCATGTGAGAGCACTCACAGTGCCCACGGTTGAAGCTCGTCTGCGCTGCAGGCAGAGCTCAGCTCAGGTGCTGCTGGGGGAGTTTTACTGATCATTCTTTTCTTTTTAATAACTACTGTGTTCTTTGCCAAGAAATTTCATGTTCCTTGAAGTTAAGGGATTGTGGTGACATCTGCGAGGAAAATTTTATTCTAAAGCTTGGCTTGATGTTTGTTTTTCTTCTTTCTTCTTAAATTTCCCTTTCAATAAGGGAAAAAGGAGGAAGGGAGAGAAGACAGAAGGCAGAGAGAGGAAGTGAGATTTCCCACCACATCAACAAAATTCTTCAAAACAAATTTTTTTAAAGCAAAACAGTAGTCCAAAATATCAGAAAGAAAATAATTGCTGTTTACCAAACACCCTTAGCTGTTTTTTTTTTGACCTCCTCTGAATTTCAGCTCCAGTGACTCCTCGCAGGGTAGCTAAGAGGAGTGACCCTGGGGCACAGGCAGGTGAGCAGGAAGGCAGGAATGCAAATACACATTTTGACTCCAGTGAGTAAAATCCTCCTGAACCTGACATCACCAGACCCGTACAGGGAAGAGCAGGTGCCCTGGCATTGCAGGCATCTAATACATTGAATTACAGACTGGTTTGGGTGGGAAGGGACCTTCAAGTTCAGACAGTTCCACCCCCTGCCACGGGCAGGGACACCTTCCACTAGCCCAGGTTGCCCCAAGCCCCAACCTGGCCTTGGACACTTCCAGGGATGGGGCAGCCACAGCTTCTCTGGACACCCTGTGCCAGGGCCTGCCCACCCTCTAAGAATTTCTTCCCAACATCTAATCTCACCCTGCTGTCTGTCAGTTTAAAACTATTCCCCCTTGTCCTGTCACTATCTGCCTGTATAAAAAGTCCCTCTCCCTCCATTTTATAAGCCCCCTTAAGATATGGCAATGCTGTAATGGGGTCTCCCTGAAGCCTTCTCTTCTCCGTGCTCCAATTATATCCGTCTATACATCTCACAGCTGCTACACACAGCGTACCTGTGGTCCAGGGGATGGATCAGTGCTGTGGCGTCACTGCTGGCCCTGTCACAAGGTCCCCCCTGCATATCTAAGCACACATCACCTCTCTTGCAGTACTGTAGCTGTGCCACAGCATGCACAGCCAGGCCTGGGTGCTTTTGTTCAGCTCCTGGTGCGGGAATCCTTTTTATTCACATCGTGACCTTGGGCGAGCAACTTTGCCGTGCTTAAAATTAACTTGTCTGCAAACAAGGTGCATAAATCTCAGCGTCAGGAGAGGCTGCGGCGCAGCACCAGGGGCTCGGTTCTGGTGAAGGGGTTTTTTCACCCCAGGTTGTCACACATGCGGTGTCCCTCTGGGGCGAGGGTGCTGNGGCTTGCTGTTCACATCTGTGTTTTAGTCCAAGGGAAGCCTAAACCTAATGGCCAACTTCCTTGGCTGTGCTGCTCTGCTGCTTTATTTCCTCCTCCCTCACAGCCTGCCCTTACAGGGTGTGCTGGGCTCACCCAAGTCCCTCCCTCGCTCTCCCCAGTAGGATGGGGTAAAGGCTGGAAAAGCAAAAGCAAGAAAATTTGAGGGCTGAGAGGAAGATTCCTCATCCTGTAAGAGCGAGGCAGGAGAGCAGGGCAGGCTATGGGTGTCCCTGCCAGGCTCAGCCCTCTGCCCTGCAGCCACACAGCCCAAGGCAGGTGGAAATGACCTTGCAGGATACAAATTGCTCCAGGGGGAAAGCGCTGCTGCCTCACCCAGAAGCGCTCACGCCTTTAAAGCTGGGATCGGTCAGGGCCCGGGAATGCTCAGGCATTTCCGTGGGGCCTTTCCCTGAGCAGCCCCGTGTCCTTTGCTCAGCTCAGCCCTGGCACAGGGGAAACTGAGGCACGGTCAGCTGGGGCTGCGCCCACCCTGTGTCACCAGGCACAGCTGGAAACATCTGGAAAACCAAGAGGGGAACACATTTCGGTCACAACACAACGCCTATGACTTAAAGATGGAGTGTAACACTACACGCATCGATAGCCCAGCACTTGCAGCCACAGCTGGGCCCTTCTTGGGCACATTTTGCCCCCATGTGAGAGCACTCACAGTGCCCACGGTTGAAGCTCGTCTGCGCTGCAGGCAGAGCTCAGCTCAGGTGCTGCTGGGGGAGTTTTACTGATCATTCTTTTCTTTTTAATAACTACTGTGTTCTTTGCCAAGAAATTTCATGTTCCTTGAAGTTAAGGGATTGTGGTGACATCTGCGAGGAAAATTTTATTCTAAAGCTTGGCTTGATGTTTGTTTTTCTTCTTTCTTCTTAAATTTCCCTTTCAATAAGGGAAAAAGGAGGAAGGGAGAGAAGACAGAAGGCAGAGAGAGGAAGTGAGATTTCCCACCACATCAACAAAATTCTTCAAAACAAATTTTTTTAAAGCAAAACAGTAGTCCAAAATATCAGAAAGAAAATAATTGCTGTTTACCAAACACCCTTAGCTGTTTTTTTTTTTACCTCCTCTGAATTTCAGCTCCAGTGACTCCTCGCAGGGTAGCTAAGAGGAGTGACCCTGGGGCACAGGCAGGTGAGCAGGAAGGCAGGAATGCAAATACACATTTTGACTCCAGTGAGTAAAATCCTCCTGAACCTGACATCACCAGACCCGTACAGGGAAGAGCAGGTGCCCTGGCATTGCAGGCATCTAATACATTGAATTACAGACTGGTTTGGGTGGGAAGGGACCTTCAAGTTCAGACAGTTCCACCCCCTGCCACGGGCAGGGACACCTTCCACTAGCCCAGGTTGCCCCAAGCCCCAACCTGGCCTTGGACACTTCCAGGGATGGGGCAGCCACAGCTTCTCTGGACACCCTGTGCCAGGGCCTGCCCACCCTCTAAGAATTTCTTCCCAACATCTAATCTCACCCTGCTGTCTGTCAGTTTAAAACTATTCCCCCTTGTCCTGTCACTATCTGCCTGTATAAAAAGTCCCTCTCCCTCCATTTTATAAGCCCCCTTAAGATATGGCAATGCTGTAATGGGGTCTCCCTGAAGCCTTCTCTTCTCCGTGCTCCAATTATATCCGTCTATACATCTCACAGCTGCTACACACAGCGTACCTGTGGTCCAGGGGATGGATCAGTGCTGTGGCGTCACTGCTGGCCCTGTCACAAGGTCCCCCCTGCATATCTAAGCACACATCACCTCTCTTGCAGTACTGTAGCTGTGCCACAGCATGCACAGCCAGGCCTGGGTGCTTTTGTTCAGCTCCTGGTGCGGGAATCCTTTTTATTCACATCGTGACCTTGGGCGAGCAACTTTGCCGTGCTTAAAATTAACTTGTCTGCAAACAAGGTGCATAAATCTCAGCGTCAGGAGAGGCTGCGGTGCAGCACCAGGGGCTCGGTTCTGGTGAAGGGGTTTTTTCACCCCAGGTTGTCACACATGCGGTGTCCCTCTGGGGGTAGGGTGCTGGTGCTGCCCCAGGGATGGTCCCAGTTGTGCACCAAACCCTGAGCGTTTGCCCACTTTCCATAGGGGAAGAGGGTTCACTAAAATCTTCTGTAGCTCACAGTGCTTTCAACCCCTCTCCTAATTTGTTTGGTTTCTCTGCAGAGACTGATGACAGAGGCTGCAGGCTCATCTTACTAAAAAGAAAGAGACTGGAGCAAATTGGCATGCACAGCTTGGGAAAACAAAAGCAAAGGGCAGCACAAGGAGAGCGGAGTGCGGATGGATCCCAGGGTACGCCCTGCAGGAGGAGATGAGCTGCAGAAATCCTTGGCACAAGCCTGTCGGGTGTCTGTAGCCTATGACTACATGCAGGCTGGCAACAAGGCTCTCAAACACGGGAGGGAGGGCCTGGAAGGGCTTCCCAGCAGGAACCCTGTGTGCTTGGAGCACACAAACTCCTTTGGCGCTCCTGTCCCATTTTATGTTGTGGCACCCACCGTGAGGCAGCACGGAGGGTCCCACGGCCCTGTGTGCCTAGGCTAATGTCACTGCAGGTCTGTGGGAGGATGTCTGTCTGTCCAGCCAGGTCCAGGCTGGGTGTGCTCTGCAGATAAACTGCTCCTTTTGTATTTATTCATTCTGCCTGTGTACACAGCCTGCGTGCCAGCGGCCCGGAGCTGCCTTTCCCCAGCGCTGCCTTTGGTGTGGGTTTTACAGATGGTTTTTATTCAACCAGGCAGCACTAAGGGGGTGGCATGGCAAGTGTGAGGAAGTGTGATGCTCACCCCTGGCTTCCTGGACACCTTCACCAGCTGATCCACAGAGACTGTGGGACTGTCACTGACTCCTCAGCCCCAGTTGTCCATTGAATCCCTCGTATTTGCCTCCTGCTGGACACTTAAAGCGATTGGGGTTATAAAAACAGGAAGGGGGGGAGACGTGACAGCTGGGCTGGGAGAATTACAGGGAGGAAATGAGATTAGAGGGAGCAGGGATCACCAGGAGGCAAGATGGCCCCATGCTGGGTAGCCAGCTCCTTCCATCACAGCCTGACCCCACAACTCGCTCCTTCCCTCATGGTTTGGCCCCATAAGTAGCCTCTTTCCTCATAACATGAGGGATCCATTAGCTGCCCCTTCCTTCGAAGCCTGACCCCTCAGATGGCTCCTTTACCCTCATTATAAANGGGGCCGCAGGTGCCGAGGCTGCCGGCGGAGCGAGCGGAGCAGCGGCCGGGCCGGCGCGGCCATGGGGAAGGTGCAGCTCTTCGAGATCCGCCTGGGCGAGAGCCGCGTGGTGTACAGCCCCGGCGAGCCGCTGGCCGGCACGGTCACCGTGCGGCTCTCGGGATCGCTGCAGTACCGAGGTGAGCCGGGGCCTGCCGGCCGGGCCGTGCCCGCAGCCCCCGCGGCCGTGCGGGTGCCCCGGGATGGGGGCCGCGGGCTGCCGTGGGGCCGGAGCCGGGGNCCTCAGCCCCAGTTGTCCATTGAATCCCTCGTATTTGCCTCCTGCTGGACACTTAAAGCGATTGGGGTTATAAAAACAGGAAGGGGGGGAGAGGTGACAGCTGGGCTGGGAGAATTACAGGGAGGAAATGAGATTAGAGGGAGCAGGGATCACCAGGAGGCAAGATGGCCCCATGCTGGGTAGCCAGCTCCTTCCATCACAGCCTGACCCCACAACTCGCTCCTTCCCTCATGGTTTGGCCCCATAAGTAGCCTCTTTCCTCATAACATGAGGGATCCATTAGCTGCCCCTTCCTTCGAAGCCTGACCCCTCAGATGGCTCCTTTACCCTCATTATAAATCAGGGATCCACCAGCTGCCCCTTCCCTCACAGAAGTCAGGGATCCACCAGCTGCCCCTTCCCTTCCCTCCAGCCCGGCCGGTCGGTCAGATGCGCGCTGTCCCGCAGCGTGGCCGGTGCGGTGCAGAGCTGTGCGGGGCTGTGCGAAGTGGAACTGTGCGGTGCGGAGCGGGAGGCTGCGGGACGGTGTGGGGCGGTGCGGGCGCGGGGGCGGTGCGGGACGGTGCGGAGCTGAGCGGAGCTGTGCGGGGCTGTGCAGTGCGGGTATATGCAGTGAGGGGCGGTGCGGTGCGGGGCTGTGCGATGCGGGTCGGGGTGCTGCGGT
>VWZF01006190.1:402544-481886 GCA_013396755.1 Sclerurus mexicanus | reverse complement strand
GCCGGGTTCCCTCGTTCTCGCCCTGGGTACTGCGGGCTCCGGGGCTGGCACGGCGCTGCCGCCCCTCCTGCCGTGCGGTGGCCCGGGAGGGGCTGATGGGAGCAACCTGCTGGATTATTTCCTCCTCCGCTTCCTCTTACTTTTTGCTCCCGTCCCGTAAATAAGCAAAAGCCGTCCCCACCCTCCCCCGAGACAGCCCAGGCTGTGCCACAGCAGCCCCCGGAGCTCGCGGGTGCCCGGGATGGCAGCGGGAGGTGGTGGAGGAGCCCGGCCCCCGAGTCCAGCCTTCCCGGAGCCCTGCGGCTTCCCTGGGCTGCCGGTGTCGCTCTGGCGTCGTTCCGAGCCCCGTGCCCGGTGTTTCTGGGCTGGACGGAGCCCGACAGGCGGATGTGTTAGGGCAGGGCAACGGGACGGGGTGGGCGATGCTGTGCCCTGGCAGCAGGATAGAGATGGGCGATGCTGTGCCCTGGCAGCAGGGTGGAGATGGGCGATGCCGTGTCCTGGCAGCTGGGGGGAGGTGGGTGATGCTGTGTTCTGGCAGGAGGGAGGGGGTGGGCGATTCTGTGTCCTGGCAGCAGGAGTGCCCACCTGCCCACCCACCCACATGCTCTCAGGCACCGTAAGTGGTGTTGTAACATCTCGGATGAACTTTGCCGTTTGAGTTGTGGCTGTGCTAGTCTGGGAGATGTCCAGGCTGCCTACAAGGTCCTGTGTGCCAGAGGAGAGAGTGCCCACCAGGCGCAGCAGTCTGGGCTGTGTTCCTGGTATCGAGGTATGGGGTGGCTCTTTCTCCAAGTGAGGCCCAGGCCCTGCTCGTGGCTGGTGCAGTCCATCAGGACAGAGGGATGGGGTTGGGGATGGACTGCAGGGAAACGAGCTGCTGGGCTCGGATCATCCAAACTGGGAGCTCCCTCCCCCGCCTTAAAGAAGTCATCGCATTTGCAAGTCAGCTTTGTGCTCAGTGCTGTGGAAATGTGCACCGATTTGCTATTTTCCCTGAGGTTTTGCTTGCTTCTCATATGTGCATGCTTCTTCCTTTGTAACAAATTATTAGGGGGGAAAAAAGACCAAATAATGTAAAATGCAGAGTCTGTTGAACAGAGATGTCAGCCTAGATGATGGTGCCTACGCTTGCCTGTGTCTTGCTTTGGCGAGCACCTCTCCCAGTTGTCTGCAATAGCTTTTTGAAAGCTTCTTGTGGAAAAAAAGTATCTAGGACAAGTGCAAACTTGTAGCCTGTTTAATTCCTCTCAGAGCACAACAGTTGCAGATCCAGCGTTTATCTCCTTGGAGAATACTCCCAGATGTACCTCTTCCAGCAAAGATGTTCTTAATGAAGGCTGGCTGACTTCCATCCTCGGCCCATCCCATTGACTTCCACCTCTGTTCCTGAAGGTGCTTCTTGGGAGAGACAAAAGTGTTTGTCCTTGGAGGGTTTGGTTGTGCTGGCCCCTTGTGCTGCCAGCTGGCCATGGTTACACCTTGGTGCTGCCTCTACCACTCCCATCTTGGAGAGGACCTGCCAGGTTCTGCTCTACACCAGCTCTCCTTTGCTTGCTGGTGTGTTTCCCTGTTGTTGTGGGGAAGGACGAAGGTGTCTCTTTGTTCTGGACCTTCTTTTTGCTTCCTTATTGCTTTGATTCTGTGAAATGTCTGGTACAAGTACTGATCCTGAAGCCAGAAGGGGTTTTGCTGTGGGATCTGGTGTTTGGTGCTAGTGCAGGGATTTTGGTAAGGGCTGTGGCAGCTGAGCAGGGCTCTAGGAAAGCTGGCAGAAGCACTGAGCCAGAATCTGAGGTGGGTTCCATGTGGTTGTTGCTTCTGCTTGTGCAGAGGTGACCTGAGCAGCCCTTTGAGGCTGAATTTCCTGTACCTTGGCTTCACAAGCTGGGGCAGAAACTTTCCGTAAGCGCTGTCTGAACTCACCCAGTTAAGCCACACTGGGACATGAAACCAACACCTCTCAAGTGCAGGGTGTCTCTTTGCTGTGGGTTCTCCCTCCTGCTCTGTATTTTATGGTCTCTGGTGTTTAAACCCTTCACACTGGGGCTGGGGAGTCTCATGAATTCCTCTCCTTCCTTGGATGAAGGAAATGTCTCGTTCTCAGATGAAGAGGCTCATGCAGCTGCTGAAACATCCTTTAACAGCAGTTAACCTGCTGGAAGGAGATCTTAAAGGGAGTAGTCAGCCCTCCTGAGCTCCACAGGCTCAGCAGCACAGGGATCAGAGCACCTCTGACATGCTCTGGCTTTCTGCTGGGGCGTGGGGAGAGGTGGGTGGCATCAGCTTGCCTTTCATAGTATATACCCCCACACCTGTGACCAGCTGTGACTTTTCAGACTAACAAACAGCTCCCAGGAGCTCCCAGGAGAAGGCAAAAGTCCTCACCCACTTCTGCCCCACAGCACCAAGGTTTGGTGCTTTCCATTTCCTGCGCCGGGCAATCCCGGTGCGGTGAGTTCTCAGGGTTGTGGTGTGTGAGATCACAGGGACAACAAGCCTGCAGTTGACTCTTCACACGGTAACTTGCGGCTCTTGAAAATTGCACCTTCTGAAAGGTGGCAATGCAAACAAACAGAGCTCATTCTGCCTTGCTAAACACACTAGAAATCTTGGGTCATAGGACAGCATAACTGGAGACACACCTTTCGGGATCATAAATGCTCCCACTTAGGCTGGCGTCCGTGCCAGCCCTGTTGGCTGCCAATGAAGGCTGCTCAGGAGCACATCATCTTCAGCTGACCTTGTGACAACGTCACTGGTCCTTGGTGACCCACGTGGACCTTCTGGGGAGGCACACTTCTCCCTCTGGCTGTGCCAGGGTGAAGGACCCTCCCAGAAAACTTCTGAGCCTCAGGGGAGAGCGCTGATGGAAATGGAGAATTCCTAATCACTGTGCCTGGCTTGCTGGGTAAATCATCAAACATGGGCGTACAAAGAATAATTAATCTTACAGGAAGCTTGCACAGGGACAGCTGGAGATGGAGTTAATTTGGGGGGAAGGAGGAGGGAAGTAAGTTTGTTCAGAGCAGGGCAGGCAGTCCCTGTTGCTGGCAGGAGCGTGGGGAACAAAGGCTTGTGCTGCTCAGGGATGCTGGAGCACTTTCCTCTCCACTTTGTGGCTTCCAGGGGGCTGTGTGGATTATTTCGGTCCCTCTGCCTGCTGTTCGGTGAGGCTTCTCACCAGCACAAGTGTAATGTTAAAATAACAGCCCTCTTTGCCAGGTCACTGAGAGTAAAGAAACAGCAAGTGCTTTCTGGAACAGATTTCAGCACTTTGCTATTCTCTGCTCTGTTATTTAGCTGCCCAGGTTTATGCAGGGATGACTTGACTTTAAAATCACTCCCTTGAACTACAAAGCTCCAGACACAAGTACCTATCTCTGTTCACGCTCTAGAAATACGGATACATAATTCCTGTTTCTGCAGAGCAGAGAGCCCATGAATCATAATTTCCTTCTCTGATCTTAAATGTTGTAAATATTTTCACTTCTCATATGGAGAACAGAGAAAGCTGGTGGTGAAGGGGGAAGGAGAGTGGGTCACTTGAATCCTGAGTCATGTGCCCAGACTAAAAGACTTCTGTTGCCTAGAAGGGCAGTAGGAAGAAGTTTGGGTTTGGCTAACATGCAAGGTGGTTCTGACGTGTGTGTAACCTGTGCCCTTCCTGAGGGGAAGGGGTGACACCAAAGGACTCTGTTGGCCACAATCCTCCTACCACTTGACCTCTCATACAGAGGAAAACAGTGTTCCTGCAGAAGGACTGTGGCTTGGGCTGCTTGGGAAAGTACTGGGGAAAGGATGGATTCAGTCTCTGCTTGGTAGTCTGAACTTGGCTCTATCCTGAGTCGGAAGTTTGTCTTTAAAAGTGGATTTGAAATCTCTGTGCTGGCAGCACAGGGGACCCACACCCCCTCAGGACAGGAGGGATTCCATGGCCGGGCCCTGCTTTGCGCTGTGGTGTGGGCAAGGACCACGGTGCCAGCAGAGCTGAGTGAGGGCCTGGGTGGGTTTGGAAATCAGGAGCAGCTCCAAAGCTGCCGCTCTCCCTGGCAATACTGGCAGTGCCCAGCGAGGTCCTCGAGCCGTCTGGTACCCGCTAGCAGCGGTGGGTGCCAGGATGAGGCGAGGCTGGCACAGCCATGCGGGAATGCTCATGGATCGCTCCGGCAGCCTGGATGGCTCCTGCGACGGGGGAGGTGGATTAACTTTCTTTCTCATTGTGCGGCGCGAGACAGTGAGGAGCTGTGTGGCCAAGTCTGTCTGAGGCCGGGGAACAAAAGAGGGATTTTTGCTCTCCTGGCTGGCTTGCTGAGAGAGCTCCAGCTCCTCTGGAGTCAATAACTAATCACGAGGTGGGTTTGTGTCTCCTGTCGCTGCAGTGTGCCTCTCTGCGCTGCTGCCCCCGCCCGTGCAGCACTTCTGCTCGGCTGAAGAACTGTTTGCCGCTTTCCTTGGCGAGGAGACACGCCACGGCCTCCCATCTCTTGTTTAACAAAATGGGAGGACAAGTGGAGTGGAGTTCTGTCTGTCTGATTTGCTTCCAAGTGTGACAAACTGGGTGTGAGCGCTTATTCCTTCCCTGGAGCAGCGCAGAGCTGTCAGAGATGTAGCTTGTCTTTCAGGGCTGGAGTCAGGTAGGCGGCAGGGGAGGCTCCCTGGCTGGGACAAGGAAGCCTGTGGGTTTCCACCCCTCTCCTCCTGAGGCAGGTCTCCATCCCTGGCAGGGCTGGGCGAGGAGGAGCAGCCAGGCAGGGTGCTGCATTTGGGCCAGCCCCTCTGCCAAGGGAGGTGTGGGTGCAGGGATGGGTGTGCTCTGCACAGAGCCTGTTGTGGAATATCTTGTGCTGAAAGTCATCCCCTGGAGAAGAAGTAGGTCTTGTAGAAGACACAGAGGTATCACTTGGCTTGCTAGAGGCTCTTACAGCCAGGAAGAGTAGGATGAACCCTGAGATGAGCTCAGTTGGTTGGACTGTGGTGTTAATATTGCCAGGGTTGTGGGTTTGATCCCCATGTGGGCTCAAGAGTTGGACTTGATGACCCTTGTGGATCACTTCCAACTCAGAATATTCCATGAATCTGTGACGTGTGGACCATCCTCTGCTGTCTGGAGAGGGGATGCTCAGACTCTTCCAAGAGAAGAAGGGCAGTGGGGTGGTTGGGTTGTGCTCTGAGGCTGCTTCAGACCTGACCTATGCCAACACAGGGAAAGGTGCTCTGCCAGGCATTGGACAAATCTTTTCTTCCTCCTGCTCAGGGCAGCCACTCCTGAAAGCCTGGCAAGCATGCCAGGGGCTGGGCTTTGGTTTGGTGCCTCTTTCCTTGAGGGCTGATTGCCGAGATATCCAACATACAGCCCTTAGGCTACTCGTGTGACCTCTGGAGTCTGGCAACAGGAATTGCTATGGAAGTTAATTGTGTCTTTGTGCTGCTCTTAAAATCTGTCACTCTTCAACTCTCTGGTGTAGGAACGCAAACTGCTTAGGAGAGGAGAAAATGAGCAAAGGGCCAGACTGCTGCCAGTCAGCTGATTTTTGCCTTGTGTGTGCTCAAAGTCCTGGGTGGTGTGCAGCATTTGAAACAGAGGTGAAGCGGACTCAGACCACAGAGATGGTCAGGCTTCTGTCTGCTTGTGATGCCTTTTAAACAGCAAGTCCACATACCTCAACTCTCCCTGGTGGCAAATGAAAGCCAGCGGATGGGGTGCCAGTGTCAGGTGTGAGCAACACTGTTTTGCTGTGGGTAAGTTTGCGGTTAGAGGCTTTGCACCAGAAAATGGGTACCTGTGGCTGGGTGTTGTTTCATCCAGCATGAAGTACTGGTTCAGTGCCATGTGGTTGAATTGCATGGCTAGAGCAAACTCCCACAGGTGTATGAGGACCTTGAGATGCTGGAAGATGGCAGTGGAGTGGATGTGGGGGTGTCTTGAGGTAAGGATGGATGCTGCTTTCGACTCCCTCAACAAGATGTGCCAACCTGGAATTATTTGGAGACCTAGTTCGAAAACACCCTGATCTCTGAGCACCTTAATCTTCATTAAAAACTGGGCCTTATCAGATATCCATAGCCAAAAGCTGTTTCCAAGAAGCATGAATCATTTCTGGAGCACTAATGCTGATGACGTCCACTCCTTTGTTCTCGCTGACGGCACCGTGTTCTCGGTCGTTCTGGTTCCAGCAGCTCAGGCCAGAGGTGACACTGCTGCAGCAGTTCGCTCTTCACCCCTTCCAGACACACCCACCCAAATCCCAAATGCTCCCTGCCATAAGAACGGGATAAAAGTGGCTCGGGAGGCATCTCCAGGGAGGAAAGCTCAGTGTGTGGGGACAATATCAGGGCCAGGGGTTCAGTTCAGGTCCTGAATGTCTCTTTTCTGTCTGCTTGGACCTAGCCTGACTGTGAGAGCTGTCTTATCACCTTGTAGCACTCCCAGCACAGTGAGGATTTGTTACGTATCTGGTGCTCTGGTAATAACAAGAATATAAGTCATCTTTCCAAACTGATGATCTTGCTATAAATAGAGAATACAGCTGCTTGCGTTGAATGGCATCAAAGAAAATCATAGGAGCAGCTCTTACACAGAGTGAAGTGGATTCTGGCTGTTTTCTCTGAAGATGCTGGCGTTGGGGGATCTCTTGACAACCAAGACGTGCGAGAGCAGTGCTCGAGAGCTCAGTGTGGTGTGTGCAATGCTCACCGGGGAGCAGGTGGGGCTGGGATCTCCCGTCCCACGCTGTGCCTTCCTGCCTCCCCACCGGAGAACCTGCCTGCGCCAGCACCTGGGCGGAATGAGGAGGCACTAAATGCAGGGTTGCTTTACTGCTTGTAAATAAGGCTCTTCAGGAAAAAAGCACTTGAAACCTCCCCTTGTGGGAGGAGGGGAGCTGGCTCTGGGCTCGTGCTTGGGAGCTGCAGCAGCACTAAATCATTTGGAGGTGTCTCAGCAGTTCTATCTGCTGAGTTGTGAGTTCAGCGCCTGGAGCAGGGCGGACAGAGCTCAGTGCAGTTCCACGTGGTTCCTTCTCTCCATGCTCCTCTCTCTGCATGTGGAGACGCTGAAATTCTTGTTTCCAGGATGGCTGATCAGTCCTGAACGTGCTGTTTTAGTCCTTCTCAGTGCTGTGGAGGCTGAGGCTTGCTGAGGACACCAGGTTATGGCAATATTGTCTGTGCTGAGTCCTTCCAGCCCCAGGCACAGGTGGGGGATGCCCAGGTGTCCCACCAGGTGCTGAGCTGACTTTGCACGTGCTCCTCTCTGAGAATGGGCAGTGGGGTTCTGGAGTTCTGGGGAACTCATGGGGTTCTGGGGAGTTCATGCCCAGGAGCATCCTTTGAGCCCCAGGAGAGGATGGAGGAGCGTGATCCCCTCTCCTGAGCTTCTGCACTGCATCTCCAGGGCTGTGTGTTCCTGAGACCAAGAGAGGTATCTGACCTGTCATGGATGACAATGAGGGTCTGCCAAAATAAGCAGGACTTGTTCTAGCCCTGAATCCTAGAAAAGGGTATCTGAGAGTCTCAGAAGAAAATGAGCGTGACTCAGTCACACAGCAGAGTCTGGCCCAGAGCAGCCCTTGTGTTCTGGTATTACAGTAAGCCTGTTAAGCATGAATTTTCAGAAGTCTTTGAAGCCTTTATTTAGAAAGAGTCTGAAAAGGGAGTAGGCTCTGGTGAATCAACCTCTTTGTGGTGAGTAGGGAAACCTGATCAGTCGGCTGTTTATCTTCTGCAGTGGCTTTTCCACCCAGTGTGGAGGGGTGATGCTCCTGCAGCGGGGGCAGAGGGGCTGTCTGGGACAGAGAGCAGGTCAAACCTGCTCAGGGGTGTGGGAAGAGCAGAGTGGAGCTGGCGGTGGTCGCACACAGAGGTGTGTTCCCAGCACATCAGAGAGCTCAGCCTCCCTGGCTGCTCCTTGGGCTGGGTGAATCGCAGCTTGTTCTGCCAGCGAGGTGAGAAAAGGTGCCAGGCTTTGCATTTGCTGGGAAAGAACAGTTGAGTTAATGAGTTTGAAGGGGTAGTTTGTTACACCGTGGATGTGACTGGTCTTAAAGCACCCAGCACATCCCTCCTGGGACCTGCAGTGCTGTGTGGTGGGTTGTGGTGGGGCTCCTTGCCCGGTTCTTCCTTTTTTAGACAGCCAAGTCAAGTGTACCAGAATATCTTCAGTGCTCTGGCCTAAAGTAGTGCTGTAAGTGCTGGGTGGAAACCTATTTCACTTTGGGCAAGTTATAAAAAAAAAAAAGAGGATCCTTGCTTCTGTTTTAGTCTGCTCAGCCCAGGGAAGGGTGGCTGTGGTCCCTGGCTGGCTGAAGTGTAGAGTGCTGGCAGGTCCTGGCATCCATCAGCATTCCTGCCAGCCGGGGCGAGCTGCTGACTCCGCTCCACTTGTCTGGCTGCACGTTGGGCATCTGGGACTTGCATTCCCTTCCCACAGGGCTGTTCCAGGGGCCAAATGCTGAAGATTAAGATGCCCTGACTGCTTATGTATGTACAGCCTTGTTTTGCTTTGAAGAGCATAGCTTACTTACATTCAGGGCTCGCAAAAGTCAGTTCAGGTTGCCCATGTTCTTTGAGAAGGATGGAGTAAATTAGCACCTGTCTTGTGCAGGGGATCATAAGCAAAACTCTTTTGGACTTTGCTGAGATCCTAAATATGAGATGTTCCTGGCAGCTGCAGGCCTTGCTTGGAGCTTGGTGCCATCCCAGTCCATCCCATCGGAGAGCACCATGGACTCGTCTCTCAGGGATGGGGTGAACAGAAGTGAGGATCTAGAAGGAAAGCAGGCACTCCACTCTCCAAACAGGTCACCACTTCCCCCTCTGAATTTCTGTCCAGAGCAGCAGGAGGCAAAGAAGTTTCCTGAGACTGAAAGTTGGCTTCATACCCCAGAGAGGTTGAAGATCCACGTGAAATGCTGCCGCTATCTCCTCCAACCTTCTGCTCCTCTGCAGCCTCTCTGCATTTCCCCTCCAATTCTCAGAGGAGGGATGTTGGGAGAGGAGGCTGTGAGTGCTGGCAGTGTGGCTGAGGTGGGTGGCTGGCATGGAGATATTTGTGGGGAGCTGTGAGATCTGCCTCCCTCTCTGCCAGATAGTTTCTTGCAATGCCTCCTCTGCTGCTCTGAGCTGGCTGTTCCCAGCACACAGCAATACCTGTGTCTACCATCCTGGCATGGGAGGAAGAGAACAGTCCCTCAGTGTGCTGGGGTGGTGCACAGTCACTCTCCCTGCAGATGGACTTGAGTGGTGGCATTGCTGACCCCTGCCCCGTGTACAGCTGTGCCAGCTGTTTAGGTTGGGGTGAGACTTTGGGCTCCCAAAACTGGTCTGATGTACCACTTTCTCCTTCCCTGTTTCCTCCGTAGCCACTGCCAGGCCACCTCCACCAGCTCTGCTCTGCCTGCCTGTTATGGTATAGCCACCTCTGCCTTTGTGGGCTCTCAAGGCAGAGCAAGCCCATTCCTCCCCCCTCTTCCCAGGCTTTCTGCATGGCACAGCACTGGGAACTACATCAGCCTGAGGCTTTAAAAAACCTCCAAACTTGTCTTGTTTTTGCAAGAGGCGGTTTTAGAGAAGTGAGTCCCCCAGCATGCCCCTTGTGGGGCATGTCAGGGGAGCAGTGAGGTGGTTGTGGCAGCAGCAGCACGGTGGGGGTCGGGGTGAAGGGCTGGACAGGGTGCAGCCCATCAGGCCCTGGGTGCAGGTGCTGCAGTGTTCCCATGCCTGTTGCTAAGGAGCTGCCTGTGGCAGATCCTTGTGGCACGTGGTTGTCCCCCTCCTGCAGCCCGTGTGGCCTTGTTCACTGGTGGCCTTGTTCCACCCACAGCCCAACATGTGCAGAGACAGGCTCGTTAAATGTACTCAACTGAGGATTTAATTCCAGATGTTTGAGACAACCCCCTTCCTCCGAGGGCAGCCAGCGTGCTGATAAAACACTGTGATGCTATAAATAAACCTGTTGGCTCCAGAAGGGAGAAAAGCCTTTGGTTTGAACAGGAGTTTGTTCTAAACAGGAACCCAAGAGTTTGCTTTCTTCTCTCAGAGTGTGCATTGACCCCTGATTTTGGGGAGGAGCTGGAAAATGTAGGTTAGCCTGTTGCTCTCAGTGTGATGGAAGAAAGTGCTGGAAGAGAGGGGGGAAGATAGACCTGCCTGGGAAAGGACTCAGACAGGATTTGTTCTCCTGATTTTCTACAGGCACACACCTGCCCAGCCTCCCTTTGGAGACTTCTGCATTGCCAGAACGAGGACACCCTCTGTGTGTCCACACTACCTGCCCCTCCTCGTGCTGGGCTGGACTCCAGCTAAAATAACTTGTGTGTGGCTGAAAGGATGGCTGTGGGTTGGTTTGCCCATGTGGCAGAGCTGGGGCTGCTACAGGTGGAGTTTTTCCAGGCTGTGCTGAGGAGCTGCTCCAGCCTTCCTGCAGTGTGGGGCTGTGCTGGCTGGGTCTGTGCTTCCTGCAGGTTGAGGGGGACATCCAGGTGGATCCTGCTCCCTTAGCCTGGCACTGGACACATACAGCTCTGCTGCCACAGCCAGGGAGAACTGGCAGTGCTGGCCCTTAGGATGGATTTGCTGAGCTTGGGCTTGCAGGGCTGGCTCTGCTGACCCAGAAATCAGCTCACTGAAAGGTCAGGGCCAGAAGGGAGGGACTGTCCCTTTCATTCCTATGAAGGATTTGGCTGGTCCAGCTTCTTGCAGGGTGCAGAGGGCAAATGCCAGCCTGGGGAAGGAATGGCTGAGCATCCGAGCTTGTTCCTCGAGGCTAAATGATGCTAAAGCCAGTGCAGAGGGGGCCGCAGGGGTGTCCTGAGCCCCAGCTGGGCTCGTGGGTGGCAGAAGCATTGCTGTGGGCAGCAGCACAGAGACAGAGATGGATCAAACTGCAGCAACAACTCAGTGTTTCACTGAGAGCCTGTCTGCAGCCTCCGAGCAGGGAGCTGTGTTGGGCGTGAGTTGTGTGATGGGCTGGCAGGCTGGGGGAGGTGGGATGTCCCCGTGGGTCACAGGAATCAGCAGCCAAGTCTTCCGTGTGCTGGAGGCTGCTGGTGGTGTGGGAGATGCTGTTCCATGAGTGTCAGCTCCAGACAAGTCACCTCCCGGGGCCTGGCTACAGGCTTGGATTTGAGTTGAGATGGAAAGCATAGACTACTCCTCTAGACAACTCTTCTCCTTCCACATTAGAGGCCAAATCCCTTTCCTGCCCCTGTGCTGGACTTTTGGGAAGGAAGAACATAAAAACCTCCCCAGAGAATCCTTAACCTTGTGGCAAACCCGTCACTGCCTCCAGCATTTGTTGTAAGCTCTGCTCTTGCCTCACTGACTTGTGAAATGCTCAAGACTATTTGTGTCTCAAGAACTGACAGGATGGACCCAGAAGGATGGGGACATCTGAGAATTAATTAGGAGCTGTTGTTTTAATTAGTAGTGTCTTAATATATTCATGCACGAGGGAGTTGTGTATCTTGTGAGCTCCCAGCCTTCCTGCTCAGCAGACATGAGCCCTTTCTGTCTGATGGTGCATGGGTGTGTTTCTGTGTAAAGGCCATCTGCAGTACAAAAGCCTCATCCTGCTCCTTCTTGGGGTTTCAGTTTCCTCGGTGTCCACTTTTCATGGAACTTCTCTAGCAATTACCCAGTCTCTACAGGCTGAGAGTAACTTATTCTGCCTGTGGGTCTTGTTGTCTCCCAGGCTTTCCATTTTCCCAGCACCACCTGGTCCTGCTTTGCTGGCATTGTGGGTAACCCCAAACCTCTCATCTTCACACAGATGCAGGGCAGGGGCTCTACAAGGATGGAAGATCTCAGGGAGTACCCAAACTTCTGATCTTTGTTGAACCCAGAGGTGTCACTCCAAGGTGGAACTGCAGTGTTGTGTGGAGATGACCTCCTGCTGCCACTGTGACAGCCCATCCTTCTGTCAAGGACAGGTCCCTACTTGCTATGATTTGGGAAGGGGTTGGGGCTCAGGGAGATCCATCACCCCCTTCTTTCAGGGCTGTTTTTGGCCCTTGGGTTGGAAAATGGCTCGTTCTCAGTTCATGGAATGCTCTCAGTCCCTGCAGCTCAGTCTCAGTCAGACAGCAGCTTGAGGGAATCTAATTAAAATGTGACCACTGTCTGCCTTGGCTCTGATGGAGAGGGACGAGGAAAGGGGGCTCTGGCTTCCCATGGCTGGTTGACGTGAAATGAAGGCTTCTCTGATGCAGACTGGCTTGAGTCCACTGACTCCCACAGCAGCTCCTCCTCTACTCCCCTGTTATCTCACTCAGGTGTGCACAAGTTTTCCAAAGGGTGTCTCAGTCCCCATATACCTTCTGAGCCCACACAAACGTGTGCCATGGTCCCTTGTCCTGTGTGAGGTCACTGCAGATGTACAGGGTGGCTCTGCCCTCCATCTCAGCTCGTGTATACAGGGCTGGGCTCCCCTTTCCCTGCAGCAGGGATGGCTGGAGCCTCTGGGTCCAGCAGACAGGGCTGAGGCCCCGTGGTGACTCGGGGAGGCTTCAGCTGGCAGAATCCCAGGGCTGTTTGTAAGTGCCATTACAGGCCTTGGTCACCAGCTCTTCGTCCATCCTTGCAGAGGAAAGAGAAGGACAGGGCAGTCTGTTTGTCCTGTGTAAAATGCTGCCAGATGTAACAGCCACCACCCACAACAGTGCCAGGTTGTGCCAGGGGAGGTTTAGGCTGGATATCAGCAAAAGGTTCTTCCTCAGAGGGTGGTCTGGGGAGCCTGTTCAGTGCCCGGGCAGTGGTCATGGCCCCAAGGCTGCCAGAGCTCCAGGAGGGTTTGGATGATCCTCTCAGGGACAGGGTGGGATTGTTGGGGTGTCCTGGGCAGGACCAGGAGTTGGAATTGATGATCCTGGTGGGTCCCTTCCAGCTCAGGGTATTCTGTGATTCTATGAACTGGTTTCACTGCTTCCCCTGCTCACCCCAGAAAACCCAAACCAACCAAGATATCAACATCTCCTTCCCTTCCCCTCTGCCATACCTGTTGTGGCAGGTGTGTGACAGAGATGGGACCTGAAGCCGGAGGAGTTCACTTGGGACTGGGGCTGAGTGCAGTGTGGCCAGTGAGTCTCTGCTTGCTCAACATGTGACTGGTTTTTGGCAGTAGGGATGTGCACACACAACCTGCCACTGGCGAGGGAGGGGATGCGTGTCCTGCGCTTTCCTCCTGCCTGAGATGAAACGCCAGCTCCCCCAACAAGGGCATCTCACCGAGTCACGAGCAAAAGTAATTTGAAGTCTACTGCTGCTCTCCTTAAATCACCTTGGAAAAGAAGGCAGACGTGCCCAGCTCCTGGCATCTCTATTTTTACTTAGGGCAGAGATGGATATGGCTGGGCTGTCTCCTTTTATTTGCAGCATTTGGCGCGTGCCGTGGCGCGTTGCTGAAGATGCGTCTGGCTGGATGCGGAGCTGCCCGTGTCCCTGGGTCCCCGAGGGACTGCGGGGGAGAAGGGCCTTTGTCTTCTGCATGGCCTCAGAATTGATTTCTTCCCTGCTTGCTGCTCTTTGCCTCCCCCTTCCCTCCCGGTTTTTGGACTTTGTTTTTTTCCTGTATTTATTCAAATCAGCCTGGGTAAACAGGGAGCAGGAGCCTGGTGACTGGGGCTACTGGTAGCACTGGATTCCAGAGGCATTTTTAGTGGGTTCCCAATAACTGGAGCTGACCTATTCTTATGCAGAAACTTTTCTTACTTGCTCTATATGCAGCTTGGCACAGAGATTTTCTTGGAAAGGCTCAGACTGTGCATTTCTCTTCCTGACAGTCAGGCTGACAAGCTCCGTGCCTCAGGTGGCTGAGAGATTTTTGGGTAGCAGCTACCCCCAGAGCCACTTGCCTGAGTTGTGCCTGTCACACACCCCTGTCCCTGCTGCCTGTGGGCAGGAACCTGTACACAATGGCCAAGCAAGTCCCCAGCATGTTCCTTTGCCTGTGGGACCCTCGTAGAGAGGCTGATTTCATGGTTAGTTGCTCCAAAACCTGGTTAGGAATGAGATGAATGGTTTGACCTGTTGAACTGGGCTCCTCTGGAAGCTCCCAGATAAACTGGGAGGAACAAGAGACCTGTAGCTGCCAGACTTTCCTGGGCTTTGGGAATGAAACTGGGGGGCTCTCTGGCTGTCCTGGACCTGCTGCCCCCAGCATTGCCCTCCCTGGGGGGCCTGCTGGCCCCTCCAGGAGCCTGGGGGATGAGCTGGGACATGAAATCCCTATATCCAGCCACAGCCTGACTGTCAACCACAGGGCAGTGCCTGTGCTCAGAGCTCATTTCTCCCCCAGTGAGGTGGGGGGAACCTCATGTTTCTGGAGGAGGTTGGAGAAGGTGCTCCATAAATCTCTGCCCCCTGAGCTGCTCCAGGGCTTGTCCTGCATCTGATGACTTGGTGTGCCTGGTGATAGTAGGATGGGAACCTTGGGAAGTGTAGAAGAATGGGGAGAGTTTCATTGCTGTGAAATGCCTTTCAAGCTTTTCATCTTGGAATGTTTCTTTTGGCCCTTTCAGTTGACCTCACAGACCTGGAATGGCAGCCCCAGGGAGTGTGATGGTCAGGAATGTGGCTGGAGAGGGCTGCTCTTGGTGGGGTGCAGGACTGAGACTTCTGAGAACCCCAGAGCTCTCCCTCAAGGGACTGTCCCTCCTCTGTAGGTGTAGGCTGGCTGCAACCAGCCAGTCTGGGATGTCAGTGGTTAATTGAGAAGCCTTGAAGCCTGTGCTGGAGGACTCCTTAGCTGGCTGCTGGGAGACTTTTGGACCCGGTCTGACTTTAGCCCTGGGGTTTGACCATGGCAGCGGGACCCACCAGCCAAGGGTGTCAGACTGCAAACCCACTGCCTTTGGTCTGCTGTGGGAAGGGAGCTGGGCTGTAATGTGTGTGTGCCTGAGCATTCCCACCCACCTTTCTCCCAGGAGCAGGAGTGCCTCGGCAGGGCAGTGCCACCAGCGGGCTGCAATCAGAGCCTGTCCTCCCCTTATCTGGGCATCACAACAGATGGTGGGCATCTATAAACTCCTGTGGCTGAGGGGGAGCCTGCTCAGGGGCTGCTGCTCCTGAAGGATGTGAATGTTCTTCGGTTCTTGGTTGGCTTTTCTTGCTTCAAATCTTCTGTGTGAAAATGTGGGAGTGGAGCAGTTGAGTCTGGGCTGGATTTGACTAGATCCATCTGTCTTATTTTGGCTAACTCACAGTGGGACAGGCTTGTCATGAGCCCACAGAGGTGGTGGTATGTCTGAGGTGGGAGCAAGAGAGTGTGGGTACACAGGATGCCACCCTGCTAAAATCACTCCCAGCTCGTGGGGGGCATCAGGTCCAGCATTGCTGGGTGAGGGAGGGGATTGTCCTGCTCTGTTCTGCACTGGGGCAGCCTTACCTGCAATAGTGGGGCAGGTTGGGGGGACACAATGGAAGGGAGAGATGGAGCCATTGGAGAGTGTCCAAAGGAGGGACATGGGGATGGGGAAGGGCCTGGAGGGGAAGCGTGTGAGGACACTGAGGGCACTTCCCCCAGAGGGTGGTGGGCACTGACCAGGCTCCCCAGGGCAGTGGGCACGGCCCCAAGGCTGCCAGAGCTCCAGGAGGGTTTGGATGATGCTCTGGGGCACAGGGGGTGACTCTTGGGGATGGGTCTGTGCAGGGCCAGGGGTTGGATTGGATGGTCCTTGTGGGTCCCTTCCAACTCAGCACATTCTGTGATTCCTGATGCTGAGATCCCTTCATGCTTTTGGCTCTGCTCCAGCAAAAGAGAGAGAATTAGGTGTCACCTGGAGATGTGCCAGGGGTTTGCCATGGTGGTTCATCTCATGGGGGCACCTGTGTCTGCTCAGACCAGGTGAGCTGTGCTGTGGGCAGCTCCCACTGCAGGCTGTGCTCTCCTATTCTCCCCCTGCCTCGGAAATACCAACATGCACCACAGACACGAACAAGCGAGAGATGTGTCGGCCTCGGTGCTCTGTTGATGTTTGGTTAATGAGAGTTGGCATCTGGAGCTGCTTATCCTTTGTCCTTGAGTGCAGAACAACACTTGGACTGCAGTGGGCTCTTCACCTCACTCGTGATCAGCTGTGCGGGTATGGCAGGAGTGTGATGGGGGAGGCTGTTCTTCCTCCTGGGATTAGAGACTTTAAGCCCTGAAGAGCTCATTCCACTTAACTGCACATAGCAAAGCACCCACCCTGAGCAGGACTGGGGTAAAGACTCTGCATTCCCTCTGCACGGAGGGCTGGTTTTGGGGTTCTTTCCACATTGTCCTGAGTCAGCATGAAAGACAAGGTCGCAATGGCCAGCCATGTGCTCTGGAGAGCTGGTTGAGTTGGTTACAAGCAGCATCACTTGGAGTTTGGCTAGGTGGGCGGAGGTGGTGTTGTTGGCAGGGTTGAGAATGCCTGTGGAGGGGAGGGGGAGAGCTCTTAAACCAAGGCAAACTGGCCACCTGCTTCCCAGGGAGATGCTTCCTGTGGACATGGCTTGAGCAGATGGGTGAAATGGGCAAGGAGTCCGTCTGGTGGTTCCTGCCAGCAGAACTATTCACCTGGCAAATGGCATGAGGGAGTTCTGTGGGTCCATTCAAGCTCTTGCAAAACCTGGTGGGGTTTGGGATGGGAAATGTTCAGGCTGGGACAGCCCTGAAGACTCTGTTTGTGCCACTGCAGGTGTGCCTGTGTCCTCCCTGTGTGTGGGGGTAGCACTGCAGGTCTTCTCCTGCTGTGCAGCACGGCCAGTCTGTCACGTTTGTCTATCTCTGTGGTCCAGTGTCGACATCAAAGTTTGATTTCAACTTGCTGAGTATCAGCCAAGACTAACTGAAAATGCCTGTGGGGAGCTTGTCTGAGAGCCACGTGGTTCTTCTGAGCCACACTGTGGGCTGAGCTCGGGGGTGACTTTCTCCAGGCAAGGCACAAACAGAGCTCAAATTACTGTCCTTGCTTTGGGAGGGTCAGATGGCATCTCTGATGCCTCCAGACCTTGCTGAGCCCTGTGCCTCTAACAGAGGAGGAAGCCACTCACTTGGGAGTGGTGTCTGGCTGCTGGGAAGCAACATGCATATCAACATTTTGGAGGTCCTGATGCAGGACAAGGGTTAATGGGCAAAGTGCTGCAATCATTTGAAGCTCAGACTGACCCCGGGACATGGGAGCAGACTCCTGGGGGTGGAGATGCTTCTGAGGTTGGCAGGGATGTGAACTCAAGCAGCAAAGAGCTTGTTCACACTGCACTGAGGGGTTCAGCTCTCTGCTGCTGCTTCAAACAGGGCTGCACACCTTGTTTAGCTGGTAAATGGGCTTGTGCAGAACATATCTCTCCTCCCAAGGATAGTGGGACATCAGGCTCCTTGGGGGTTGGGAGACAGCAGAGCTGTCTGCTGCTCATCCCTGTCTGGACAGGGACACCCTAGTGTATAGGAGAGCATCAAGGTGAAGGAACAGCAACTGCCACCAAGGTCTCTGCTGTCAGCTGGAGTGCTGAGGCTGTTCCATGACTTGGGAGGGGTTACTGGGGGAAAACTAGAGAGACAGAGCTGGAACCAGTGCTGGTAAGGGCTTCCACATTGCAAGGAAGCCAGATTGAAGACTTCAAAGGGGATAACACCTGGGAATAGCACCGGGGTAGCAGGGAGTGCGCAGCAGTGCTGGGAATAAGGGGAAAACACGCTTTGGAAATTAAAAGGTGACCTGATTCCTTCGCTCCGTTTTCACACCCTGTGTGTGTTTTCACAAGGCACTGCTCCTGCCCAGGGCCTCGTGCAGTACCTGAGGCGAGTCTGAGCCCTGAGGTTTTGCTCTCCCCCAGTGCTTAGGTGTGTGCTGTCTCTCCACAGCCATCAAGGTGAGCTGCGTTGGATCCTGTGGGGTGTCCAACAAGATCAACGACACAGCATGGACCGTGGAGGAGCAGTACTTCAACAGCACGCTGTCCCTGGCAGACAAAGGTATGGGCCCCAAGGACCTGGTGGAGGGAGATCTGTGCTGCTGAGATGGTTTACAGAAATGTATCACCAAGACTTCAGCATCCTCTCGTCATGAAATGCCCCTTCCCGGGCTGCCTTGGCCTGTGCACAGGGGATTGGAGCCAATATTAGAGACTACGAGAGCTTAGGAGGAGCTGGGCAGAGGAGCATCCTGAGTAGCTGCAGAACTTGGCAGCCACCCTGCAAACACTGCTGGCATTCTCTGCCCCTGGTCTGCCTGAAGCAGAGCTGTAAGCAGCCACTGCTGTGCTGTCTCAAGGCCCTGTGGGTTCACTCTGCCCCACTTCCTGCATGTGCTGGCTATGGTGGTCACGAAACGCTGCTCAGAGGTGGTCAGAGGAAGCCAGGAGTTGTTTGCAGTGAAAGGGATGTGGAAGTGCCACCTGTGCTCCAAGAGAAGCGCTGGAAGCGTGGCAGGATCAGCCTGGGACAGTTATCCCTGCACCACCCACAAGTGAGATGCCCAGAGATGGTGACAGGGGGGTATTATCCTGTGGGGTAAAGTGACACCAGCAGCCCCTGGGGGATCTGGGCCCGAATGAATGCTGTCTTTCTGCTGTTAAATAGGTCAGCCCGACCACAAATAATTCATGCTGTGCCCTGGCTCCTGCTGAAATCAAGCCATGCCAGCACTCACCTGCTGAAGGCAGTGGCTGTAGCAGTAACATGGCAAAATCCCCGGGGTAGCAAGAGCTCAGCCCTCTTGATACTGTTTTATCTCATAACAGGAAATGGGTGAAATGGGAGCGGCAGTTTCTGCTGCCTCAGCAATTTTGCAAGCAGAGCTTTTAGCGTTGAGAGAAGGCTGATCTCATCCTCACAGCCACTGGAGAGAGTGCTGCTTGCTCGAGGTCCCTGGGCAGGGAGACAGCTGGCTGGCCCACCTCTTGGCTCAGTGGGAAACGTTCCTGCCTGCCTGTGGATGCACAGAGCCCAGCTACGAATGTCAGGGTGACAAAATCCCGGGGGCTTTCTGAGGTGCTGCAGACCACTGAGCTTAGATGAGCTGGGGGCTGGAGGCTGCGAATGAGTGCGGGCTTGTGGAGAGGTTTAAACCTGCAGCTACACTGAAAAATGCCCCTTCTCTGTCTGGTATTTAGTGACTCAAGGGAGAGCTGTGATGTTGCAGTCAGTTCTGCCCTGGTAAAGCTGAGCAGCGGCAAAAGCCAGGCAGGAGGCTGGAGTGGGAAGAGACAAGCGTGCTGCTCGTTGGGTTTGCAGCCTCTGCAAGACTTTGATAAGGACTTTGGCAGACAGTTCCTGTGAGGCTGCCCTTGGGAGCCATCCCCTTGACAGCTGGGACCAGTGGGGACTGGAGGGGATGGAAGGAAAATGCACACTCTCAAGTGTCAGCTTGAAAGGCCTGAATTCCAAAGACAGCCAAAATTTGGTATTCCCAGTTTTTAAACAGGTTGTGGAAAACTCTAGTCCTTTGGCTGTTGATTTCCTAGGACCCAGACTCTTGTGTATTGCCCAGCGCAGTGTTGCTGTCACCCGCTGGTAACACAAACTCTGCCAGCCTTGTAGTGGGTGCCCAGGGCTGGGTGGCAGAACTGGCCTGCTGGCAATGTGTGACTTACCTGAGGTGTAATGACTTGAAGGGACAATCTGTCCCTGTAGAGTCCTGCACTCAGAACTTTGTTCTGACTCTCTTGTGGTGTCTTTGCTGTCCTGCCTTGCAGAGCTGCAGTGTGGTTATGGGCAAAGCCTGGCCCCAGGTGCCAGCAGCTGGTCTGGCACAGCGTGCTGGGTACTCACAGTCACAGATCTCTGCCCTTCAGCTTCGTGTGGCCCAGTGGACACAACCCCTGGGAGCTCTCAGCCCCTCATTCCCAGCTGCTGGGAAGCAGAGAGGGAGAGGGCAGGCTGGGTGTGGGAATGCAGCCAAGGGCGATGCTCCTGGGGATTTGCCCTTCGTGCCCAGGACAGGCAGCGTTTGTGCCACGTTTGTGTTCAGGCAGGACGGCCGGGCCCTTGTGAGGACCGGATGGGATGGGGATGGGAGGGAGCAGTGATGCTGCTGCCTTTGGGCCCGAGCCCACCACCAGGGATGGCTTTGAAGCTGTCCCTTGCCATTGCTGCACTGGCTTGTACGGATGTGGGAACAGAAGCCGTGGGGGCTGGCAGGGCTCCAGCCTGCGGCACAGGGACAGAGATAACTGTGCTGTCACAGCCCTCACCGTGACACTGATGCGTGTCCGGGCTGGCAGAGCAGAGGGAAGCTGGGCTGCCTCTCCGTGGCCCTGCCTCTGAGCGTGCCTGTCTGTCTGTGTCCCCCCGGCTGGGGTTTGCTGCCGGAGCCCTGCGATGGCAGGCAGGGCCTCGGGGCTGACTCAGCCGTGGCGTTTTTAGGCTTTCCAGGAATAGCTCTCAGCTGTCCCGACCTTTCCTGAAGAGAGCATGAAGGAGCTTCAGGCAGACAGAGCGTCCCTTACGGATGTTCCCTGGGTGCCTCCCTGCAGGGCTGGCACCCAGCTGGGAGGGCAAACTGAGGCACGCTGGACTCCTGGCTCCTGGGCTGGTGAGCTCGCCGATGGGTGATGGCAGGAGCCAGGGCGTGGGAGAATTCAGGGAGTTGGAAGTGTTTCCAAGCGGACTCCCAAAGGAGCGTGGGGCCAGCATGTGATTTTTTTGTCAGCCACCAGTGCCAGCACCACGAGCAAAGGTCACTGCGGTGGCATCAGGTATGGCCCTGCCACGCATGCAAGATCACGCAGAACCCCCCCAGGGTGAGCCTGTGGCTGTTCCCCCGGGTGAGGGCTGGCTGTGCCCACCCTTCCTGCTCCTGCCCTGCTGCCAGAGCGTCTCATCCGCACCGGGGATGTCACCGCCCAGCAGCGCAGATGGAAAAGGAATGGAGGAAGGGGAGGAATTGGCTTCTGCCTCAGAGAACTCTGCTGTTCCTGCCTTTCCCCCACTGCCTCTTCTTTTTGAACAAGTGCATTAAAAAAAACCAACAAAGGCAAGGACGAGCAGCGTGTCCCTGCTTGGGGGGCAGCTGGCAGCCAGGCTGTGCCCTGGGGCAGAGGGTGATGCCAGGCTCTCCAGGGGCACCACCCCATGCGATCTTGCAGGGGTTCATCCAGCCTGATGGCCTTGGCTCGGCTTGAGGAAGGATCTCAGGTGTCCCCAGGGCCACACAGACAACGGGGCCCATCTTGCCCGTCCCTGGAGAGCGCCTGGTGCTCCAGCAGTGCCACCGCAGAGCTGGGGAGGTGGTGCAGGGTGGCAGGCTCAGCCTGAAAAACAACCCGCCCTGCCTTCCCACATCCTGAGCTGTAGGCTTGAAAAACAGCCACCGGTGTTCTTTGAGGACACGTGGGGGGAAGGGGAGAGCAGGTTTGCAAAACTGACAAGGCTTTGATTGCACTTGAAGTCTCTAAGAGCGACTCCACACTTCTCCTCCCACACACCTTTGCATTGAAATAAGTGAGGGGGCAGCTTGTCCTAAGCGGCATCAGCCTTGTTTGTATCACACACCGATGTGGGGTTTTTTAATGCTGTACCTTGCATGAGAAAGGAGGCAGAGGCTGAAATAACCCAGATGCCCACTTTGCAATGCCAGGCACTTATTTAAGCCACTTTCCCATCTCGCCCTTTCATTGGAGCAGCACCCACGGTGTGGAGCACCCGGCCGTGCCCCTGGAGCATCTGCGGGTCGGCGGGCAGTGTTTTTGCCGCAGGGGACCGTGAGGTTTGTCCCCTCCGGGGCAGCACATCCTTCCGAGCTCCGGCACAGCCTGGCGTGGGGTTGAGCAGGGGCCGGAGGGAGCAGGCACCCGTGGGGAGCTGCCGAGTGTGCTGTAGTCTTGGCAATGGCACACGGGCCGAGGGCTTAATGAACTCGGGCTCTTTACATAAAAGCTGCTGGGAAGTGCAGAGCGTGCCAGCTGCTCCGTGCCAGCTGCTCCCGAGCCTCTCGCTGCTCTGTTTGCTGGAGAGCGCAGTGCGCTGCCACCGAGGTCACTCAGCGGGGGCTCCATATTTGCCTCCTCGAGGGGAGGCTGAGGTGAGGATTTGCTTCTCCCACTTGGACTTTGATTGCTCCCTGGTGCTGCTTCTTTTTTTTTTTTCCGGTTGTTTTTTCTTTTTTTTTCTTGGGATCTCTTTTTGCAGAGAGGAGTGGGGGCTGCTGTGCTTCTGTAGGGTGTCAGCAGTACAGGAGACCAAGTGGCAGTGAGTACAGAATAGCACTGCTTGTACCCACCGCTCTCAGACACAGAGATGCTTCTCTTGGGCCGATATAATGGAGTGATTCAGCTCCGTGGAGCCTCCTGCTCCTCTCCCCCTCCCTGCCTCAGCTCTGTCCTTACAGGGGCAGGTCCATTGCGTGCCTGCGCCAGCACGGGGCTGCCTCTTCCCTGGGTCTCCAGCTGCACACACAGCCCTTGCCCTGGGGATGGGTTGTGCATGCAAAGGTAGACTTTTGGGGTTCTTTCACTCCTTTAAATCCTACTTGTACCTGAGTTGAACCCGTGCAGGGAGCTGTAATTTCCAGCTGACCTTTCTTCTGGCAGCTTGTTAGTTAGCGCGAAACGCTGCAGGGATTTCCTGGCGGCTCCGCACGCTTCCTCTGCCGGCAGACTTCTTACACAAAGAGCTAAAAAGGGGCAGCTGTGCATCACCTCTTCCCTGGGGTGGTTCTCTGCTGGCCTGGCAACACCTTCATGGCCAGCAGTTGGCAAAGGGTGACCATCCTGGCTTACAGCTGAAGTTAAAAAGCCTGGAGACCTGACTAAGCAGGACTGTGAGGCTTGTGTCTTTTCTGTGCTCAGGAATTGCTGTGTGAGCAGGAGGTTGCAAAGCAGCAGGTGATGCCCCTGGACTGCCCAGGGGAAAGCAGAAGGGTGCCCGTGGGCAGAGGTGAGCCATTAAGGATGTGCTGGTTCCAGCTCTTGTCTGCGCTCTGCTGCTGGGTTCAGGAGCAGTAACTGCACGTTCAGCCCAGAAAAACCACAGAGAAGGACCTGCAGTTGCCCTGGGTCACAGCTGCTTCCTCAGCGCTTCCCAATTTCTTGCCTCAGTAGGTCAGTTAATCCTCTGGGTTTTTTTGCAGCATTGCCATACTGCCAGATCCTGCTAATTCATTGAGAATGTCTCTGCAAACTGCTGACACAGAGGTTCGTGAGCACTGGAGCCCTCGCCTCAGTGCTGGGCTCTCTGGTGCACTGCCTGTGTTACAGAGAGGTTTATCATTACCTGTGTTGGAGTGCTGCAGGTTGCTCCTGCAGTGTGTTAGTGTGTGGGCAAAGCTGGTGTGAGTGAGGTGGTGCTGTGAATGGGATCACAGAGCCAGCTGGGGCCGTGCTCCCTGCCTTACAGAGCAGGAGAGCCCTTGTTTGAGCTGAACACTGAGGCTTTCCTGGCAGGTTTGGCTGAGCTTGCTCTTCTGGCTACTGCCTCTGTGGCACCTGTATCTGCTGCAGGCATGGCATGAGCCAGTGTGTGCATTTCCCCTCATTTGTTGCAGCTTGTAATCCTGTGTATGAGCTGCATTCACCAGAGACTGAGTTGAGTCCTCATGCTAAAGCTGATGGCTCAGCATCACCTCAAGTGCCCTGACAAAATTAATGCTTCTCATCTGACAGCTCTGAGACAGCCTCCTGTGAGCTAAAGAGCTCTGACCTCTGGCTTGATACATCAATATCAAGATGTATTATATATATAATATTTGGTTTTCTGGGCTGCAAAGGTGGCTGAGGAGAGAGAAGAGGGCAGGGAAGAACAGGGTGCTGGCAGAGTGGAGTCAGTGTCCCACAGCACAGTGCAGAGGGAGGGCTGCCCATTTCTCCACCACAAAGTGGCAAGCACAAACGTGCTGCTTTCCAGCTTTTCTGCCTGGAGAGCCTTGAGAGGACAATACCCGAGCTGTGCATCAGCCACAGTGGTATCAGCCTAACTCAGCAGCTCTGGAGAAGCTCACCTTTCCCAAAGAACGGCTTATTTTAGGCAGCGGGAAGACTGTATTGCTACAAGCCATGGCACAGGGACCAGCAGACACCAGCTACCTTTCCATACTGCTTGATCTGGCCAACACAATTAATGCACCACTCGCTAAGTAGCCAGAGAAAAACTGCCATATGGCCTGGCCTGCTGTTCCTCTGCTAGAAGAACCAAAAAATGTGTGTACTGCAAAGGCGCAGCCTGTTCCTGCTCCACCACCCTGTGTGCAGCAGGAGGGAGCAGAGCCACAGCCGTCTGCTTGGCAGGTACCAGGGGGGAGACAGAGCAGGGACTCAGTTTCAGCTGCTCCTGGGTGCAGGGCCACCTTCCAGGCTCCTGGTTATGGCTGCAGAGCAAATATCACCCTCCTCTTTGGGGGATGGAGGGAGTGGTGCAGAGAATAATCATAGACTCACAGAATGTGCTGAGCTGGAAGGGACCCACAAAGGATCATTGAATCCAATTCCTGGTCCTGCACAGGACCATCCCCAAGAGTCACCCCCTGTCCCTCAGAGGATCATCCAAACCCTGCTGGAGCTCTGGCAGCCTTGGGGCCGTGCCCACTGCCCTGGGGAGCCTGGGCAGTGCCCACCACCCTCTGGGGGAAGAACCTTTCCCTGAGATCCAACCTGACCCTGCCCTGACACAGCTCCAGCCATTCCCTGGGTGCTGTCCCTGGTCCCACAGAGCAGAGATCAGTGCCTGCCCCTCCTCTGCCCCTCCCCAGGGAGGTGTCCCTGCAATGAGGTCTCCCCTCAGTCTCTTCTTCTCCAGCTGAACACCCCAAGTGCCCTCAGTGTCCTCTCACGCTTCCCCTCCAGGCCCTGAACCATCTCCATGTCCCTCCTTTGGACACTCTAATGACTCAACATCTTCCTTATATTGCAGTGCCCAAAACTGCCCCGCTATTGCAGGTGAGGCCACCCCAGAGCAGAGCAGGGCAATCCCCTCCCTCCCTCAGCTGGTGATATTCATCTCTTTAACCCCAGTCTAGCTGTGGGTGCAGCCTGGCGAGGCAGAGGGGTGTGTTGTGCCATGCCATGGCTCCTGGCCTGAGCCTGCTGTGTGCTCAGACCTCTGGGCTGGCTGTCCCAGTGCCCCAGAGTGTGAGGTTTCACGGGGGTGAGTAATACAGGCTTGGCTGCGCCTGTTGTGTTTGTGCATGAGTGACCAAGGCATCTCCCGACTCCCTTCTCCCTTCCCCACTGTGCCTTTCCCTGCTGGCACCACCCTGGAGGTTCTGCCTTTGTCGTGGTGGCTGTGACCACCTGTGTCTTCCAGCTCCCCAGGGATGGAGGTGCTGGGGCTCGGGCAGCCAGCCTGGAAGGAGGATTTGGCAGATGTCCCTGGTTTGAACATGCAGCCCAGAAAGATCTGGCCCCACCAGTGCAGTCAGACTGGCCTGTTTGCACTGGGCCACTAAGCCAGAGAGCTGCAGAACAGCCCTGGGAACCCAGGCAGGATGCAGCAGGTTGGGCTCAGTGTTCCTGCGTGGTTGCTTCCTCCTGAACCCCAGCCCTCCCCTGCTCTTGTGCTGGGCAGAGGCTGCCAGAGGACCTTTCCCAGCCCTCAGCTGGCTGCTGCCAGGGCAGGGTATGGGCAGGGAGCTTTCCCTCACTCTGGAGGGATGATGGCTTTGAAGGGCTGGTGATTTCCTCTGGCTGCCAGCTCTGCCCTGGCAGGGCCTGGCAGCACTGCTCGGACAAGAGCCCAAACCCTTTCAGCAGCTGTGGTGGAGGCAGCTCGACTTTGATCATTTGTTTAACAGTGTAAATACAGACGTGGTCATTTCACCCTCACACGGGTGTGACAGTGTAATTTCTCCTGTGCTGGTTTGCAGTGAGTGCAGGGAAACTTTTGTTTGGGTTGGAAGGGACATTAAAAGTCATCCAGTTCCACCCCCTGCCATGGGCAGGGACACCTTCCACTAGCCGAGGTTGCTCCAAGCCCCGTCCAACCTGGCCTTGGACACTTCCAGGGATGGGGCAGCCACAGCTTCTCTGCCCAACACTGTCATAGTGAAGAATTTTTTCCTTGCCTCTCACCTAAATCTGCCCTCTGTCAGCGTGAAGCCATTCCCCCTTGCCCTGTCACTCTGTGTCCTTGTTCAAAGTCCCTCTCCAGCTCTCTTGGAGCCCCTTTAGGCACTGAAAAGGTCTTCTCCAGGTGAACACCCCCAGCTCTCCTAGCCTGGCTCCAGAGTCTTGGAGCATCTTTGTGGCCTCTAGACTTGCTCCAACAGCTCCATGTCCTTCTTGTGCTGAGAATCCCAGAGGTGGAGGCGGCTCTGCAGGTGGGGTCTCACCTGAGGGGGCAGAGGGGCAGGATCCCCCTCCTCTCCCCTGGGATCAGCCCAGCACACACAGACGGGGCACATTGAGCACCCCCAGATCCTTCTCCCCAGAGCTTCTCTCAATCCATTCTCTGCCCAGCCTCTATTTGTTCTCGGGATTGCCCTGACCCAGGTGCAGGACCTTGCCTTGTCCAACTTCACAAAGTTCTCGCAGGCCCGACCTCTCTAGCCTGGCAAGGTCTCTCTGGATGGCAACCCAGCGTCACCAGGGCACACAGCAGAAGACCTGGCGTCAGCCCTCTGGATCAAGGCATTTCCTTTCTGCAGTTGATGAGTCGTTCCAGGACTCCTCCCCATCCACTGGTACAAGAAAACAACTCCTGTCCCGGTGTGGAATGGAGGGAAGCGGCGGAGCCATGAATGGGAGAGGCCAGACAAATCTGCTCTGGATTCAGGAGGTCTCTGCTTTGCACTGTAAGATGGCTCTTCTGCACTACTGGTGTGTTGTTGCTGCTCCTGCTATCTGGGTTTGGTTTTTTCCCCGGTCTGTCTGGGGCAGCAGCTTCTTTCCCTCCAGGAATTTTAGGGAGGATGTCTCCCAAGGCCATGTGGGGGTGGCTGATCTCTGCTGGCCTGGCTCCTATCAGGAGTAAAGGCTGCTGCAGGTATGGCCCCACAGCAGAACCCTGCTAAGCCAGCTGCCTCTGCTGCCTAATGACTTTCTCAAGGTATTTTTAGCTGCATGTAAACTTCAGGAAAAGCTTTTTCGCAGCCGAGCGCACAGTGTGGCCTTTGTTCCAGCCTCTGGGAATGGGGAGGGACCGGCTCAGCGTGGCTGCGGTGGCTGGCACAGCCCTTTCCCCCACAGCGTGTGTGTGAGCTGCCCAGCAGCACTGCAGCCCATGAGCCCTGCTGTGAGGGGCTCTCGAGACCCCCTGAGCAGGGCTGAACTCCTGCTCACCTGCTGTGCCCGTGCCCAGGAGGTTTGGCAAAGCCTCTGGCTCCACGGCGGCTTGGAAAGGGCTGCTCTTCCTGGGTGCCTGCTGTTGGAGTGGCTGTGGGTACCCCCACGGTGGGAAACCAGCTCACCTCTGCCCGCTGCCAGCAGCTATCCCTGTTGCAAAAGTCAACCTGCAAGTGAATTTGGCACAGTAAATGTCCCGGATCGTTACTTGAAGCTCTCGGGGCTGGAGGGATGGGGGCAATGAGTGGCTTCCCATGGGCTTTGTGTCCCACTTGCTGCTCGGATGCTGGAGTTGCACAGCAGATGCGGCTGCGGAGCAGCTCTGGGCGCTGTGTGTGATGCTGCACCTGCCCTGCTGTCACCTGGGCATCTGATCGAGGCACTGGGCTGGTGGGGCACACATTGCCCTGTGCGGGACTGACACTGCCAGTGGCTTTCAAAGGGAGCTGAGGTGGCTTTTGCTGCTGTTTTCCATGTGAAAAGTACTTGGGTGTTGGCTCCTGGTCAGTCCATGCCCTGCCCACGCTCACAGGGATGGCTGGGACAAGGGAAATGGGAGATTTTCCCTGTTGTAGCCAGATTAGTCAGCATTCCGAAATGGCAGCTCAGCCTTTAGGAGCAAAGTCACCAACTAGTTCAGAAGGAGTTGCCACCTCCCTTCCCACTGTAAGGGTGCTTGGCTTGGGATTTGCCAACTTTCCACCAGACACAGGGCAGAAGACCAAAATGGGTTTGTATTTCCAGGCAAGTTGTAAATGAGCCTCTGCTGGGTCTAGGGTGGAGCATCTTCTGCCAGAGAAGGTGGCAGAGAAGAGAGGTGAGCAGCAGCCCAGTTTGCACCTGCTGTTTGGGGGTCTCAGGTGTTTTGGGGGACCCTTGGCATTCCCAATTTTGGGTCCCAGGGAGTTTGTGGACTCTTTTCACCCCCAGTTTGAGGGTTCTGGGGGTGTTTTTGGGGACCATTTTCAGTCTCATTTTGGGGGTCATGTGTGGGAGGTCCTTTCTCACCCCCAATTTGGGGGCCTCAGGGGCATTTTGGGGACCCTTTTCACTCCCAATTTAGGGGTACCAGTAGTTTCTAGGGACCCTTTTCATACCAAGTTAGCAGGTCCTGGGGTGTTTGGGCACCCTTTTCATCCCCAGTTTGGGGGTCCCAGGAGTTTTTGGGGATCCATTTCAAAACCCCACCCCCTGAGTTTAGGTGACCCAGGGGTTCAGATTTTCTTTTTGCCTCTGATTTGGGGATTTTCAGGGTGCTTTCAGGACCCTTTTCACCCCTGATTTGGGAGTCCCAGGAGCATTTGGGGGCCCTTTTCACCCCAGTTTGGGGGTGTCATGGGGAGGAGCAGATCACTGTTGGATCACTGCTAAATATCTGCCTGTCCTGCTGCAGTGGGAGGCAGGCAGGACCTGAGCTCTCCCGCAGTCTCTGCTGCCTTCTTGCCCTGCCAGGCACTCTGGCTCATGCCCGTGCCATTATGGGGGTCTCCCATCTTGTTCAGGTTTATCTGTTGTTAGTCACCTTACTTTTATTAACCCTTGTCTCTGAAATAGCTCTGACCCTGAACTCCAGCAGCCCTTCTGCTTTCCACGCTTCTTGGAATGCCCACTCTGGGATGTTGAGAGTGCCTGAAGATGCTTCTCTCTCTTTGGGGGAAGGAGAGAGTGGGCTGGAAGGAGCAGGTCTGAAAACAAGAGCTGCTGCTAATGGCCTGCAGCATCTCTGTGCTCAGTGGAGTGGAGAATAGAGCTGGCTGTGCTTCCCTGCTTGGAGCAGGGCTGGGGCTCTGTGTCCACGAGCTGTGATGCCCCTGGTGCACGTGAGCTGCAGCAGGGCATGACTTCAGTCTGGGGTGGTTGGTCTGGGAACTCCTCACTGGCTGCAAAGAGCAGCAATGGCTTTCTCCAGCCCTCGTGGGCAGCTTGTTGCAGGCAGGAGCTGAAGGACTTGCAGGCAGGATTTGCAGGCTGCTCCGTGGGGTCACAGCAAGTCTCCAGAGACACCAACAGGGTGCTTGGGCTGGGTCTGAACCATCAGGGTGGTCTAGGCTGACCTGTGGGCAGTTCTCATCTGGTGACATACTCAGGGGTTGGGCTACCTCTGTGGAAACTACATCAGTGGCTCCAGCAGCCAAACCTCATCCTCTGTGAGTGATGCTGGCCATGTGTGTTCCTGGGAGAGCTGTCCCCTGGCTCAGAGCTGCACTGTGAGCAACCTGCAGGGAGTTAGAAACCGTGAAGTGCTCACATGTTCACTTCTAGCCCAGCACCTGATGATTTGACTGAAATCACTTGTCGGATGATGCTGCCTGTGATGAAGAAGAGGAACTTTCACTTGATGGAGTCAGCGAGCTCGTCCTAAGGGTCCTGGAAGGGCTGTAAAGTTTCATGCCCTCAGCAGGAGACTGGAAATTGCTGCCTGCACCTTCATCTGGGGCTCTGCAGGTCAGACAGCTGGGAATTCTTCAGGTCTTAGTGAAAACTCAGTGACCACTCCCCTCTGGAATTCCCATCTCCTTTCCTTCCACAGTGCAGGAGCAGGACTTTCTCCCTCTCCCTTGCAGATGGAGTGAGTCCCCTTACTGCAAAGCTGCACGGGAGGGTCGATGTGTTCCAGTTATTGACTCACTTTCCAAAAATAAGGATAATGGGTATAAGATCGATGCTGGATGATGGCCATTAAAAGCCAGAAACCCTCAGAGCTGCAAACAAGCCCTGGGTTAGTCCTAGACATTCATATCAGCCAGACTTTATCCTGGAACCAAGAAGCGAAGGCACCAGCTGCGTCTCACCTGGCACCTTTACCTGAGCCAGGCTTCCCAGAAGGGCAGAGGAGAGGCTGTCCCACTCCAGGCAGCTCTCTCCCAGGAGCATCAGGCCTGGCAGAGCCTGGCTTTGTGCCTCCACCTGGTGACAGCAGCGAGTGCTGCATTTTAGCCTACATAGTTGGGGGGTATAAACAGACCCCCGTGATTCTCTCCCCGCCCGCCTTTGGAGCGATCCGTGATGGGGAGCCCGTGGGAGTATTTACTGTGCCTGTCTCAGCGCCGTGGGTGGGACGGGCACTCGCTGGGGTGCCCTCGGCTCCCCGTGGGGTGGCTGAGTGAGCAGAGCAGCAGAGATCCAGCTTTTCCTGACGTGAACGATGCACCAGTGAAGCCTCCTGCCTGGCCTGCAGTGTCAGCGGGGAGGATTTACCCTCCTCTTCCCCACCTCCCCCTTCCATGTAATCCACCTAATCCCCTGGCGACGGGACTCTGTCGCTGACAGGCAAGCTGTCTCCTCCGTCTTGCAGAACAAAGGAACCAGCCCAGTCTGGGGGTTTGGTACCTCCAGCAACCATCCCACAAAGCGGAGCAGACACGGCTCTGCTGAGCAGACATCCAGGTCTCCTCTCAGCGCCGCTGCTTTGAAAACAAAACCTCTTGTTTGGACACGGATTTAACAAATGTGGATAAACCTTAGTGCTTTTGTTACTGGAGGCAACCCTGGGAGCTGACTGATGGTACTGCATCATGCTGTGGGTCCGGTTCAGCCATCACACTGCCCTAGGAGGGAATCTGGGATCTGAGTTGGGAGTGCTGGAGGGTGGATGGGGCTGGGATGTCGGAGTCTGTAGATGTTGATTTAGCTGTGCACTGGCTCTTGGTTCTGCTCTGTGCCCTCGAGGCCTCTGTTGCAGAGCAATGGTTGAAGAAAACAAGTGCTGAGGTTTTAATGTGGAAATATTTTTCTCAGCTCCTGTGGTCTAAGCAAGGCAGACTGAGGTCTTGCAGGTCCTTTCTTGGCACCAGGGGTGGATGGACCTCTGGTTCCATCTCCTGAACCCTGCGCAGTCTGTGAGGGACTTGATGCCCACCAGACCTCCCTACCACCCTCAGACAGTGCCTGTGCTTTCTCACCATCGCCCTGACTGCCTGTCAGGAGGAAAACTTGGGGAAAAATAAACACACAGCAGCCCTGCTCTGTGCCCCATGTGGGTAGTCTGGGGATAACCACTTGCCGTGGCACTGGGATCCCTTAAACCCTGCCCCAAAAGACCTTATTTACAGGATATCTTAGTGCAGAACATCTCCCGTCCCACGGAGGGGAGGGTGGCAGCAGCTTCTCCTGTTGACTCGAGTGCTGCCCTTTGGATCTGGAGTTGTCCAGTGGCTGTAGGCAGCTGACCAGCTTGTGTGTGATCCCCTGGGTGGTGGCCTCTCTCTCCAGAAGATCACACATTACAAGGCCTGTCAGCCTGTCCCACTTACCTTTCACTCTTTTTTTCACAGGGGTCCTGACACCTGGAGAGCATAATTTTCCCTTCCAGTTCCTACTGCCAGGTAAGATGCTGAAAAGTGGCTGAAGGCCCTTCCCTTTAAGCCTTTAAGCCTCTCCAGGTGTGCTGAGAAGGACTTGGGTGACAGGGGCAGGGTGACAGCTGGGCCTGGGGACACAAGAGGAGCATAAGGTTGGGCTCAGAGAGCTCAGAGAGCTGGGAGCCTCTGCACTGGGACAAAGCTGGGTGTGAACTGTCACTGGTGCCCCTCTGAGTGTGACCCTGAGAGCTCTGGGTGTGCTCACAGAGAGGATCTCTGCTCTTGCAGACCCTCTGTGGTTGCAGAGGATCCCTTCTGAAGGAGGTGCAGCAAGGTCTCCAAGTGACTGAAGTGTCCAAGCCCAGGTCTTTCCTGGGGAAACCCCCATGTGCTCTGTGTTTTGGGTACTTGCAGGAGTCCTCAGGTGAAGAGGAAAGCTGTTTAAAGGGACTGACTCAGCCTTGGGTGCTTCCTTCCCCTTCAGGGTGGGTCATCACAACCTCATGATCCTTTTCTTTCTCTCTCCACTCCAGCCTCTGCTCCTACATCATTTGAAGGCCCTTTTGGCAAGGTCCTGCATCAGGTGAAAGCTGTGATAGACACACCTCGCTTCTCCAAGGACTACAAATGCAACAAGATCTTCTACGTTCTCTGCCCTCTCAACTTGAATGACATCCCTGACATCGAGGTAGGAACAAGGAGGAGCATGGCTGGGAAGTGCCAACACTTCAACACTTGTTCTGCTGTGTGAGGAGCCACTGTGTGGTTGGACAACTCTCTGACTGCATGCTCTGACTATGCAAGAGCAGGACAAGGACTCCTGCTCTGTCCTGCTTTGCCATCAGCCCCTGCTCCAAATGATTTTTGACTCTTCTGTCTGTTGCTTTGCAAGATTTAGGTGAATTTTCAGCATGCAGAGAGAGGTGTTGGCCAATAGCTTCAGGTGCTTGGAGACACTTGGGTTTGGGGAGCTTGCTTTGGAGGGAAGAGCAACTAGCAGGACTGGAGAACTGAGGGGATGGAAAAGTGAGACCTGTGTATGTGGCAGTGCCACGTGCTGGTTCTTTGTGTCCTCTTAGACCAAATATTTCTGCTCGCTTGTTTTGAACCTCTGAGTGTTTTCCAGGAGCCGCTCTGACTCTCTTGAGCCAACATCTCTGTCTCTGCTGTCCTGCAGCAGCCCAACACCATGTCCATCACCAAGAAGTTCAACTACAAGCTTGTGAAAAGTGGCAACATCATCCTGACGGCCACGTCGGATCTGAGAGGGTACATCGTGGGACAGGCGATCCAGCTCCGCACGGACATAGAGAACAAGTCTGGCCGGGACACGGGCGCTGTGGTGGCCAGTCTGCTCCAGGTGAGCATCCCAAAGGGGCATTCTCTGGCTTGTGCTGGTGCTCCACCTGCCTGAGGCCTCACCAGTGTGCATGTCTGCTGCGTGTGTCTGGGAGGTGGCAGAGAGGATGCCAAATCTCCGACTGTTTCTCTCCACCTTCCCGCGGAAAGAGGAGGTGGAACTTCTCTTGCTTACACCCACTCAGTCTGTCACGTAACGATGGGTATTCCTGCTCTGTGACAGATTTGTGCTTATTTGCCAAAGCAATGGGGTGGGTTTGTGTCCTGACTTATGTTTGTGGGAGACAGAAGACCATCTGCAGCCTCTCTGCTAGCTGTGTTTTCCCCTGTCTGTACAGAAAGTGGCTTATAAATCCAGGCGCTGGATTTACGACCTGAGGACCATCGCAGAGGTGGAAGGCTCGGGAGTGAAAGCCTGGAAACACGCGGAGTGGAAGGAGCAGATCCTGGTTCCAGCGCTGCCCCAGTCCATCCTGCAGGGCTGCAGCCTCATACACATCGACTACTACATCCAGGTGAGCTCATCAGTCTCCTGGGCAGTGTCCCCGGGCTGGGCTGTGGGTCTGCAGTCCCTCCTGGGCTGAGCTCAGTTGCTGAGCTCTGTAGCTGTGTGGTGTGGGTGGTCCTGGTGTCAAGTGAACCTTCCCACTGCCACGTATAATGAAGATGCCGCTGTTTTCCCTTCTCCTCCAGGTTTCCCTCAAGTCCCCAGAGGTTTCGGTCACTCTGCCCATTTACATTGGTAACATTGCTGTGAACAGGCTCCCGCTGAGTCCCTCCCGCTCCATCCAGCACATCCCATCTGTGGTGGTCCCCAGTGCCCCCCCGGAGGAAGAGGAGGCTGCCAGCGGCTATCACCCCATGGACAATGTCTCCATCCCCACCAAAAGCCATTCCCAGCAGCAGCCGTTCAGCTACGCCCCCGGACTGAGCTTCCAGGAGATAAGGGCGGACTCGGAGCAGACGGGCTCCCCAAACCACCCCACACTCTGCCTGTCCACGGGAGCCACTGTCCCCTACTACGCTGAGGGCAACGTGGTGCCCGTGCCCACAGCCAGCTCCCTCATCCTGCCTCCAGAGTACAGCACGTGGGGATACCCCTATGGTGAGCAGCACTCCTGGGCTCTGCACAGGGTGGAAAGGGCTCCTCCCACCAGTCTCTTTGCCAGATGTGAACTGGGTGGGAATCTGGGAATGTCAGTCTGCCAGAGGCTGGTGTCAGAGGCCATCCTGAGATCTCTCTGCCTGCTTTAGCCTCCTGAGGAGTCCCCTCTTCCAGCTGTAAAAGCTGGCTGTCCTTCCCACGTCTACACCCCTGCCTGCCCTGGGCTCGTCCTGAGAGGATCTCCCTGTTCTTAAACGAGCTTTCAGCCTCCCACTGATAGAAAAACTCCTTGGCTTGTGGTGAGGCTGGTGGGAGCAGAGCCAGGAAAATGATGTCACTGAAATCTTCCGTCTGCCTTGGAGTGGGCCTGCAGCTGGTCTGAACACGCAGGCTGTGGGGGCGGGAGCTGAGAGACTGTCCAGGGTGGAAAAGCTTGGGGAAATCCCAGTGTGCTGGATTCCTGGAGCCGTGCTGGGGTGGCAGGGGTCAGCAGTGTCTGTGAGCACCCAAAGCAGCCCTTCTGTTGGCACTGGGGCAAGGGGGCACTCTGTGTGTCCCTTCAGCCCTGGGCTGGGGCACACGGAGCACAGGCCACCTGGAGTAAGGGGGCAGCTGGTGAAAGAAGGGGAGGAATGGAAGAGGACTGTGAGGTGGTGATTTCAACCCCCGTAGTCAGCAGGACAGGGGTGGCACTGGCTGGCTCAAATCCCGTGTGTGCACACACAGGTCCCATATATCTCAGCAGGGCGGGTCGTGGGGTCCTGGCAGGGGGTGCCTGTGTGTGTGACACGTGTGTCAGTGCCTTGCTTCCCTCTGCACTGGGTTGCACAGACTGGGGTGAAGGGAACCTCCCAAACACCCACCATAACTGCTCTCGTTGTTCCTTTCCCCACAGAGGCGCCTCCATCCTACGAGCAGAGCTGCAGCAGTGCCAACTCCAGCATCAGCAATGGCAACTAGCCCTCCCCTGCTCCGAGTCCTGCTGGCGCTGCCCACCCTGGTGCCACGGGGCCCCTGCCTATGGCAAAGTCTGGTACGGCACAAGGCGTCTTCTTGTCTCCCTGGCTGCTTTGGGGGGGGAACTGGCACATCCCAGCCTGGGCTTTTTAAGTCTCCTTTTAGGGAGGGGGTAAGAAAAGAAACCAAAAAGGGCAGGCAGAGCAGCCTGCATGTGTGTAGGAGAGGGCTGGGAGAGTGACCCACGTCCTGCTGCTGCACCAAGTGCTGGAGAGCCGGATTTGCCCCCGGGATGCCCTCGGCAGCAGCCTGGTCCAGTACTGTAGTCAACACTAACTGCTTTACTATCAAAGCACCTGCGATGCCTTATCTGAAACGCTCCTGATCTTGGCACATCTCCACTGTAGGTGAAGGCTGGGCTGTGTGGACTTTCTCTTCTCTTTTAGGGGCCACGTGCTCTCCAGAAATGGTCTTGACAGCCCTTCCTCCTTGTCCTCGTAGGTCCTAAGGGGTAGCAGGAGGTTTCCTGGAGTAAGCAGGTTCGGAAGGTCAGGGACTTTTAGAAAGCCAAAAGCACAAGCCCTCGCTGTACCTGTGTTGTGAGGGAGCGACTGGCAGCCTTTGGCCCTGTGGCATCAGGGAGCTTGTGGGGGCACTTGCTCATAACCCGAGGCCCTGGTGGGCTGTGCGGGGAGAGCCTGGTGTTCCACTGGGTGCCCAGCAGCCGCCTGCTGCCCTTTTCCAGCACGGAAAAGGTCCCGCCACACGCAGCCCCTCCGTGCTCCTGGGATAACAGTGCTGGTCACTCTGCATGTGGGGGATCCACAGCCCATGTGCCCTGCAGGGTGCCCTCCCCTCCCAGGCCAGAACTGCGTGATGATCAAGTTCCCAGAGTCTGTCTGACGCTACCTCTGAGTCTGTGAAGCTGTTCCCTCTGGGACCACCCCCCAGTGGGGGCTCAGCCTGGGGGCTCTCCACGAGTGGCTGGCACTGCCAAGGCAGCACACGAAGGTGCTGTTCTTGTTCTGCTTTACTGCGTGTCCCCTGGGCCACGGCCGAGTGTGACAGTGAGGAAAAGGAGCCTGTGGGAACAAAAACCTGTGACTCACCTGCAGCCTCCACTGGACCCGGCAGGTCGGGGGAAGAAGCTGGTTTTTCTTTTCACTTTTATTCTGTGCTTTTATTCCCCCCTTGTTTAGTTTGTTTAGTATTGACTGCCCAAGCTGAGGAAACCACAAGCCACGTAGTTCAGAGCCACGGCTGGGATTGTGGCCCCCAGAGCTGGTGCCCACACAGCCCCAGGCTGGGCAGGCAATATCTGACAGACCCTTAGGAGCATTGACAGCCGCCGCCTCCTTGTTTCAGCCCACCTCTGCACACCCTACAGGCAGCTGGGACAGGCCCTGCTTTGCACTCTTTCTTTGCAAATGCTTTTTATTTTTATTTTATTGGGGTTGTTAAGCGTTGAACTGCTTTAAGGGTAGTGTAGTGAAGGTGCCGTTCTGAGCAGTGCTGGCACAACATGCACCGATGCTGAGAGAGTTGATTGTGATTGTCCCTGAATATACATATATATATGAGACTAAGTTCTGTTTTTAATGATTGAATTCATAAATACAAATTTTAATGCTGTATTTAATAAATTATTCTAAGAGAAATGCTGTGCTTTTTCATCCATTTCTGATGCTTTTCCATGTGCCTGTTCATGCCAAATCCAGGAACACACCTTGCTGACTTCTCCCGAGATGAAGTGAGGGTTTTTTTTGCTCTCACCAGGAAGGACAGTGACCTTCACCGAGGCAGCTCGGGCAAAGCAAACATGGTGTGTCCTGCCTGCAGTGCCAGGCTCGTAGTTCCAGATGGCTGGAGGGAGTTTGGCACCACACGGGCTTGGCTGTGGAGAGAGCAGCCACTGCACTGCGGCTTCCCCAGCCCCGTGGCCCAAAGCCAGGGCTTGTCCAAGTGGCCTGGGGGGCTGGGGCAGTGCCTGCTGCTGTCTCCCAGGGAGGGAAGGGAGAGCAGACTCTCCCTTCAGCAGGATGGAGATGGCACAGCCAAGGTCTGCCTGGAAGGGCTGGAGACCATCAGCCTGAAGAGCTGTTTGGAATAAACTTTCCAAAAATGGAGGCAGGCTCCTTCCCACACCCACCCTTTGGTGAACCCATGTCTGAAGCATGTAGGTGTGGCCCAAATGTTGTCGTCACAGGTAGCCTGGGGTGTGATCTGTGTCTCGGATACACGGATCCTTCTTCACTCTCTGCTCAGCTTCTGCTTCTGCCCAGTTTCCATGATTTAAGACTCTCCTTTGCCTGGTGGTCCTGCTGGCAACGAGCAGCATTCTTGGTCCATAGGGGGTCAAAGGCAGGTACAGCTCTTCCCTGGTGCTCTTCCTCTTCCTCCCACTGAGTTGAACTGTCTTGCCTGGCTCAGCCCAAAGCTCCTGTGGCCTTCCTTGCTCTTGGCTGTACCTATCCCTCCTTTCAGGCCTCAACCTCAATCCCTTCCACAACTCTGGAAAAATTCCTATGAGCTGTCAATGTTTCTGGACCTGCTGGGCTGGGCTGCCAGGCTCTGGGAGAGGCAGCCGGGACCAGGCTGCTCCTTGTTCTCCATCCCTGAGCTGCTGGTGATATGTCCAGCCCATGTTCCTTGGCTGGAAAATGGGAATGATGTTTGGTTACTGTGGCCAGAGCCCCAGCCAGTGTCTGTCCTTGTTGTCCCTTTACACTGGGAATGCACCATCTGTGGTGGGGGCTGTGGAGAGGAAAGCCCGGCTGTGCCTCACCCACTCCCATCTCTGCAGTGCTCCCATGAACCTCAGCTTGCTCCCCCATGTTATACGTGCTACAAATGGTCCTTGGACACCTCTTGCTGCACACAGAGTCCCCTCTGCAAGGCAAGGAGCAAATGGCAACACTCTTCTTCACCAGTGAGGAGTGTCCATTGTCGCTGGCTGTTGTGGAGGGAGCAAGGAGGGGTTGGAGCTACACCTCATGGTGGTCCTCATCCTTTTGGATGCCAGGGCTGCTGCACAGCACAGATCCTGCAGAGAGGGGCCTCTCCCAGCCCTGTGAGGTGGCTCTGGGCAGGGAGCAGCAGGTTATCACCCCGAGTTTGCCTCAGAGCAGCCTCAGAGTTGTGCAAGCGAACAGCCATAACGGGTGAGACCTTGTGGTTTCCAACGCTCCTGCCCAGCCTTGCCCATCCCAGCACCCCAGAGGGGAGGGAAGCCTGGCACAAAGAGCCTTGCCCATGGTTCGTGGAGCCCTTTGGAATGGGCCAGGACTGGAGGATGGAGAAGTTAGTCCATTTCTCCTTGATCCCACCTGTTTCCTTGCTGCAGCAAGTCCTTGGACACAGGAGGGCTTTGGATGAGCACGATGGGGCAAACCCCAGGGTCTGGGTTTGTCCACTCACCCATCCCAGGGAGGATCAACCCCTTCCTCCTCTACCTCACTGCTGTGTCCCTTCTCTGCAGCCTCTCTGGTTTCCACCTCCTGAAGTCCTGGGGAGCTCCTTTAGGCCCTTGGTCATCTCTCTCTCCTCTTCCTGAACTCTGCTATGAAGAGTAAAAGAGCCCGTTTTTCTGAAACCAGCTCCATGTAAAAAACTTCAGCAGTCAGGAGGAATTCCTTCAAATTCCTGGCTCAGATTATTCAAGCTATTGTTTCTGGGTTTGTTTGAAATGGAGAAGGGGAGCAGTGAGGCACGAGAGAAGCTTGTGAGTTAATTATTTCCAAAACCAGCACTCAATGGAAAATACCAAAAATATCACCAGTGCTCTTTTTTTCCCCTGCTGCTTCTTTTTTGTCCTTCATGGTTTTGTTTTTGTCCTGCTCTCCACATGTTCCACCTCCATGTATTTGGCTTTTTCAGCGTTGTTTGTGTCCTACCAAACCCTGCTTTGGCACCTGCTATCCTGCTGCCTGCAGATGGGGAAAGGGGAGACAGGGGACGTGAAGGTTCTTCTTCCTCTTGGACAATGATTCTTTTTTAGCTTTCCACTGAACTTTCAGGAGTTTTGTGAAAGTAAATATTTTCTGCTAGGAAGTTTTCCTGTTGAGCCAGCACAAGAGAGGAGATACAGGGTGTTCTGGGCTCCGTTTGGGTTTTATTCTGTATTTTAAAATATTTCCAACTATCTGCAACAAGAATGTCCCATCCTTCCTCCCCAGGAGAGATTGGTGGGGTAAAACCCTCAAAACTTGTGCCCTTTCTTGTACCACAACTCGTGGCTGTAATTCTTTGTTCCTGTGGTTCTCTTTACAGATTTTGGGGTTTTATATAACAATTTGCGATGGCTCTTTACAATCTAAGACTTCTGTGCAATTTATTACTGGGTTTTCAAATGTAAACTTGCAGTTTTCCATGTTTACCACGGCTTCGGGGGAAGATTTTTGTCCTGGGTTTTAAACCCCCAAATGTAAAGAACTGAAAACTGTAAATAAAGATCTTTTTTAAGACCATGGGTGTTCTGCTCGGGGCATGTGATGAGTGCTGTGTGTGTGCTCAGCCCTGACGATGAGACGTGGCTCGGGGCTGTCAGTGGAGGCATCCACGCTGGAGCTGGAGCTTGCGAGAGGGTTTATAGCCAAGGCTAAAGCAAAGCCTAATTCAGTGGGGCAACCGCTGGAGTGGGAAGACTCTGGTGGGTTGAAGTAACTGTTGCTCACTCCCATGGGGAATCGGAATATCCTGAGCTGGAAGGGACCCATAAGGACCATCAAAGCCCTGCCCAGACACCCCAACAATCCCACCCTGTGCCCCAAAGGATCATCCAAACCCTCCTGGAGCTCTGGCAGCCTTGGGGCCGTGCCCACTGCCCTGGGGAGCCTGGGCAGTGCCCACCGCCCTCTGGGGGAAGAGCCTTTCCCTGAGATCCAACCTGACCCTGCCCTGACACAGCTCCACGGGATGCTTCTCTTCGTGGGAAGGTCTCTCTGGACGGAAGCGCTGGGTTGTGCTCTTCCTGCCGGCAGGAATCCCAGGATGTGCAGCTGCGGCTCCGCTCGCCCGGCTCGGGCGGGAGAGGGCGATGTCCGCCCGGCTGGAGCTCGGAGCGGCCACGGACGGGCTGCGAGACGGCTGCGGCTGCCTGGCCGAGCCCTGAGCCCTGTCCCAGGCTGAGCTCTGAGCCCCGAGCCTCTGCCCAGGCTGAGCTCTGAGCCCCTGAGCTCTGTCCTAAACTGAGCTCTGAGTCCCTGCCCAAGCTGAGCTCTGAGCTGTGTCCCAGGCTGAACTCTGGACTCTGAGCCCTTGCCCAGGCTAAGCTCTGAGCCCTGTCCCAAGCTGAGCCCTGTCCCAAGCTGAGCCCTAAACCCTGTCCCAAGCTGAGCCCTGAGCCCCTGAGCCCTGAGCCATATCCCAGGCTGAGCTCCGAGCCTCTGAGCCCTTGCCCAGGCTACGCTCTGAACCCTGTCCCAGGCTGAGCTTTGAGCTCCGAGCCCTGTCCCAAGCTGAGCCCCGAGCCCTCGCCCAGGCTCTGCCGCTGCACCCCGGGCTCGCAGCAGCCGCTCCAGGGACACGGATTCCCTGGCCCGGCACATCCCGTCGGTGTTGGCTCAGGAAGCAAAGCCGATGGCTTCGCGGGGAGCGGGAGCCGCGGCCGGTGGCGACGGGCAGAGCGAGGGCACCGCGTGTTCCCGGGTGTTTCTGCTTCTTGCGGGAGCCTCTCCCTTCCCGGACGGCCCAGGGAGGTTTGTCCCGGTGGCTGCAGCGTCCCCACTCCGACTGAGAAAGAGGGAGCCCCGGCAAATGGAAGGGGAGAGGAGACGCCGGAGCCCGTCCCGACCTCACCCACCACCCTCGGGAGCCGGGTGCGTGGTGGTTTGTAGGGGCAGGGAGTTCCCTGCACCCCATGCTGAGCATCCCCACTGAGGGATGGGGGGATGTTGAGCACCCTAATGCGGGATATTGGTGATGCTGAGCACCCTAATGCGGGATACTGGTGATGTTGAGCACCCTAATGCGGGATATTGGTGATGCTGAGCACCCTAATGCGGGATATTGGCGATGTTGAGCACTCCCAGTGCGGGGCAGTGACGATGTCCAGGGCAACACTGGCTCTCCCTGGACCTCAGGGTTTCCATTCTGGAGAGCTGATGGATCCCGGGGGATGCCAGGGGAAGGACACCCACCCTGCCACCACCCTCCTCCGCGTCTCAGCTCATCCCCTGCCCGATCCCGGCAGCGATGAGACCCCCGGGATCCCCTCTGTGCCCCCACACACCGTAAGGCACCGGGGCTGCCGGTGCGCGGGGGGTTCTCCGGGGGGTGGGTGGAGAGTTAGTTAGTTCATTAATTAATTAGCTGCCGCTGCCAAACGGGGGGAAAGGCTGCTCTGAAGGGATGGAGCGGGCGGGGGGCGGGTCCCCAGGCCCGGGGACTCTTATTTTGACCGCGGCGCTGCCGGGCGGAGGTGGTCGCTGCTGTCGGGGCTGCGCTCCGGAGCCGACGGCTCCATCCCCACCCCGGGGGGCTCCCCCGGGGCACGTCCGGGTGTGTCTTACACACACGCGGAGACCTCCGCGCCCCGACACCCGCGGGTTGCCCGGGGAGGGGGTCCGGGTGTGGGGTGAGCGATGGGGTCGCACGGCCGTGCCGGGGATGCTCTGGCGGCGCTTCGCTGTCGGAGCTTGGCCCGAAGCCCGGCTTACCGCGGTCTGTGCGGGCACCGGGGGCGTCTCTGCCTCCCCCGGAGCTCCCCCAAGCACAAACCTTCCCGGTGGCGGTCACTGCGTGGTCTGACAGCCCCCTCCGGGACTGGCGCAGCCAGGGCGGCACAGGAGGGTGGGAGGGGAGCGGGGTAACCCCGGCTGTGACCACAGGACCCACCGGGGTTCCGGAGAGCGTCTGTCCCCATGGCCACTGACCCCCGACTCTGAGTGCTGCGGGGGGAGCGTCTCGCTGCAAAGCAAAATAAGAATATCTCAAGTCGGAAGGGACCCCGAAGTATCATCAATTCCAATTTCTGTCCCTGCACAGACACCCCAACAATCCCACCCTGTGCCCCAGAGCATCATCCAAACCCTCCTGGAGCTCTGGCAGCCTTGGGGCCGTGCCCACTGCCCTGGGGAGCCTGGGCAGTGCCCACCACCCTCTGGGGGAAGAACCTTTCCCTGAGATCCAACCTGACCCTGCCCTGACACAGCTCCAGCCATTCCCTGGGTGCTGTCCCTGTCACACAGAGCAGAGATTGGAAGAAGCTGTAACAGGACTGTCCCTCTGCCCACTGACAGGAGCGAGGTGTTGGCTGGAGCTGCAGGAAACCAGCCTGGGGACCAAGGGAGGGAGCGTGTTCCTCCAGAGAGCTGATAATGAATGTGTAAATCCATGTCAAGGCACTCAAAGGCTCCTGTTTCCCTCCAAGAAACAAGGACTCCCCTGTCCAGGAGGCTGGTCCAGCAGTACCTGCCCATCCCTGGGTCTCCCTGGGGCTGGTGTGATTCCCCTGGGTGGCTTCCGACACAGTCGTGGGGCCGAGGAGCCCTTGGAAGTGTTTATCTCCCCTCTATTTTCTGCTTTACTGGAGAGCTGTAAAAGGAATAATTGTTTTACAATCATGCGTTTAGGGCCCGGCCATTAGGAGGGGCCCTGCGAGGTTTGGGAGGGTCGAAGCTCTGGTGGGTGCCCGGGGTGTGGAAAAAGGAGGGAATGGGCTGGAAATGAGCCCTCCAAGGGGCAGGAGCAGGGCGAGCTGCTCCCTCTGCCCCAGCCCTGCCTAGGTGAGACACACACCAAACCATGAGCTGGGCTGAAGAAACCAAAGTGGGAAAATAACCCGAAAAAATGGGGGAAACCACAAAGGACTTGCAGAGGTTAATTTTTTGGCAGGAGGACGGGCAAAGTTTTGGAGTCGTTCTGTGATCTTGCAGGGGTTTTGTGCAGGGATTTTGTTGAAGGGGTTTTGTGCAGGGGTGTCGAGCACGGATTTTGGGCAGGGGTTTTTATGCAGGGATTTTGAGCAGATTTTTTTTTTTTTGCAGGTGTTTTGTTGCAGGAATTTTGTGCAGGGATTTTCTGCAGGGACTTTGTGCAGGGTTTTGTGCAGGGATTTTGTTGTAGGGGTTTTGAGCAGGAACTTTGTGCAGGGGTGTTGCACAGGCATTTTGTGCAGGGATTTTTATACAGGGACTTCGCAAGGGTTTTGTGCAGGGGTTTTGTTTTTTGTGCAAAGGTTTTGTTGCAGGAATTTTGTACAGGGGTTTTGTGCAGGGGTTTTGGTGCACGAATTCTGTACAAGGGTGTTGTACAGAGATTTTGTGCGGGAGTTTTGAGCAGGAATTTTGTTGCAGGGTTTTGTGCAGAAATTTTGTGCAAAGATTTTGTTGCAGGGATTTCGTGCAGAATTTTTGTTGCAGGGATTTTGTGCAGGGTTTTGAGCAGGGACTTTGAGCAGAGGTTTTGCTGCAGGGGCTCTGTGCAGGGGTGCTGTACCCCCCACCCCCGGGCTGCTGGAGGCTCAGTGTGCCCGCAGCGAGCAGCCCCCGCTCGGGTCCCCGTCCCGCCGCTGTCCCCGTGTCACCCCACGGCCCGTACGGCACCGCCGCCTGGGCGCCGCCATGGCGCCGTACGGACGGCGGGGCGCACTGGGGGCCGCCATGCTGCCGCGCGCGTGCGCGGTGCGGCGGCGAGCGCCTCCATTGAGAAGAATGAGGGGCAAGGGGCGGGGCCAAGCGCGGGGAGCCGGCGGGGGGGGCGGGGCTGCGCTCCGGGGCTCCGGCCATGGCCACAGTGGATGCCGAGGTGAGTGAGAGCGGCGGCGTCCATCTGACCGGGCGGGGGGAAGGAAGATGGGGGAGCGTGGAGTGGTATCGCCCAGGGCCAGGCGGGTTCGGTCGGGGGCCGGGAGGGGGGCCGTGCCCCCGCCGCCCCATGGTTCAGTCCAACTCCTCTGAGGGGAAGAATGTGGGAGCTGCTGCCNGATGGGGACAGGGATGTGCTCATCCCGGGAGAGCCGGGACAGGGATGGGGACAGGGATGGGGACAGGGATGTGCTCATCCCGGGAGAGCCGGGACAGGGATGGGGACAGGCATGGGGACAGGGATGTACTCATCCCGGGAGAGCCGGGACAGGGAGGTGATCCTCTGGGAACAGAAGTCTCGTCCTGGATCTCCCCCGAGCCGGGAGGAGCCGCCTGGGCGCTCCCAAAGCGGGGCCGGGGCTGCCCCATGGCGGAGTCACACAGTTATGGAATAGCTCGGGAGGGGTTTAAGATCATCCAGTGCCACCCCTGCCGTGGGCAGGGACACCTTCCACCAGCCCAGGGTGCGCCAAGCCCCGTCCAGCCTGGCCTGGGACACTGCCAGGGATCCAGGGGCAGCCACAGCTCTGTTCCCCACGGACACGGCTGAGCCCCGAGCGATGTGAGGACACGCGGGGCTGGATCTGCCTGGGTTTGTGAGGGAATATAAACTCTGTAAGTCTGTGCCCTCAGGTGAGCACTGGAGTGCAGCGTGCTGGCTGCTGAGCCTTCATACAGAGAGCCAGGAGGGGATTGGGACAGGTGTGCTGGTACACAGGTGTGCTCATACACAGACTGTGATACAGGTGTGCTTCAAATACAGGTGTGCTTCATACACAGGTGTGCATCATACACAGACTGTGATACAGGTGTGCTGGTACGCAGGTGTGCATCATACACAGACCATGATACAGATGTGCCTCATACACAGACTAGGTGTACATTTGTGTACAGACTATAATACACATGTGCATCATACACAGACTATATTACAGGTGTGCATTGTACATGGACTGTAATACAGGTGTGCATTATAGACAGACCACAATACAGGTGTACATTCGTGTACAGACTATAATACACATGTGCATCATACACAGACTATAATACAGGTGTACATCATACATAGACTATAATACAGGTGTGCATTGTAGGCTGTGGTACAGGTGTGCATCATACAGAGTATAATACAGGTGTGCATTATAGACAGACTACAATACAGGTGTGCATTATAGACTACAATACAGGTGTGCACACACACAGATGCAGGTGTGCTCTCGTGTACAGACTAAGTCGAGCTGGCTGCTCGGTGACCACAGCCAGGAGCAGTCCCTGATCAGCATCTCCACCTGCTCAGGTGTGGCAGGTTGGCTGCTGCCTTGCCCAGCCCTCTGTCTCTGCAGTGCTGTGTTCAGGGAACGTGTGCCCTGTGTGGGCACACAGTTTGTAGCACAGCCACACAGGTGCCACAGCAACTCTTTGGAGGTGCTGCAGGCAGCTGGAATTCATGACTCAGGCAACAATCCCCTCATCGTTGGTGGGGGATTTGTCCAAGGCTTCCCTTGTGCTTTCTGTTCCATCAGAATTGGACTTTCCTTTGTGCTCTTGAAGAGGATGAGGTGTTAATTTTGCTGTGTGATGGAGGAGTCAGCCCTTGGGTGCTTCAGGGACTCCAGGGTCCACATTTGCTTTCAGGAGAGTGGCATGGCTGTAACTGGGGCAAGAGCTGGCTCATAACTCATCAACTCGAATGCACAGGTCAGTCTTATCACTCCTGACACGCACCCCTTATTTTGGGAAGCATCTCCCAGGAGTCTGGCTGGCTCTGCCCTGTGAGCAGAGCATTAGGGACCACTGCTCTTAGAATCAGGTCTGATATCCACAGATGTTGCCGTGGATTACAGGGAGGGAACAGTGACTCATTTGGAGTTTAATTCCTCCCCTCCCCCATGAACTCATGTATCTGAGGCCAGAGCTGCCTTTTCTTACACCCCTGTGAGGCCAGAGGGGAGGAAGTTGGGATAAAACAGGCTGGAATGTGGGACTGGAGGAGAAGTTCTTTATTTCCCCTGTGCTGGTGGGGGAGAGCAAGGACCAACATCCCACATCCATGGCATGCAGGATGGAGTTATTTCACTTGGTCAAGAGAAGGGCAGAGGTGTGTTTTGGGAGGAGATACTTGCTCCCAACAGAAAGCTGGGAGGGAGTAGGCAGGTTGGAAAGGTGCTGTCTGTGTGTCTGCAGGAGTACCCACACTCTGTTGGCAGTCACTTAACTCCAGAGAAAAACTTCCATTGTAGAACAGCTTCTTGCCAAGTTTTAATATTGATGGGTGAGGAAGAATCTCTCTGAGCACCAAGTTCTTCCTAAGTCCTGAGCTGTGAACTTTGGAGGTAGTTCTGGTTACCTGCCCCAGGTGATGTCTGTGTTTGGGGAATGGTTGTCCTGCAGCCCTTAGGTGCTGTAACCATGAGGCTGCTGAGAAGTCTGGTTTTGCTGTTGATTTTCTTTAACAGGTGTCTTATATCCAATCCAGCTGGGTGCTTTTGCCTGTTCTAGACCTGCTGTGCTAAAGTTCAAAGTGTAAGGAATTGAGTTTTAAGGAGCCTCGCCTCGCTCAGCCAGTTTTGTGGTTGTGCAGGTTCAATGGGTTTGATGCTGCTCCTGCAGTTTGCAGCAGTTTGGAGAGGAGAATCAGCTGCCCTTGTGTATGTGTGTTTCCCAAAATGCTTGTTTGGTGTGAGCTTGAAAAGAGAGGGTTCAAGCCATGCTGTTTTTCCCGGGGCTTGTGGTAACCTCGGGAGGCTGGTGCAGGAAGAGAGGTGTGTGCATGGCTTTGAGTGAAGTAGTTCTCTTCAGAAGCCACACTGCATTTTTCATCACTTTTTTCCTCCTGTCTGTTGGATCTGTGGCACCTTTTTTTTTCTGGAGATACACCTTTGGTCTTTACAGCGGCAAGCCAGCATGTGAACCACAGAGAGGACACATCTCCCAGCTGCTCTGCACCCTGGGTGAGGCTGGATCTGAGACTCAGCTCCCAGCAGCACCCCATGCTGGGGTGAAGACTCTGGGGCTGAGCAGTTCTCAGGGGCTTTGCCCCCAACTCTCATCCCATCCACCAGCTGGTGCTCCGGAGCACCCTCCAGCACTCAGTGAACTCCCCGCTCCATCAAGAGGGGCACCATTCAGTGCCATCCACGCATTTCCCTTTCCCTGCGTGGAGGGAGTGGCTGTGCCAGGCTGGTGAGTGCAGGAGGGATCACAGAGGAGGCAGGAGCTGATGGGCAGTGCCTCGGAGGAGCAGCACGGAGGGCACTGCCGCAGTTCCCACTTCACGTCTGGCAGGTGTCTCACAATCCATGGTGCTTTCAGGCCTGCCCTGCCCGTCCTCCTGTGAGTGAGGAGAGGGCTTTGCTTTCCAGGGCTGTGCTTTCCCTTCAGGTCCTGTTTCAGTCTGTGTCCTGCAGGAATGCTGCTTCCCTCTGGATCCAGAGTGCAGAGAGGTGTGTTCAGGCCACACTGAACACAGACAACACACCTTGTGTTAAACTTCTCCTGGGGTGCCAGGTTAATGCATTTTAACTGTGACTTTGTACAAAGAGAGGAGGGGTTTTTTCCTTCTTATAAGGAGACTTTCTATCTTTCCCCACACGGGGGTTTGTTAACATGGTTTTATTACACACTGCCCTTGCCTGGACAGAGTTTTACCTTGTGTCAAATGGATCCTAAACTTTACTTTTCCCATGAATTCTCACATGCTATGGGCTAGCAAAGGCCCCTCGGGAACTCATCCTTTTCTTCCACGTGGAGAAACTTTAAATAATAACAGAATGTTGTGAAGCTTTAAGGAAGCCTTAGAAGTGCCCTTCAGTTGTGTTAAACTGATGTGACTGAGCCAATGTGACTAAAGAGAGCATCTGAAGAACGTTTTGTCAGTTGAGGCAAAATCAAAGGCCTGGCTTATACTTTAAAAAAAACCTCTTCCAATATAATTATGCTGGCTGGAGAGGATGATTTTTCATTTTTCTTTGCTGAAATAGTAATAAAAGTCCTTGCTGTGGATGTAGCTTTATTAGTTTAGAGGTGATTTGAGACCAAGGTAGCTTATTTTTTGCTTTCCAAAGCAGAGCCTTGGTCTACATTTGTGAAGTTTTGCCGACTTAGTCCTCTGTCCATGAATGCAGAGCAGTTGTTCTCCCCTCCACCATCGCTGTGTCAGCACAAACCCTGCTAGAGATGCAACTGCCAGCAAAAAAACCCCAACAATAAGAAGAAAAACAGCCCTTCCGTGGAGGGAACCCACTGAAGCTGTGCTGGGATGTAGAGCTGGATCCCTCACCTTGGAGCAGCAGGGCCAAGGGAGGGAGGCACGAGCATCCCTGAGCCAGAGCCATGTACTGGTACCCGGGGTATCCCGCTTCCAGGTGTGCAGGAGGGCAGCTGGTATTGGAATGGTGAGGGACTGATCTGAAGTGCCAGTCTGTGGCCTTGCTCTTTATTGTCTTGCCTGGCACTTTGTGATCTGTCTCTTCCCCTCTGTGTCCCAGAAGTGGGTGGCATGAGGCCGTATTCCTCTTGCTTTTCCCTGGCAAAGTGCTCGTTCCTGTGCTTTGTGTCCCAGAAAAGGAGGAGGTGAGAAGGGATTATGTTTGGTGCAGGACTGTGAGAGGTTCAAGGGCTCTGTTTGGGTGCTTCAAGACATGTTTTGCTGGAGATTTTCCCCCTTCCTGACTGTCCTGGAAGCCAAAGGTCGCCACGGAAAGGCTTATCCAGCTGTGTGTGGATCAGGGAACAGTCCTGTGAGTCTGTCCTTTCTCGGTGTGTGGGCAAGAACATGAAGTGGTAAAGTAATTCCAACAGGGAATGGAAGAGTTTGCTGTGGCCCTGCTGGCTTGGTTTGGCTGCCAGGCTCTGGGAAGTGCCTAAACCCAGACTAGACTGTGCTGTAAACCTTGGTGTGGAATTGCTACCTCTAAAATAGAAAGGTTTTCCTGCTTATAATTAAAACTTTCTCGCATAGGCAAAGTATCAAGGACATCCAGCATATCCTATTTTGAAGCAGGAAATGTTCTTCCAAGAGGATTCCTGTTTCCTTAATGCCCAGCCTGATCCCCACTGTTGTCTGGCTTTCTGCTTCTGTCCTGCCTGAGTTTCCATTTAGGATAATTCAGCTCCACTGCTCAAACCCACTGCCTGACACACACGCTGCAGGCAGATCCCGAGCCAGGTGGGCCCACCTGGTGTAGGGCTGAGCTGTCTGTGTGCACCAGGGGCTGGCTTTGGGGTGGAGGTGGGCTATTAAATATTAAATGCATCCTTTGCAGTGTCTCCTTCTCGAGGGAGAGCTCTGGCAGGCAGTGTCAGCTCAGGACAGGGAGGCGGTGAATGGTAGAGCAGAAAATTCAGGTCCACTTCTGTTTGCATACGGCTCATCATCCTGCAGAGCCAGCACACGGACAGGCAGGAAATGTGCAGGTGGTGCAGCTGGGCAGGAAGTGAATATGGAGCAAGATAGCCAGGCTGACATGGATAAACTCAGCATAAAGCCAGGTAAGTGACCGAGCCCATTTGTTACAGGGAAATGTAAAATTCTGTGAAGGGGGATAAAATGAATGCTGATGATTGTGTGTCCTTGGGTCAGCTGGCCAGTACCTGCCCCAGGAGAGGGTTATGAGCCTATACAGCATTCCCAGCCCCGGCAGAGCCCTTGGGGCTGAGGTTGAGAGGAGCTCAGTGGTGCTCAGAGATGGCACAACAGGCTCATTCCCTGTGCTGTGGGGCAAAGGGTGAGATCCAGTTCAGGAGCTTGGAATGCTGCAGTAAAATGTGCCTGCTCCTGCTGCTCTCATTGCTGGAAAGGAGAGGAATGTGGTGCCTGTTGCTTCTGAGAAGGGAGGGCAGCCAGGATGAATCTGGTGGCCTGAGCCATCCCTAGAGCTGAAGGGATCATGGAATGAGGGCACAGGCACCTCCATGGGGAGGGAATGGCAGCCCAGGTGTCCAGACTGCAACAGGCTGTGCTTGGGCCTTGGTTATGTTAAAAGTTGTGCTACTTCAGATTTTTAATTCATTTAGAACTCAAGTGAAGATGTGGACAGAAGGATTTGAGCATGCTGACTTGCAAAAGGGAGCCCTGGTCTCCCTGGGACCCTTGGCCATGAGCTGCTGGTGCCTTTGAGTACAGCCCTGAACGCAGGAAACCCCACTTTTCCCTCCTACTTTTCATTTTTAAGCATGTGCTCCTGGTTTCTTGACAATCTGAGCTGCCTTCTTCCTTTCCCCTCGCACAGTTCTAGTCCTTGCAGTTTCAGAGGAAGTTTTACTAGGTAATTTCTCCCACAGGCACAAAGCCAGAAGGCAAATTACTCCTATGTTTTATCCAACTTCAGTGGGAATTGGGGATGTTTCATATTGCTGACCCAGAGCATTCAGAAGCTCTGCTTCTCTCAAAAATCATAATATTGTTTCAAGAAGTGGGAAATTAAACATGCACATGGTAGAAGACTTAGAAAGGATTAATGGGTTTCAAAATTACATGCTTCATCCAGCTGTTGATTTGGGAATTGAAAGTATGCCTGTTGCAGGATTGGGAGGGAATTATTGAAACGTGGTGTTCGTTGGTGTCTAGTGAACGCAAATGTCCCAAATCGGTGATTCCAAAGCCAAGCCCAACCTCCAGACTGACTCCAGGTTTGATGCTGCATTAGCTCAGCCCAGGTGGGAGCAGCTGGGTGGAAAAACCCTGTCTAATTTTACTGTTTCTTCCCTGTACTTTAATTTGTCCTCTCTTGATCATCTTGGTTCCTGGGATGTCACCCAAGGCACGTTTTTAGGCTGTCCCTGCCTCAAATTTGTTCCCTGTGTGTGAGTTTTGCTTTAGGCACGTGGAAGGGACTCATGGAAGGTGCTAGAGGCTCCTGTGGCTCCACCTGCCCTCTGAGAATGGAGGATTTGGGGGCTGGAGGGGCAGCACCCCCAGCCTGGAGGTCATCAGGACCTGCACTAAACAGGAGATGGATGTTCCAATCACTTGCATTTTATGGGACCTGAGAAATCAACTCATTTTTTGGTGCATTTCCTGTGTCCAAGGGGCCTGACAGCAGATTTACGCCCTGTCAAGTGTGCGTGTGTCAGTGCAAAGAAGAGAATATTTGGTTTTGGGAGACGAAAGCTTTAACAATGGGCTGTGATCTGGTTTGTGTGATTCCATGCAGGATCCTGTTGGCCTGCCAGTTTGCACATAAACCTCCAGATTAAGAGGATATAAAGCATGAGACTAAATGTTTTATTAATTGAAGAGCGTTATTAATATTTGATAGATTAAATCAACAGCCAGAAGGCTCTGAAAAGAGTGCCACTGCTGCACTGGTAACCAAGACATTGTGTGCTTTTAATTGCAAAGTTATTTGTAATAGCTTTTATCAGCTCCGTGTTTTAAATGTTAAGGATCCATGAATCCCATACCTTAGAAATCCCTTTGTTCTTTGGATTAAAAAGGACGTTTTTCACTCTTACTAGGATGATTGGTGCTTTAATACCTTCTTAATATGCAAAGGTGAGTGCTTATAAGGTGTCCTGTAGGGCCTGGAGGTGAAGTCCGGAATATTTAATATTTTTTGCCACACTTTGAGGAGAAACAATGACTGTTCCTTTAAAGATGGCCCTGGGACGAGATGGAATATTTACTCCTGCTGTAGTGCCAGCTCCTGTAGCTCCTGTGTGTGGAGAGGTGAGGTGAAGAGCCTTGCTGGCTTTTAATCAACATCCCCCTGCACCAGGGAGGTGCCACCAGTGACCAAACAAACTGCCCTGAGCACATTTGCTGAAGATTCTTCCGTCTGGAATTTGGGAATTTACGGTGTGGGAAGCGAGTGCAGCCTCGGGCGTGCAGCGTTGGGAAAGGCCAGCGAGGGGGGATCATATTCTGTCTTTGATTTCCACGCTGTTTTCCAGCCTCTGCAAGTTGTATTTCTCAGGGCTTTTCTAAGGTTCAGGCCAGGTTTCTGTCACACACAGTGTACTCTGTGCCCAGCTCCCACTTTTTGGGGGGTTTTCTCTGTGAGTTTTTTAGTCTCCTTCCCTACAGAATGTCCCCTTCATGCTGGTGATCTGTTTATGCCCTTGTGTTTCTAGGAGTTTAGCACCTTTTCTCATGCAGCTCTACCTTCATAGTAGCACCTTGGTCTTAATCATTATTAAAACCTTATTGCTTTGATGTCTCCTCAGTCCTCAAGACTGCCCTCACCGAGGCTGTGTTACAGACATCATTTATCTTCTGCCCCTGTGTGACAGCAGGACCAATTTTTACCTCCTGCTGCAGGTGCTGATGCTTTCTGCAGTGGGAAGGTGATTGTTGTGTGGCTGTAGCTGCTGTCTGTCCTGCAGCTGTGGCTTGAGGCTGTGTCAGCAATGACACAGGACACACAGCATCTGTATCCCCATCCTCATCCCCATCCTATTCCCATCCCATCCCCATCCTTATCCCCATCCCATCCCCATCTTTATCTCCATCCTTATCCCTTTCCAATCCCCATCCCTATCCTATCCCCATCCCATCCCCATCGCCATCCCATCCCCATCCCCATCCACTCCCCATCCCATCCCCATCCCCATCTCCACCCAGTGTGATCCCGGACGATCCCGGCTGCCAAGGAGGGCAGGAGAGGATGAGGGATGAGCCTGATTTGCCGGCTTGGAGGCCTGACTAGTGCTGGGGAGTTTCACCAGCCAACTTGCCTTTCTCCACGAGGCCTTTGTTTCCAGCCACGCTCCAGATGAAAGGCCAGGAGCGGCAGCTCCTCCGTTGGCTGTGGGAAGCCACCTCCCCACGTTGCATGAGCTCCAGTGGCAGGGCTGCCCTGGAACTGGGAGCACTGGGTGGCCCTTGTTGGCACTGCTGGGGTGCCAGGGCCTCCTGCAATGGGGAGGCAGCAGGAGAAGCACGAGGAGGGGGGACTTCCATTGTCTGCTCGAGATGTACCTCTGCTCAGCAAACGCTAGGGAAGGGGATTGGATATTCCCAGGGATCTCCCAGGAGCAGGGAGCTTGGATGCTGTCCCCTTCAGTGTGTTTGTGACCTCGAAGCTGATGTGGCTCTGTGGGCAGAGCAGCAGAGTTTGCCGACGTGGCCAAAGAGCTGATGGAGGAGGCGCCGTGTCTGGGTGTTTTTGTACGCTGGATGCCCAGGGATAGTCGGAATTCCTCTTTAAACAAATGACCCAAACTCCTGGAGTGGAAGTCGGTGCAGAAGCTGCCAAGAGTAACTCCTGATGCAACAGTATCTGCTTTTAAAGAGAGATGTGAATGGCTGTTGCTGTCCCAGATGAGTCAGATCCCTCCCTGCCCGGGATGGGGATGCTGATGCAGTTGCTGTTCTCTGCCAAAGCAAGCGGTCCACACAAGGAGATCAGACAACAGTCCTTTTCTCCCCCGCTGGGTGCTCATTAACATTTTTCTTGCTGATGCATTATTAATTAAACTAATTTTTATTGCCCTGTAAGTGTGGCTGGTGCTTTGCAGGCACAGACCGTAACCTGACTGTGTCCCAGGGTCTCTGAAGTGTGTCTTGAACCATGTGTGAATGGAGAGATTTGGAAAGGCTGACTGTGAGTGTTGGAGAAAGGTAAATCTCTGGGTTTTCTTTGCTTTTTTCCCCTCTTACTGAGCAGCTGCCTGGTTTTACATCCGAGTGGGGCTGGTGAAGGTGGGTCTGTAAGAGCAGAGTGCTGAGGAAATGCCCTCTATGCAGAATTAGTGCAGACAGATAATAGGACTTAAGTGCAAGGAGAGTTTGTGGCATTGACCCTGCATAAGACAGAAGATTACACAGACTGGAGTGTTATATTAAAAAGAGTTTTGGGACCTGATCCAAGCCCACAGAGATCAGGGAGGGGTTTGCCATCAGCTGCAATGAGAGCAGCCTCCCTGCAGTGCACCCAGGCAATGGGGCAGTCAGCAGCTTAAACAGAAGAACTTAAAGCAGTGCCCAGGCAGGGCTGGCTGATGTTTTTTTGCCTGCGATGCTTTGCCCATCTGTAAAACTTGGAACTTTTGCAAAGTTCTAAGGCTTGGTGTGGTATTAGAAGCCTTTAACTGGAAGTGCTGAAGAAATGCCAAATGTCAATTTTTAAATGTACAGATTATCCTCCCTGGGGAAGAGATGGTGAGTTACATAATGTTCACTATTTTATACGCTCTGGTTTCTGGCTTCATTCCTTAAGACCATTGCTAGGCCTGCTGAAGAGAATAGAAAACTTCTTCTAGAAGCACTTTGTGACATCTGAACTATTTGAAATCAAAGCCAGTGTGACTCTGAGTGTCCAGCACCTCTTCTTTGGATTTGTGATAGCAGCATCTGACTTCACCTTGAAAATGGGATCTGTGATCTTCCATGCATTCTTACTCCGTTCTTAAATTAGGCTAATGCATCCTGTTCCAGCCGAGGCAATTACTAACAAACCTGGGCGATTATGGCATCTATTGTACAGACATTCTGTGCTCCTTGCTAGGAAAAACCCACTTTTAATAAACAATTCCACTTTGACAACCTGTCAAGGACTTTTCTAAAGCAAAATTGAAAGTGTCACCTAACTGACCTTTCTTTTTCATTTTCTTTTTTTTTTTTTCTCCATGTGGTTTTGCAAAAGCACAGCAGTTGCAGCTGGAGGTTCAGGGCTGGTTTCACAGGGCAGGGGAGTGGAGGAAAGCAGGAAGAGGATTACAAGGGCTGAATCCCCTGCTCTGGGCTGTGTCCCAGTGCAGGATCCTCCTGGCCACAGTGTGGCTTGAACCCCTTGCAGAACCCCTGGGGAAAACTCTACCCTTTTGGTTGATTCAACTGTTTTAGTATTTTAGTATTTTTTTTTAGAATGATAAAAAGATCTTAATATTTAGGCCTGAATTCTCAGTTCTTTCTTTTATTCCCTGCGTGACAAACCCATATGGTTGCGGTCTCTTGCTCAGCCTGGGTAGGATCCACTCCATCGTGGGCTACAAGCAAGAGTTCAAGGCAGATCTTAAATCCAGCTTAACCCTCCCTCTCTAGCAGATGGGCTTTGTTTGGCTCTGGGCACAAGAATGGGAAGGAGTGTGTTACATTGAATACTAGAAGTTAAATTAGAGGGAAGGAAAATCAACAAATCACTCGGGATTATTTTTTCACTGCGTTATTGGAGCTGTGTGAAGGTTTGGCCAATGCAGGCCGAGGATTGTGTTAGCTGGAAATATCCCTGTGTGTCATCACTGGAGGAGGAAAGGCAGGAGGAAAGAAAGGGTTTCCTGCCTCTGCCAAACATTAACCTGTTCCTTGGCTTTTCAGCTACGTGTCCCAACAGATTGTTCTTCCATCGTTGCGTGGGGACTGATAGACACAGGCCACCTCTGCAAGTGAATTCCCAAGAATACAGTCATTTCCCCATTTCTTTCTCCAGGAATACTTGGATCAGAATTTTTGTGAATCTCCACGTGAATTCAGGGGCTGCTTTCCCAATTTCGGTTTCAGAGCTAATCTCCCCACAGCCACTGCCATTATCTGGGAGCTCTGCCTCCTCCCCTGAGCTCCCCAGCTGTGCTGTGGCACGGAGCACATCTGTCTCTCCCAGCAGGAGGAGGCTGTATCACATCGCTGCCTTCTGGGCTGGGCAGCATCTGGGAGGGGCAGTTAACATCTCTGTCGTGTCTGCTGGATCCTCTGAGCTGCTGGTGTGACAGACAGCAGCTTCTCCAGGGATGTGGTGCCCGAAATCAGATTAAAAACCCTTTGCTGCCCTGGCAGCCCCCAGGAGTGTGCTGTGGCATGGGGTTATTTCTGTGAACACAACTGGGTGGGCAATGAGCCCATGGTCCAGGGCAGACCCAAAGCAAGTGGCAGAGGAGCAGAGCTGTGCTGCTGAGTGCCCTGCTCTGGAATTACCTAACACACGTGGGCTTTGATCTTGCAGGTGTTAACACGGTCATAATTACTGATATTCCAGAGCATTCAGTGTCACAGGGAGAGCTGTTTGTCAGTGACACTGGCTCAGATGTTGGGTACAGGGCTGCAAGTCCAAGCCCTGGATGTGTGGGTAGGTGTGAGCCATCCTCCATCCAGGAATGTGCCTTGGAAGGCTCTGTGGGTGTCTGGTATGGGCTGAGCGTGGGTGCAGCTCTGCTGGCAAAATAAGCCCTCCTGAGCTGCTTCCACACAGCATAAACACCCTTTGGATGGGCTGGGTTCCTCCCAGCCCTTCTCAGCAGAGCAGGGAAGGCAGGGAGCAGGAGACGGGGCATGTTTCACCATCAGCTTTTCATCCATGAGCCATTGGATCTGTAGAAATAACCATTTCTACAGGATGGTCATGGCAGTCTCTTCACGTGTTGAAAGCAATGACTAGTTAGGATTTTATTTGTATAATGATGGTGTACAGACTGAACCTCTGTGTATGAAAACACCATGTGTTTAGGCAGTTGTACATCACACAAGTGTGACCAAAGTCCCTTTGGTTGGAGAGCATTTCTGTTGGCCTAACTTTGAGTTGTCTCAACAGAACTATCATGTATAAAGGTTACTTTTATCAAGGATGCCTGTAAAGATGGAAAAATTGTGGATGGACTGGTCTTTAGACCCTTGAATTAATGTACTTTTTTACATTATGCAGTTTCAGTGTTTGTCATGACATGTGTTTGTAGTTTTTGTATTTCTCTGTGGTTTTTTTGTTTTTTTTTTTTAATGGGTCAAACAGGGAACAAGCTGTTTTGGAATTGAAAAGCTGAACTGTAGATGCCAGTTGAGGTGAGGCTGGACCACTTCCCACTACATGCCATGGGGAAGGGACATTGTTGAGCAAAGCAGAGGAAGGCCCAGGGCATGGTGGGGGCCGTGATTCTCCCAGAGCTGTGAGCAGGCCCAGGGGAGCCATCTGAGCATTGATACTGGGCTGCTTTGGAAGGTCACAGTCACAGTCACGTGCCATCAGGATCAAGTTGCAGCAGAAGCCTTTGGTTTTCCTGAGGTCTGGAGCCTCCCCGTGTGCTCCTGCAGAGTTGGGCTCGGCCATCTGCTCCCAGGGCCAGGCAGCCTCTGGGTGCTGGAATCCTCAGCAGTTCATGTGACTTCCCCACCTTTGAATTTTAATCCAGAGGGTGGATAAATACTGTCCATCCTCTTCACTGCTCGCTCTGTAGCCTGTGCAGGTGGTTCCAAGAAGGTGAGGCCAGCTCTGAGCCAGGCTTTGCTCCTTACCTGCCCGGAGCTGGTCCTGTCCTTGTCAATCATCTACTCATTTTCATGAGCCACCCCGAGAATTTTTGTCTTCATCAGCTTCACTAAAGCGTTTGCTTCAGCTTTGAAAAAAAGAATTATTATTGTTTTTTTGCTTTATATGCTTCAGATCAGATGCCCCCAGGACTTCCTCTCCGATACTGCTGCTTAATTTGTCTGAGTGGTTTGTAATCCTGTGCCAGGAAGGTGTAAATGTCTCTGTAGCAAATGTGACTCCTGCAAGGGGCTCACTTTTCTCTCCGAGCCTTCTGGAAGTTGTTGGCAGAGTTAACCCAAGGTTAAAGCCACTGGTGGAGGTGATAGAAAGACCAGGTGCAGCGGGACAGTTTTTGTTACATGAAAAAGGATCACCTTAAACAGTGTTTCTTTATCTTGAGAGACAAATCGGAATTATCAGATCATTGTGACCGGTGCAGGGCAAAACAAATCCATGTGTGTGGAAGTATGAGGTCTTCTGAGCCCTTCCAGAGTTCTCCAGGATTGGGACTGTGCTGCAGGCAGCCTGATGCAGCAAGCACAGATGTGCAGGGATGGATTTTGGCAGTGGGCTGTGATCACACTGCAGCCTCGTGCTCGCTGTCTGCCCCCTCCCCAACTCCAGTGGGTGACAGATCCATTCAGGGCACCGTGCACACACCTTTGGTGCAGTGTCCCCATGCTGAAGTTGCCAGAAGGGACAAAGGAAAGTCCCTGAATCAGTCTGCTGAGAGGATTATTTCCTAAAGCATCCATGTTCCTTGCAACCACGAGAGCCACTCTGATAACCCCTGCAAGGTGCAGAGAGATCGCATTAAGAGACTGATCGTGTCTACCCAGCTCAGTGAAGGTCTGGAATTTGACCTAAATTGGATTTGTCCAGTGAGAGGAACTCTGCCCACATCTCCTGCTGCAAAGACAACCTGCTGGACATGCAAGTAGGGATTTACAGCAAATCTGTCCCTAATTCCTGCCTCTCTGTGCCGAAGTCAGCTGTGAATGTCATGTGTGAGCTGGCCATGAAATCATGGATCATGGAGAGGAGCAATGCCTGCTCAGTCATGGGGCTCCCGATAAGAAGCAGACATGGAGCTGAGCTGCTGTAACTTCTTACTGACATGATCTTCTGGCTAAATTATCATTCTGCCCACCAAAAGGATTGGAGATGGCACTTCCCTGCTCTCAGGGAGGTCTCTTGGTCCCATTTTACATTCTTGCTGTCTCCTTGATCACATCCTCGGTGGGGCCTTGGAGTCCTTTTGTTCTCTGCTCTAGTTTCTGGCATTTTTGTTGCTCTAGCAACACTTTGAGCCCCAAAGCAGCGGGATCCTGGTGCTAACACAATGCTGCATTTGAAAGAAGGAAGCAGAGCACGACAGGTGATCTCCAGCTTTTGTATGAAATGGCTGTGCCTTGAGATTGGGAGAATGAATGGCAGGTTGTGATATCTTGTTGTCTTGCTACTGGCATTGTTTCTGTCGTAAAAGGTGAGAAACAGTCTCGTGTTCCTGCCACGTTTGTGGTTTGTGAGGTTGCTGTGTTATTTTCCCTCTGTGGAGCGTGACAGCACGGGTTGCAGTGGGGCTGTGCATCTTTGGAAGCCAGGCCCGAGCAGGCAGCACGGCTGCTCTCCTTTGGGGGGAAATCAAGCACATTTTCTGTGCTCAGCAACTCCAGCAGCTTTGCAGGCTCTTCCTTGGAGCTGGTCTGCCCTTACACAGCATGGACACGACTGACCTGCTCTCCATCTGCTCCTGGGAGAAGGAGAAGGGTTGTGTTTTATACCAGAAAACTGCAGGTATTGAGAAAAAACTCTGGTGAGGCTGCAAAACTCAGGAGCCCAGTGCTGCTCTGCAGTGTGGTTTGTGGGATCCTGTCAGCTGCTTTGGCATTTTGTGGCTTTTCTATAAATGGTGAGAGAGATGCAGGAAGATTCAATTGCACTTCTTTTTTCCTCCTGAGTGCCCTTCCATGCTTTGCCACAGTGGTGAAGATCAGACTGCCAGTGTAAAAGCCACCTGTATGTGCTCTGTGGGTAAGAAGAGAAGAAATCCTTTTCAGATTTTGGGCCTAACACCCCACAGCTTCCTGCTGTCCCAGCCACTGCTGAGCAAAGACCTGAGTGCACCGTGTGCAGCTGGAGGTGAAAACCTCAGTAGGCTCCTCCCCAAGAAGTCTGACCCAACTGGCAAGTAAAATGAAAGTAATCCATTATCTCCTGCCTTTCACCCCACCTTCCAGACCTCTGAAAGGTGCTGAAGGCTGAGGACATTGAGAACGTGTCCTCTGGTGCCTGAGTTTTGTGGCATGTGGGGTCTGAAGAGTGAGTACCAGCTATGGGATTGATGCTGCTTCCAGGTGTTTAGGTGTTAGGCTCAAAATCTTGTATTTTTCAAGCCGGTGTGATTGGAGATGCTCAGTCTGCAAATTTGGTCATCACTGTATGGACACGTTCCTTCCTGGGGGCATGTCAAACAAAGCAGGAAGCCTCCATGCTCTGTTCTTTGGGAGCTGCTCCAGGACATTCCCAAGCCATGCCTTCTTCTTCTCTTGGGTACTTGGCACTGTTTGCCCCCCTTGGAGCCCTCACAGATGGGGTCACAGCTACGCTGCAGTGTGGTGGTGGAGCTGCTCCAAGCTTGATGAATCTGGTTCTCTTCTGCAGTGTGAACAAAGCTTCATGGTCTCCAAGGGGCGGGGACTTGCTGTGCTTGGGCAGCTTCTTGGTGCCTTGGTTGCCTCCTCCTGTGGCTCTGGTTGACACCTGGTGTGTGGGACACAGTGTCCTGAAGGCCACCACCCTCCTCCAGCAGCAGGAGTGGAATTATTTAGGCATTGCTGCTCTGTTGGTACTTTTAGGCTGTTTGTGTGACTTGTGCAAGAACTTATGGACAAACAGTGAAGGTGCCAGAGCTTCTGGAGTCTTCAGTACTAGACAGAAGGTTCCTATTGCCATTGCAGTGATAGATAGATGATAGATAGATAGATAGATAGATAGAGGAGAGACAGAGAGATGGAAGGTTGCCATTGCACTGGGCTTGCATTCCAGTGGTCTCCTGCAAATTATATAGGCGATTTTTATCTCTTTTCATATAAATGAGACTGTAAAGGGAGTCTGCACTGAGACCATAAAATGCCTCCCTGAGTTTTGGCAAGGCTGATTTTCTCCTCTGTTGCACTGTTGGCACCACAGGGTTTCAAGCCTCTGGGTCACACTGAAATGCACGGGAGGAGCCTTTGGCTCACGTGCTTGTGTCATGGTTAGGCCATAAAAAAGCAAAGCAATGCAATTCCTAAGATGAAATGATTAATTGGATACCCGGGGAGTTATAAAGGTGCCTTTGGTTCACTGTCGTGGTGATGTTAAACCCATTTTTGTTGGTGTTTGAAGCTCCTGGTGAGCAGTGAGGGTCCAGGGAGCCAGCTGGGAATGGGGAGTGTTTTGGGAAGGCTGTCCTGCTCTTCTCCTTCCTTACAAGTCATTGTTCGAAGGAGAAGGGTTTTCCTTCCTCGTCTCTCTCTCATCATCTTCATCCAGCTGCAACTCATGTTACTTCTGACAGGTGAGGAGCATCGGGTGGATTTCAGCACGTCAGGTACTATCTGCTGGTCTGTAAATTAGTGATAGCCACCACACTGTTCTGCAGGAATCCCTCTGACCTGGCTGCTCTTCCAGCCAGTTTGAAGGCTGGGGGGGGGTTCAAATGATGATAGTTTAAAATTTGAGCCCAGCTTTGATTTATTGACCTGGTGCCTCTCCGAATTGAGCTGCCTGGGCTGGCATCTGGAGATAAGAGGCTGTCGAGTAATTGCTTATTATTGACTGATTGCCAGCTCGGGCTGTTTGCTTGCAGATGAATCAATAGCAGTCAATCTTCAAAGCCTAAACTCTCAGAGAGTATGACTGCTTTCCAAATTGGGAATGACAGGTCAGGAAAGCTCCATGTCTGATATCCCACCTTCACGCGTGGGTTTAGCGCTGCAATGGAGGAGGAAGCGCAGGACGTGATCTTCCTTCACATCTGCCTCCTCTGAAGGCTGGGGTTTTTCTTTGGAAGGATTCTCAGGGTCACATCCCACCCTGGCTCCAAACCTTCCTTGGAGAAGCTGGAGCAGCCTCAGCAGCACCTGGGAGGGAGGGCAGGATGAGTGCAATCATCAGTCATGAGGTCCCCGAAGGATGGAGCAGGGAGGGGTTGGCTGAGCAGCCCGTGCTCTGACACATCCAAACCAACCAGTCTGGATGCTTTCGAAATAAAACAGAGCGTCTGTTTTAATGCATGATAGCGGAGATTTCCCTTCTCTGGGTGATTCCGTTTAGGTGACAACAAAGCAAAATACCCAGTGTCACCACAGGTTTGGTCGTCCCTTGCGGAGACGTCGCCATGGTGAGCGTTCATTGTCAAACGCAGCCATAGCCCTTCTTTAACACTATCCTGCCATCCTGCCTTTTTGTGCCTTCACTGGTAGGGCTTAAAACATCAGAAGGGGCTTCCACGGCATCCAAGACGCTCAAGAGTTTTCCAGAAAATAAATAAATGTTCAGGTGGTTGTGATGGCTGGGGGGAAGCCTGGCGCTGGGTCTGGGAAGCAATCACAGCTTGGGCTGCAGCCCCCTCCGGATTTCCCCAGCATTCAGGGGTTGCAGTCTGGTCTCCACACGTCCTAGACTCAAGCTGGGTTTCAAACTTGAAATAAGAGCCTTTGGGGGGAGGGGGAGGTTTGGAGCTCTTTCAGCTGCAAAGAGCAATTAAGCAATAGGACATAAAATAGATAAATGGGAAGGGGAAGGGCAGAGCCCTGGAATATGAGAAGATGAAAATGGAAGCAACTATTGCTACAGTGCATTTCTCCTCACTTTTGGAGCTTTGTTTTCACCAGGAAAGCTCTGATTTGAGGTGCATGGTTTGGGGTGAGGGAGAAATACCTCAAACGGAGCAGTTTAATCTACAGTGGTCTGGGAGAGAATGGACAAGATTACTCGAACAGCCTTGTTTAGATACTGGATTTGTTGTCTACCAACAAATCCTCATTTGCATGGGTCCTTAATCTGTGGAGTTAAATGTGTCTCAGGAGCTGTTATCAACTGTGATGCTGAATTGAGAACTAGATTTTTAATGCTGTTCCTTTCAATTCGAATGTTGCCCCTCCCCTCCCCCTCTCCCCACACCCCAAATTATCTTCCCGATTTCTTTTGAAAAGCAAAGATGAGCCAACAAGTGATGCAAAAGGAAAATCTGCCCGTGAGAAGAAGCTATTTCTGCCTTCAGATTCGGTGGCCGAGCTGTCCACCAGCTTGTAGAGAAAAGCCAAGGTCAGACATTTCAAACGTGGCAGGGAAACCACCACCCCCCCTCCTTCCTGCAAGGGCACGTGAACGTGAAATCTTTCCACCTCCTTGGAGGTGCAGGGTTGGGCAGGAATCCTTTGTGGAGCGCTGGGAAAGGGCTCCAGCCCTTGGGTTTGGGGGGCTCTGAGCTCAGGCTGGAGCCCTGAAATGGCATTTCCTCATGTGTGCAGCAGCCCTCACTCATGAAATGGATGCAACTGCTGAAAAAGCTCCCGCGTGAGCATGCTCGCTGGAAGATTAATCCTTTAGAGGGAGTTGGAGAGTTAAGCTACTGTAATTTCTCTGCAGTTGGCTGCAGTAAACAACTGCTCTAAAGACACGAGGAAAAAAATTGACGGAGGTATATGGCATGAATGTACATATCTTTTTGTGTTTCTCCTTTCAGGCTGAGGGTTTGAGAATGGTTTCTCTCGAAGAGCTGGGGAAGAGGGATGTGTGTAATGATTTTTTTATGGGTGACCTTCATGTTGTTGGTTTCTTTTTTTCCTCCAGGCCAAAGTAATCCTATTTCCGTGCAAGGCCATCCCGAGGCTCGGGCTGGCTTTGTAGAGCTGGGGTAGAGCACCAGGGTGGCTTCTGGTTGAGTGAAATGGTCCTAGGAGGTGAGGCCTGCTGCTCGTTGAGCTGCGTTGGCAGAAGGGAGCTGCAGACACCTCGTCCTCTTTAGTTGTGAGCAGAACCCAGTGGGACTCGATCCGTCATGCTTCTCCTGGAAAGGAAACGTGTGGTGGGATTAGCTTTGCCTACAGAATAATAGTATTTCTTTTCTTTTTTAAAAAAAAAAATTATTATTATTTTGCTTCCCCTCCTCGCCATGCCTGAGGAGCTGCAATCCTGTGTCAGATGGGGGAAGGAAAACAATCGCTGAGCTGTTTGGGCTTTGCTTTGAAGGATGATCACTTTTCCTGTGCTGAGGAGGGATGCCCTGCCAGCCAGGTAAGTGTTGCAGGGACACCGATTGAGTCCAGGTGAAACAGAGCTCCTTCCTCCCCAATCCCTGCTTTGTGGGGGCATCCTGCAGGAAGGAAAACCTCGGAGAGTTCCTAATGAGCAAAGAGTGTTTTACCTACTTGCTTCACATGGGTGAAAGGAGGATGTGATTTCCCATCCCCGATGCTTTGGATCAGCTCCCTCCAAATCCAAGCAATGGAGGGCCAACCTGGGGGCTCCCGGGATGTCAAGCAGAAATATCTGGGTGACTTGATTTTTATCAGGCTGCTTGAGCCGGGAGGGGCTCCCTGACCAGGGCTTGTGTCTTTACCTCTTAAAAACATCTGGTTAATCCTGTGGGATGGTGAGGAGATGGAGATGATCTGTCAGCGAAACTTGCCTGGCTGGGGAAGGGGGGCCAGGAAGGGCATCGTGTTCTGTACCTGAGTGGAATGAATCGTTGCCCTCGAGCTCAGGGGTTGGAGAGCAGCCCTCAGCAATCCTCCGGGACTCTGGGGGTGGAAGGAGAGGATGACCTTCCTCCTTCAAGGAGGGAATAACCATGGACGCAACTGTGCCTGTGCCCCTGCAGATCCCTGTGTTGCAGGGCTCTGAGGGTAGTTCCTGGTGTGAAATTTATGTCCAACAGCATTTGTCGGGAAATGGCTTCGTATTTCCTTGGAGTGGTGTGAAGAAAGGAATAATAATTCAATAATTTAACAAATGTCAGTGGCTCCCACTAGGTTTGTCCTGAGGTACCTGTCAGCTGCCAGGCGATGCCCAGGTGGATGCTAACGCTGCTGGGTGGGTTCAGAAGGGCAATTCTATTACAGACTTGGCTGAGCTCGAGACGCTGCAGGTTGGAAGAAAATTTTGCCACCCCAATATTGAGTATTTTTGCTCAGTGCCTCTTTTTCCCCTCCTTTCCAGAAGCTCTGGCTAGCACAGACTGTCTGTTCGGTGTATGGTTTTAGGGAACATTGATGGCTGTGTGCGTAGGGGGAATAATTAGCTACCAAATGCAAATAGATTGTTTCTTGCTGTTTCGAAATCATTGTAATTTCTATCGAGGATGGGTTAATTATATCTTTATTTTGATGGGTGTAAGGGAAATGATAGAGATAACAGCCATAAAAATCTATATGGGGAGGGATGTTGTTGTCAGAAGATTGTTTTGGAGATGACTGTGAGAACAAAGACTTGTGTCGTGGAGGACCATGGCTGTGCTGGGATTCAGTGGTGCTGCATCAGTTTCTCAGTGGTGGAGGAGTGTTTTCTCTTTCAGATTTTTATCTAATGCCAGTGACGTATCTGTCACCATGACAAGGGGGTTTCAGTGCAGAAAAATACGATCAAATTCTGATTAGAGAGTGTTTGGTGGAAGGGCTGGGAAATAGTTTTTTGAGAAGCCAAGATGAAAGCAAGGAAGTTAAAAGTAAACTTAGAAACCTATGATCAGGGATAACAAAAGGACATCTTTAAGCTGATGTGTAGTCGGGGGCTGTTTTGCCAGGACAGGACCCAGAGCAGGACTGGGCCATGCACTGAAATGAGGTGCTGTCCCTGGGTGTCCCTCTGGGTCGTTGCTGTCTTTTCCTTTTGCAGTCGGTGACTTTAGGGAGCCTGGATCCATCATCTCATTCTTTATTGCAGCCTCACTAAGGAAAGTAATCAAGTTCATCCCTGGAATGGTTTGGACCAGCTTGAAATTTTTATCTGCTGTCTCCAGTACCAGGGTGGGAATCCCTGCACCAGAGAACAGGGGAAGGCTCAGCGAAGGGACAAAGGTGACTCTGTTTTCCTTAGTGCCATGGCTTTTGGCTCAAAGCCAGAGGGTAAAGCCCTCCTCCTCTTCTTCTTTTAGAGCAACATGTGGAACATGAGCTATTTTCAGGGGCTGAGGAGAGCCCCCAGCATGGAGCACTGTGCTTCAGCCTTACCAAGCCTCTGGTGGCCTGGGCACTTTGTGCCTGCAGATGGGAGCAGCTTTTGGGAGAGCCTCATCCCAGAGCTGCTTCCCTCCTGCACAGGGCCCTTATCTTCCATGGAGACATTCAGCTGCTCTCCAGCAAGCCCTGGAACTGATAAGTCTGGAAGGTAAAAAATAGCTCCAACCAAATTTAATTTCTGTTTGGTTTAGTTTGTGGGTGTGTTCTGGGGCTCTGCTGGAGGGGCTCTGCAGTTCCCAGGGAGGGGGCACCTCCTTCCCCTGAAGAATCCTCCAGTGCTCTGGTGTGGTTGAGCTCAGTGGAGGTTTTTCAGCCCATGGAATTGTGTCCAGTGTCTGCTACAGGGCAGACTGGGAGGGATGGGGCACATGTTCTCCTGCTGTGCTGGCTGAGAGAGCTGCAGCCTGCAGGGAATGGGGGTGTCAGGGGGAGGAAACAGCCAGTGCTCAGTCTGGAGTCATCTGGGGAGAGCAGAGGTGTCACCCACCCGAAAACCCTTCCCTGGTGTTCAGCTCCCCTGTGCTGTGGGTCAGCACGTGTGGGGCTGTGTGGGCTGTGGGATGTGCAGGGGATGCAGCTCAAGGGATACAGTGCACGGACTCCTGGATGCATCCATTGAGATGGGTGACTCAGGCTCTTCGGAAGGATTCATTGCTTGAATTTGCACGTTCCTGTCTTTAGATTTCTGTGAAAAACTCTGCCTGGGTGGCCAGCTTTGCCTTCTTCTCCACCAGCATAACTTTGCCCACTGGAGGAACTGAAACATGAATTTGGGGCTTGCTCACCTCTTTGGTAACGTTGCAGTCCAGGATTGTATTCAAAACAGAAAGAACAAAACAGAACTGAATCTTACAGGTGTATCTAAAAAAGCCTCGTGCAATCCTGGCAGTCCCAGGGAGGAGAAAGTAACTCTGCTGGGTAATTGCATCGGAGTCCGAGTCTTTAATAATCAAATGGTGACTATTTCAAAGCCTAGTGGCTTTGCTTCTCTCCCTTCTGACTGCCTCAGCCAACCTGGAGTCAATTGGCAATGCCTTTAAGACCAGCCATTATGATGTGAGCCTTGTAATTATTCGTGTGATGAATCCTATCTCTGCAGAGATGCTGGGTGGAAGGCTTTGCTGTAACGTGAAGCATTTCTTCACCTTCAGAGGAGTTTTTTCTCCTGCTCTCCTGCCTTCCTGATCATTTTGAAATCCAATTTATGGCTGCATTTTGGCTTCCTTAGCACCCTACTCCCCTAATCCCTGAGGATTAGTAAATACAGTTATGAGCATGGGGGAAGGAGCTGCATTTTTGAACCTGGCTGTGAAATGAGTAGAATAACTCCATTCACATGGAGGAGGAGGCTTAATGACTGATCAGCACAGAGGACATGGTGTGGGTTCTGAGTGTGAGAGAAGCAGTGCAGTGGGGTATGTTAGGCTTGGAAAAATAAGGTCACAGGGAAAGGAAAGGTGGAAGAAAAATCCTGTTTTAAAGACCTTCATCCACCTGTAGGGGAGAGGTGGAATTAAACAGAGTGGGAAGAGAGCAGGAATGCAGGAGACAGGGTTGTAAGAAAGGATACAGAGGGATGGGTGGATGGATGGATGGATGGATGGATGGATGGATGGATGGATGGATGGATGGATGGATGGATGGCCTGTGCTGGAGGAGGCTGGGTTTGAAGGTGGTGCTGTAGTGACTTGGTGATTCCTAAAAAAACAAAAAGGGAAAATAGAAGGAGAGGAAAGAAACTGCAGGTGATTCTTCAAACGCCATCTAGTCCATGACCTACTTGCTGCCACAGAGCTGTGCAGCTGGAGCAGCAAAAGAGGAGGTGGCTGGTCCCTGTGGGAAGCACAGGGTGCTGGCACATGCAGGAGCTCTTTCCAGTGGTGCTTCCCGCAGCCTCTGCGATGTGGCTGTGCCTGGAATTTGTGGAGGAAGCACAGGGAGCAGTCTGAGCCATGGATTTCCCTCTGGAGGGGACAGTACTGGATCCTGGACACCACAAGGACAGTGGAAATTACTCGTCCCCAGCATCCTCATAATCCACAGCAAACTGTCTCCTGCTTCTGCTCCTTCAGGAGCCCCCACTAACCTGATCATTCTTAATCTCCTGTTATTTTCCAGATCATCAGTTTGATTTCTCAGCACTTCCACAGTCCTTACTGTTCCCAGGAATCTGTGCCTCCATCAATTATCTCTGCTTTTCGAGGCTGTGGCAACCTTGAACCACAGTTTCCATCCTATTTTTGTAACTCATTCTTCTTATTAGAGGAGTCCTCCAGAAATAACTCTACAGTTCTTACCAAGATATCCCAAATTTTTCTCAGTAAATAACTTCATCTCTTGCTAGTATGAACTTGAGGGCTCTCCTCTTCCATTTTTTCACTTCTCCCTCTGGGGTTTGGGAGTGAAATGCCTTACCTTTAACTTAATTCATGTATGTAGCAGTACCTGTGTGTCACAGGGTGTCACATCCTCCTGTAGCCATATTCATTGTGATGCTGAGCATCTGCTGCCCAAGGCTGGTGTCCAGCAGTGGCATCGATCACACAGTCACTCTGTCTTCATCAGCAAGCATTAGCATATACCCTTGCTTTGTTTGATTTGAAACTGGTTCTACACTGCTGGAATCCAGACAATGTCATTCATCTCCCCAGACTCAATGTGGCTTTACTGGGGCCAGAGCCTTACATGGGGAGAGGACCCCAAAAAGCAGAGCCCTGCCGTTGTCAGTGCCCTATGCTCCCAGGACACATTTCCCACTGGGACCAGGGCTGTGTTGAACCTGGGGCTGCTTCAGGTTTTCCTCTGGTCAAAATGAGATTGGGAAGTGGCCTTTGTAGCTTTTTGGGGGGCTGTTCTAAGTTGCTGCATCAAATTAATGCATGAAGTGGCTCCCAGAGTGTCTGAACTGAGAGCCTTCCTGCTGCTGATGCCATGGAGGCAGCAGGCTGTGAGTCAGCAGCCCAAGCTTAACCCCAAAACTCCTGCACTTCTCCTGCAAACTCCATCCAAGAAAAGCTTTCCTTTGGAAAGGAAAATGAAAAAAGACCTGTCCTCTGTTTTTCATAAGTTGTGAATCGTGCTCTTGTTTAAGCTGATTATTTTATTTATTCCAATAATCCTCTCTTCCAGAATAAAGGAAAATTAATTGTCTTCCTATTTCCATAATGGTTTGCCCTTCAGACAGTTGCCAGGCAAAGTGCTTAAAACCTGAAATGAAAAGATGGGGAATGTTTAAAATCATTGAGCTACTGTAGGAACATGTTTGTATTCAATAGGGTGGTATCACGCAGTCCCAGGGTGGTGTTTGCTCCGGGTTCTGTAGGATTATGAGAGGGTTTTTTGGCTTCTGCATATGAAAACAGGGTCAGGCCTGCTGGGGGAGATAGTGCGAGCCTTAGGTGGATTTTGCTAGCAAGATGGACTGCCTGCAGTTGAAGGCCTGAAATGATCTGGCATTAATGGGGAGTGTCATCCTTGGGCTTCGTTGTGTTTGTTTTTGGGGACAGTGCCTGGACATGGCCAAGGGCTTCCCTCCTCACAGGTGGGATGGGACAAGACAGTCCCTGCAAGAGCTTCTCACCGACACCTACCTGGCTTCTTGGCTATTTTTAACTCTCTCTGACTGAAAGAAAAATACCTGATTAATTTGGGAAAACGCTGGAATGTTTCCTTAAAAGGCTCCAAAGTGATGCAATATTCGGTGAGCAATCTCAGAGCTGAAGGAGTGCTTTGGTGGGTGCGTTGGTTGAGGGAGGAGTTTTGTGTTTTTTCAGCCAACACATCTATTTTTCATGCTGGGGCTGCTCTGGTGGGGCTGGTTGTGGGAGCAGTGACACAGCTCCAGGTCAGGGCAGTGGGGAATTTGCCTTCTGCTTTGCTTTCCAGGTTTATCCCAACAGGCCTCGAGAGCTGGGGGTGGTTGTGCTTCCAGTGGAGGTTACACTGAGGGTGGGTGAAGGGAGAAGGCTCAGTGTGGTAAAAACAAGAGTCTCGTGTAATGAAGGGGGTTTGTTGCCCAGTCGTTCGTGTCCCCACAAGTGTTGCACATCGAGGTGTGGGCTCCCAGGCACAGGGGCAGCAGAGATGGAGCTTATCTCCATTGTATTCAGGCAAAATGTGCTGGCACCAGACCTGGACGTGGCCAGGAATGAGCAAAGTTCCTCATCTTGGAGTTTTGGGACAGTTTCCATGCTGTGTTTCCACACCAGAATCCACATGGCAACAAATTCCTCCTATCTGTCCTGTTTCCCTCTCCCCTCGTGTGAAATTGCTCCAAAGGAGCAGAGTGTAATCCATCACGGGAGAGAGAAGGGCAGGGGTTAATTCATTTTCATGATCCTTCCGTTGCACTTAGTCCAGCTCATAGTAATTTGTCGTCCTTGGCTGCTGCAGTAATCCCATAGGGGACCCACTGGGAGAAGGCTGGGCACAAAGGACCCGTGGCCCCTGGGTGTCTCCATTAGCTGAGGAGCACGTGAGATCATCTGTTGCATTTTCAGACAGAGTTTTGAGCAGCCACCTCAAGCAGGAGAAAAACAGGGGTATCTCAACACCACTCAGCTCCAGGAGAGCTCCGTGCCCAGGTGAGACAGCCCCAATGTCCCTTAGCACAGGGGAGGGAGGGAGACTCTCCTGGTTAGGCTGAGCTTAGGGAATATAAAACCAGGTGTGTGAACATCCTCCTCGGGTCTCACCTGCTCTGCTGTGCATACAGCAATCTTTTCTTTTTCCTTCAAACATTATAAACCCGGCAGGGGAATTCATTAACACGAGTCCCCACTGACTTTGATTTTGCCAAACATTGACTTCAAATCACTCTCCCTCCCCTTAAAGGGAGAGATCTCTCCCTACATCCCATTCAGACATCCTGGGAAGGTGTAGGTGGAGGCTGCAGCATAAACCTGCCCGGTTTGGTTCATTCTGTAGCTGGTTTGGGTTTCTGTTTCTTGCTGTGGTGCTCGTGGCTCGTGCACAGCACGGGAGAAGTTATCCCAGATGGAGAAGTCCCATGTGGCCAGCTCCTGTCTGTCGGAAGCTGCTGTTGATTTCAGTATTTTAGGCTGAGTCTCCTAACTGGCAGATGGAGCTGTATTTCCAGCTAGCACACACCCGTCCAGGTCATTGGAGGAGGTGACAGTGCCCTGATGCGCAGCAGTTCTGGCCCTGCTCCGTAGGCAGCGCTGGCAGGTGCGGGGAGAAGCCTGAATTTGTCAGTCACGCACTCCGGTGTAAAACAGCTCTGTGCTTGTTGTCGTGGCTGCCAGAGGGACTGTTGAAATGGCAAAGGTTGTGCAATCGTGGCAGGGAACGTCAGAGACCAGAGCTGGGCCAGAGGAGGAGCTGCCCCTTCCTACGGCGCAGCCAGGACTGGAAAAGTGGGCGTTCGTGGCTGGGTTTTTGCAAGGCACCTTCCACGTGCTGGGCAGTGACCTGTAGGGCTCTTTCAAAGGACAGGGGTTGTGCAGAGGTGGCCTTTGCTCCTGCTCTTCGGTGGCTCTGGGCAGCAGGAGCTGTGTTTGGTACCTGAGGGCTGTCACTGCTCCCGTGAGACGATGCGGCTTTTGAAAATTAATAACTTTTTTTCTAGTCATCACCACTGTACTGATAATCTTGTCCTTTTGTCTCCTGCTCCACGAGGGAGTTTTTGTCCTTCCTGGATCTCATCCTTATCACTGCTTGTGAAAACAAATCCCAGACTGCTGCTGGAACCAGTTGTGTGATTGGCTGCGTTGTCTGTGGCTGTACAGGGAGGGAAGGAACTAGTCCCTGGCAGAACTGGGACCTTTGCTTTGGCTAAGGGCACCCAGCCTTCCTTTCTCTGTGTCTCCCGTCTAGCTGAGGGAGGTGAAGTTTGATATTTGAGTGTTTTGAAGCACTGGCAAAGGCTGCCCAGGCAGTGGTGTCACCATCCCTGAAAGGGTTCAAAAAACATGTGCATGTTTCACTTGGGGACGTGGTTTAATGGTGAACACGGTGGTGGTTGGACTTGAGGATCTTAGAGGTCTCTTTGAACCTTAATGGTTCATGATCCTGTGATTTTTCTCCTGCTCCTGGGGTCAGGATTGATTATTGCACAGCATCACCAGCCCTTCCTTCCTCTCCCCTCCCAGCACATGAGGTGCACAGGAGGTGGATTGAAGGGGCCAATAGATCTCCGTCCTATAAATGAACATGGAGCACTGTCAGGATCACTGTGTATTCTGGTCTTTCATCCTCTGGAGCTCATGGAAAAATCACAGAATCCCAGGATGGGTTGGAAAGGACCTTAAAGCTCATCCCATTCCACTCCCTGCCATGGGCAGGGGCACCTTCACTAGCCCAGGNGGGGTGGGGAGGGAGGCAGAGAGGGAGGGAGGGAGGGGAGGAGGCGCTTCCAAAGGTCTGGTTAAAAATCAAACTGCAGGATTCCGAGTGACGGGTCAGCCAGAGCTGCTTGGCTCTGTTTGCTTTTCCTTGGGGTTTGGAAAGTCACACAGGACCTGGATGCTCCAGTGGTGGATGGACTCATAAATTTGTGATGTTTGCTATTGATTTTTTGTGTGGAGAGAGAACTGGAGTAATATATACACATTTATATTTTATATATATATATTTATTTGTAGGTGTGTGCATGCTTATATATTTTATACGTCACATTGCCTGAGCAATTTTTCCTCTTCCCNGTGGTTGGACTTGAGGATCTTAGAGGTCTCTTTGAACCTTAATGGTTCATGATCCTGTGATTTTTCTCCTGCTCCTGGGGTCAGGATTGATTATTGCACAGCATCACCAGCCCTTCCTTCCTCTCCCCTCCCAGCACATGAGGTGCACAGGAGGTGGATTGAAGGGGCCAATAGATCTCCGTCCTATAAATGAACATGGAGCACTGTCAGGATCACTGTGTATTCTGGTCTTTCATCCTCTGGAGCTCATGGAAAAATCACAGAATCCCAGGATGGGTTGGAAAGGACCTTAAAGCTCATCCCATTCCACTCCCTGCCATGGGCAGGGGCACCTTCACTAGCCCAGGTTGCTCCAAGCCCCGTCCAACCTGGCCTTGGACACTTCCAGGGATGGGGCAGCCACAGCTTCTCTGGGCACCCTGTGCCAGGGCCTGCCCACCCTCACAGGGAAGGATTCCTTCCCAAGATCCCACCTAACCCTGCCTTGTAACCTGCTCTTGTAACAATGCTGAGGAGCAGGTGCTGGTTGGTGCTCCAGGACTTGTGCAGCTCCCTAAGGAAACCCCCTCTTGGTCCTGCCTTTTGGTGGGAACCTCGTGGTGGTGGTTCCCACTGTTCATGGAGCGCCCTGGTTCTTCCCTTGGGCACCTCCACTGGCTCCAAAGGCATCTTGAGACCCCGTGCTGAGCTTCAGGTGGAGGAGGAGTTCTCAGTGCCTTCATCTGGGTAAAAAATCCAGCTTTTTCTCCCGAGCTGTGCCACATCAATAGCGTTGTTTGCTCCCAGTGCCGTGTGCTGCCTCTTGGTGGCTGTGCACCTGGAATGTCACAGCTCTGAGCACACGTGGTACATGGAAAATNTATTTTATATATATATATTTATTTGTAGGTGTGTGCATGTTTATATATTTTATACGTCACATTGCCTGAACAATTTTTCCTCTTCCCAAGTCACTGCTGCATTTTGAAGAGGTGGAAGAGTTGCCATGGCTGCAATGATGGTGTTTGGGCCTTTTTGAGCTTCCCAAGACTCAAAAAACCCCAAAAAGATGATTTAGATTTAGGGGAACACCACCACCAAACTCCCCCCCAAACAAACTAATCTTTATCACATTTCCAACCTTCCGTCTCCCCCCCGGTTCCAAATGTGCTTTTAAAAGAGTCACAAATGCTTGTTGGCATAGAAACTGCAGGATGGGAGCGAAGCATGCAAATGTAAAAGGAGCCATTCTGCTAAGCAATGTGGCCTGAGCCTCTGCAAAGCTGACTGAAATCTTTTACGAGGCAAAGAAAATTGGCCAGATGTTGCTTGAATTATAATGGCACTAAATATTTCGGGTTTTTTTTTTCAATTGGCACATAAATCCAAAAAAGCCTGAAATGTAGGGAATGCAGCTCCCTTACCAGTGAGCTTTCTTTTCTTATGAAAGAATTTGCAGTCCAAAAATATTGCTAAAATGTGCTTGGCTCCGAGTAGTGCCAATTCCTCATTAAAACATGTGGATATTTCTGTGGTTTAATCTGTTAGAAATGCATTCAGGATCCAGTTATGTTAAATTAAGCAACAATATTGGCCTGGATGTTGTTTGAAATATTAAATGTGGCAGTCGGAACACCAAGCAAAATGTTTGCACATTTTAATCGCTCGATGAGCAATTTTTTAATGTTGTATTCCAAGGAATGATCAGGAGGGCTTAAAAACTGTCTCTGCTCTCCTTGAGCCGCTTCCTCCCTGTGCCGGGCCCTGGGAGTGGCACAGCATCCCTGTGCTGGGCTGGGCATGGAGGGATGGAGTGCCAGGGGGATGCTGCTCCCTTTGGGCAGCTTCGATCCGTGCTGTGGAGCTCATGGATACACCGGTGGAGGCCTCCACAATCCTTGCTGGGAATCTAAAAAGCCAGTGTGGCCAGAGGGATGTGTCACACCACACTTGCCTTAAGAGGTTTTTCCTCATGATGCTTCTCTCCGTTGGGGTTCCCTACGGATTTCCTGGGACAAAACACCTCCGCACTGCCCAGGGAGTGGGTTGTGTCCTGGTTGGTTTGTCCCTGTGCTGGTGGCTGCGGTGGGAGGGCTCCTTTGCCAGCAGATAAGGCCATGGATTGCAATCCCTCTTTGGCTTGCTGAATGTCTCTTTGTTATTCTGTTCTTCCCCTGAGTTGTTTGTTGCCTCATGGTAGGGCAGATCCCCTTCTTTGTGCTTTAAGGAAGGGTTTCCCTGCTGGGAATGTTGCATGGGTGCCACAGGGAGCATGGAATTCTGCTATGCCTTGGGACACCTTCTTAATATATGTAAAAAATGTATTTTACAGAGGATGTAGGAAATATCCATGTGGGCAGATTCCTAATGAGGTGAACTTTAAATCTGGGCACGTTGCAAAAGCAGTTCTACACCGGTGCCTTGCTTGTTGTTTAAGGTTGAAAATGAGGGAATATGAGCAGGTTTTCTCAAGTCTTTGGTTTTGGGGCTCTTTGAATTGCACAACAGCTTGTGCTGTATCAAAACAAGCACAGAGCAGGATGGCTTTGCCAGTACCTGTGTGTGACTTGATAGCATTCACACCTCTTTGTTCTCAGACATCAAAAGGGCAGCTCAAAATTCAACCAGTTTTGACTTTTTTCTTCTTCTATTTAGTGTAAAGTGCATACTTTCCTGTGTGAGAGTTTGGCACCTTTAAAAAAAAAAACACCAAACGCAAACCCTGAAGCTTCAGTGCAATATTCTTCATTATTTTAATTTGAAGAATAACTATATGATGATGAATGTTAGTGATTCATGATGGAAGAAAGCAATTGAAAGAAGGCACAGGGGAATGGAGGTCATTGCTGAAACTATCTTCTGCAAAACCAAAGGGCCCAGTGGGGAGGGCAGGCAAAGGTCCAGTTTGGAAGGGAAATCAGGTGAGGAAGGAGCTGAAGGGGCTCAGCCTGGAGAAAAGGAGGCTCAGGGGGGACCTTCTGGCTCTGCAGCTCCCTGCCAGAAGAGGGGAGCCAGGACAAGAGGAAACAGGCTCAAGTTGTGCCAGAGGTTCAGGTTGGGAAAATTTCTTCTTGGAAAGGGTTGTCCAGCCCTGGCACAGCTGCCCAGGGCAGGGGTGGGTCCCCATCCCTGGAGGGATTTAAAAGCCATGTGGATGTGGCACCTGGGACAGGGGTTAGTGGTGAACGTGGCAGTGATGGGGAAATGTTGGATTTGATGATCTTAGAGGGCTTTTCCAACCTGAATGATTCCATGAACTTTGGGAGCTTTGATGAAGGACTAAAGCTGGGTTTTTTAAAGGGGGTCAGCCAGGCCCCCAGTGGGCTGTGGTGTGTGAGTGCCACCCCCCTGTTTCACCCACCAATTTCATTCATATTTTATTCTGCAAAGAGATGTTTCTCTTCGTTGTTGGGTTGGCTTCATGTTTATGCTGCACTGATACTTGTTTAACAGTTCACCCTACACATTGGATAAGGGCAAGTGTTTAAAACCTGAGTTTCTGATGAGGTCTGATGTGCATTTAATAGAGCAGCAGCATTAGCTGGGCAGGACAAAGTAGGCCAAGCCTACAGAAAAATCTTGTCAAGCTAAGCCACATTGCTGCCTGTACCTCGAGGTGAGCAGCAGCAGGGTCTGTTTTTAAACCAGCCCCAAGAGGAGAGTATGAAAGGGTTAGAGAGAAAGAAGTGGGATGGAGAGAATAAATTAGAAACAGAGGCAAAAGAAAATACAGGAAGTAAGAACATGGGAAGGGAGTTTGAAACACAAGAGGAGAAATGGCCTGGATGATGAAGCTATGAAACATGAGGGACTGGGCAGCTGGGCTTGTGAACAACTGCAAAGAGGCAAAACTGATCCCAAAAGAAAGTTTCAAGGGAGGCACTTCAGTGTAGGCAGGAAAGTGGGAAACAGGTGAGGATGGCAAAGAGCCAAGTGCTGTTGCGGTCTCTGCGGCAGCTGAAGAAGATTCGCTGTAGTTGTCCTTTATTCCGAAGACTAAAAAAGGGATCCCAAGAAGTGCCCCTGAGCAGTGGATATGGATGGGGTGATGAGAGGGAAGGACTGACCCTGCTGTTCTCCACGGGGAACACCTCAGATGGTCTCTGGGCCCCATCATTTAGGAGAGGCTGGCGAGGGCAGCGCTCTGCCAGGCTCAGGAACCTGATTTTGAAGGGCTCCCACAAAGGCTGGGAATGGTTGGAGGGAGACGAAAAGGAGCCCAACCGCAGCTGGGCAGTGGAGGAACAAACCATGCAAGTCCTTATGGCTGTGTCACAGTCCTGCACTGTCCCCAGTGCCCCAAGTGCTGTGCCTGAATCAGGTGTTCCAGCACTGCAGCCCAGCGAAGACAAAACAAAGGATGTTTTGACCTCTGTAGCTAATTTAAGTTAATTTGTCCTGTGCATGCTTCCTAGCAAATCAAGGTAATATAATTGTAACCTTCATGTGACCTGTCTTCAGGTTTTAGCACAGACATGGCTTTTGCAGTGAAGACAGAGCCTCCATTTAATTCTCCATTATATGGTGAGAAAGAAATTAATTGTGCTCTGATAGACCTTGTGTCCCTGACAGACATGGCAAGTCTGAAAGGCCTGAGCTCAGTGGAGTTTGGTTCTTACTGAGAAGTTTGGCTTTCACCTCTAGAAAAATACATGACAAAGTATTTGATGAGTTTTATGATGAGATACAGCCTCTCATTCTGCAGGGAGCTTATTGTAATGCACCTGTGCAAATCAGCACAGCTGGATCTGTTGGGAAGCAGCTCTTTAAAACAAAATGATGGCAGCAGCCTTCCTTCTTCCCAGGCAGACTGACTGAAGGTGAAGTCAACTGCTCAGTGTTACAGGGATGGAATGAGATACAAGAACCTGGTGAAAACAAATGCATAAGAACACCTTGCATTTTTGGACTTCATGTGCACCTCAGTGTCCTTCCGCCATCACTTCGATGTGAGCAGAAGGTCCCATTCGTGAGCATCCCTCCCAGCAGAGTTAGTCCTGCTCTGTAAGCACCTGAGACTGGCATTTGTTTGGGCCGGGGTGTAAAAACGGCACCACTGGAGGATGATTTGTAGGTACTTGTGGGTTTTTTGCTTGTGCCTTGCAGTGGATGCAGCCTCGTCTTGGGTTTTTATAGTTTAAAGTCCAACTTTGATTTATGACATCCATTCACTCCCCTTGGGAATGGGGCGTGTTTAGATTCACAATGGGATATTCAGGACTTTACAGGACCTTCTGCAATGCTTTTCTCAGTATGGAGAGTGTCAGATGCAGGTTGAAATAACAGGCACTTTGGGTTGCTTTAGAGCTGATCCTTCATTCTGCTCCTTTTAGAAAGGACTTAGGAAAAATAATATTGATGCATGTGGCATGTCCTGGAAATATCCACCCTTGCAGGTGTTCACACCAACGCTGGAGGCACGTCAGGAAAGGGGAATATCAAAACCACTACAGTGATGGTGGCAGTACCTGAGGGATTTTCCCTTTATACCCACCTGGGCTAATGTCATTGTCATGGTCTGAGTGGTGTTTCCCTCTCCCTGTTTAAGGGAGAGAAAAAAGCCATGGAGCAATTCTGCTGTGATGGGAATAGTCTGCTTGTGCTCAAGGCTTGGAAGCATTTGTGTTTATATGAGGTGTCTGCTGATACCTTACACCTGATGAGGGGAGGAGGAGACAGGACAGCTGTCCCAAGGCTGGCTGGGAATGTCCCTGTCTTGCAGCCTCAGGACCTTGTTTGGGATCTGTCCCCTTTGGCCTCTCATTGCCTTGTGGAAGGAGAATGGGGCAGGGTGCATATCCTGGGAGGAGATTACAAAGGATTTGAGTTCCTCCCTGGGTTTCTGCTTTGAAGGAACGTATCAGTCAGCCTAAAGGGTGCGTTATTTTGAAGCAGTGTCTCGATGGGGGCTGTTCTGGAGGATGCTCAGGACCAAGCCCTGTCCGTACCTGCGGTTCCAGGGGCTCTCCCAGAGCTGCAGCTCCCGCAGCCTGTGAGGCAGTGAAGGAGCCGAGTGGTGTTTGCCAGGTGCTGCAGCAGCTCTGGGCTCCGCTCAGCCATCTGGGCAGGATCATCCCGCAGCCTGGGCAGCGCAGGGAACGTGCAGTGCTGAGGCTCCGCAGCACCTTCCCTCCCCTGGCGGGGCCTGGCTGTGTGTCCCCAGCTGCTGCCTGGCAGGGAATCCTGGAAAGCTTCTCTGGAGGGCCATATTGTGCCCCTCTGGCTGATTTTCCTTGGCTTGTGCATGAGGACAATGCTGTGGTTGCGTTGCCCAAGCGCAGCAGGAGCCGTGAATCGAAGCTGCCTTGGAGTGCCGCTCTGGGTCTGGGTTTGAGGGCAGTGCCAGGGATGATCCAGCTGCAAAGAAAGCTCGTGTGAAACTCCAGATCTTTCAGTGCCAAGCAAATGGCTTCCAAAACTGCTGGGGGAGGCGAAGCTGACTCCAGCAGTGCTGGGGTTTGTTTAATTGAAGCTCAACAGTAATCAAGGCTGGCGTTTGCCTTCATGTTGCAGAAGAAAAATATTCAGGATTTATTTTTTTTTCCCTATTGCCTGTCTACTTTTATTTTATTTTATTTTTTGGTATGATCACCGAACCAGAACCAACCACCTGTGCTTGTTTTTTCTATGGAGTCAGGCTGCAAGAGAGCAGAGGAGAAGCTTCCAAAGGTCCATGGTGCTTTTGATGCATCTTTGGGTTCAGGAGATCAGCACCAGGAGGGAGAGTCTGAAACACTGGAATGGTGAACCCTTTTCTGTTCCTTGTATAATCAAAATAGTGCAAATGGTCTTTTTTTTCAGTGTGCAGAATTTATCCCTGGTAGAATCCTGGAGAATCCCTTGCTTTGCTTTCCAAACAGATTTTAGTTGCTGTGGCCAAGAGTGGGCAGAGAAGGAGAGGGGCTGCTGGGCAAATGTTCGGCAAGGTTTATCTTTCCCTGTTTTCTGGCTCATGGCTCTGAGAGCTGGTTGTTACTGCAGCATTTTGTGGTTTGTTTGGGTTTTTTCTTCCCAGTGTTTCACTGTATTTTGAGTCCTTCAGTTTAAATGTTAACAAAGTGAAGCTCTGTGCCTCCTTTGAGGCAAGTGAATGGGTATTATACAGAGGGGTGGGGAGGGGGGACAACTGGAGGAAGTTATTTTTGAAATAGTGGCTTGATTTTGAATGTGAAACCAGTGGTTAATTTTCAAGTGCACTGACCGATTGCATCCTGCTGGAGTGTCTGTACATCTATAGATGTTCTTCTAGAAAAATGGCATGAAGTGTGCCAGGGCAGGGTCAGGTTGGATCTCAGGGAAAGGCTCTTCCCCCAGAGGGTGGTGGGCACTGCCCAGGCTCCCCAGGGCAGTGGGCACGGCCCCAAGGCTGCCAGAGCTCCAGGAGGGTTTGGACAATACTCTGAGGGATAGGGTGGGATTGTTGGGGTGTCTGGGCAGGGCCAGGAGCTGCACTGGATGGTCCTTATGGGTCCCTTCCAGCTCAGAGTATTCTAAAAAGAAGTTTGAAAAACTCTGTCTGAATTGGCCACCCAAAATCGGTGCGTGACTCTGGATTTAAAATGTGGTTTTTTTGTTCTACAGAGCCTTCATGGGGG